>CM053792.1:167740993-168103493 GCA_028749045.1 Cupressus sempervirens | reverse complement strand
AAACTATTAATAAATAATAAATAGTCTAAATAGATATCGAATAATCTGATTAGAGTTAATCTAGAGGAGATTATTTAACGATTGAAGTCTTGTAAAGACATTAGTTTTTGGGTTATAAATGATTAATGAGTTGTCAATATAATTAAATGCGATAGAGATTTGACTAGGAAATGATTATCATTAATACGAAATCGTTAAGAAAGATGAATGTAGTCATTATGGATAAGATTTCAAAAAATAACTTGTTAATATTATTATTATTAAAATATTAATATTTGAGTATTGGAATGAGGTTGACGTTGACGTACAAACTATTGTCAGTCAACTAATACTCATTGAGTTGATGGTTTGAAATTATTTATTAAATCAATTAATTAAAGTTAATTGGATTTAATACTTAAGTTATGTAATGGAGACTTAATTGATATAAATCTTGTAGCGAGATTGTAAAATTATCCATATTGAAGTTGATAAGTCTTATTCTAATAACTTGAATAATGACTTAGATATTGTAATGGTTATTAGTGACAACTTAATAATGATTATAATTAAGAGGCTTAAGTGTTAGAGAAACTTAATTGAGTTTTAACCATTAAAATGTTAATGGATTATGGAATTGTGCACCTAAGCTAATTAGTGGATTAGATTGATCATTTTAATTAAGTTATAATCTTCTTAATTGAAGATTGATAATTGGTTCTTTTATAAATGAATAATGAACTTTGATTTATGTTAAAAGTTGAAGTAACATTAAAGAAGAGTTAATTAATTAAAATATGGATCATGGTTAAATATAAAAGACAATTTAATTAAAGGTCAATGATGATCAGTTCAGGGAATATTTATCTTAGAAAGCAATTCTTAATAATGGAAGGATAATGTTATCGGGGGAACAAATGGGTTGACTTGTAGGTCAAATGATGAAACTTAGACATTTGAAGTATACTTGAAAATGGAAACTGAAACCTCTACACTTGAAAATGGAAAATGAAACTCTACACTTAACTCGACTATGAGATTATAGCAAAACCAAAACATGTGTTTGCATCGTGTATTCTATATGTTTCTTATTTTGGGTTATTTTGGGTTGACTAGTGTTGACCAGTCCTAGGTTGTTACCAGAGGCTCTGGGGATATGAGATGTGTTGGCATGTTGATTTTATTTGGTCTCGATCTTTATAAGCCCAACCATGGTTATGTGATCATATGCTCTATGAAATGTTTGTTATTGTTCATCAGTCTTCATGTGTGAAGCTGAGATGTATGTGTATGAGATACTTGAGCTAATCATTTTTGAGTCATCGATCAGTTATCCTTGGATTATTTTCTAGTCGCCATGATGGGACTGAAATGTGGATTTATTCTTAATGATGTCATGTTGTGACATGTTTGACTCAACCATTTTTGGAGTCTTCGATCAGTATGATTTTGAGATATTCTTGGTTGCTTGTTGAGAACCAATGGATGTGATGATATATTTTGGTTATTGAGAACCAATGGATACTTATGATTATCAGTGATGCCTTCAGTTGCCAATAGAGAATTGTTGTGGTCATGATTTTCTATGGATGTTGCTCATGGAGATTTGATGCTTTTATGCATATTTGATGATTTTATCATGGAGATTTTGATGATTCTTATTATGGATATTTGATGATTCTTATTGTGGATATTTGATGATTCTTTTTATGGATTATCTTTTGGATTTCTTTACAGTCGCTTGTACAGGACTGTGGTGATTTATGATCCATGAGCATTAGGGTAGGTAATCTACTTGTAGTGTCGGGAAGTGGCTTGCAATGGGGGCCGGGGCCCTAAGTGGCTGCCAGGGTAACTCATTGTAAGTTTGGATAATAAGTGATAACATTTACACACTAAATGGGGATTAAATGAACCTAAAAAGATAATTGTTTTGGATGTTCTCTCCCATGCCTTGAGCGCTTGTACAGGCTAGGATGGGAGTAGTGAGACGCATGGTTGTGACCTTGCATTCCATAGTATGCCTCGTCAGTATGAGAGGATACTAGTGGCCGCATGAGATCTGTATGGATCCATGGAGTTTAGCTAACTGCCAGGGTAACTTGTACGAGATAAATGCGATGACACTTTCCCGCTTGCAGAGTAGGTTTCCTACATGTCATTGTTGTGCCTTTGGGAATTAGATGTCGATTTTGTGTGTGATGGAACTTTTGAGTTAGTATACTTTTAGGATTCCTGGACTTTAGAGATTTGTGCTATGTGATTTTGATATCCTGTTTGGGACTTGAGATTATCTCCTCAGCACGGTGGGAGTGGACCACTTAGGTTCCACGCAGTCGGGTGGTAGTGTTTTATCACTCTTATCATTTGAGATCCATTGAGACACCGTGGCTGGAGTATTCTTGGTTGGTATTTATCTTCATTCTATTCTTGGAGCATTATGATAGATGATATACCCTATGATGGTTGTATTCACTAGTATGTTTCTTACATTGATGATTTGCATATGTTAGTTGATATATTATGCTTTGCTTTGCATGTTAGTAGGATGTTTTAGGAGTGGCATTCCTACTATGTTAATAGCCGATGATCTCTTTGGTGCTTTGGAATGTTACGCACGGAGGGATGGCTAGGATCCACGATGGTCTAATGATGCTATTTACAGTTGGGAGGAACTGTGCATTTAGTTAGTTATGTTTGTGATATATGGTTATCTTTTATGATGGATGTTTATATCTTTATGATGATGATGTATCATGTATGATTATGGTTTCATTGTGTTATTGCATCAAGAATTAATATTGGATGATGATGTACTTTATTTACATGGATGTTTATTCTTTTAAGCTTTTCATACCTTGTAACATGTATGGTGGATGATTGAGCAATCTAAAATGTACACTTGTATATTGTAAACAATATACATTGGATGTATCCTTGTTATTTCATTGTTAAGGATGTAATGTTAGATGAATAAGTTATGGTTAGAAGTAATTCAACGTTAAGGGATCTTTAAGAATGTAACTGTTATGTTATGTTATATTTACTTTCAGTTGGATGTTACTATTGCTTCCGCAAGTGTTGTGAATGGTTTATCTTTCATGTTTAAAAAAAAAAATTGTTTGGTAAACTTAGTGTAATTCTTTGGATCCCTTGGCGGGGCATTACAATGAAGGAAACACCGTTGAGGCTGGAAAACCAAGAATTGTAAGTTCCCCAAGTGTGACCTTGATGTTATTGATATGTTAGAGTATGAATGTATGTGTGCTCAAGTGTGCTTGAAGCCTTCAATGGATAAGAGTTTTCAAATGAGTGAAATATGGTGTATGGGGTGAGTGAGGATTCCTACATGGCAAGGGTGTGGTTCAGTGATTTGTTCTCCAAATGGACATTATAAGTTTGCATGGAAGTTGAATATAAATTTGGGTTAGTTTTGGGTTTTGGGTTTTGGGATTTATTTATTAAATATTTTATTTATAAATGGGGATGTGGGATTAAATTAAATAGATTTTTGCATTTATCTAATTTAATAGAGGAATAAGGATTTAATTAATAAATTGATTTGGGGTTCTCATTTGATTTTATCAATTAGACTATAGTTAATTAAATGAGTTAATTAACTAGAAGATGACAATTAATTAATTAAATATAAAATATATAATCAATAATATCCTAGAAGATGACTAAATAAGATTACTTAGCGATGTAATCAAATTTTGGTGTCTACATTTTGCCTCTCTTTGATATAGTGCTAGGACAACACTATTTCAAAGAAGTTCAAACATAGACAACACGAAGAAGATTTTTTTAAAGCAATAGAGTTGCCCCAGTCTTAAGTAGAAGAGGAGAGACTAGATCGTGTGATGCCCACTCAAGAAGGCAGTGGGGAGAGAAGATGAAACTTGACGACTACTGGAAAAGGTACAATAAGTCGAGGTGAGTAGGAAGATACAAGCGAACTGAGAAAGTGTTGAAATTGTAATTAAATTGCAAAAATAATAGGATTGGAGGAAAGGGGGGTTGTTGGAGTGTTAGACAGGGAAGTAGGGCACTACTGGGGGCCTATAAGAGGGTCTAGGAGGGCCAGAAAGGATTATCTACTCTCATATTAACGATGACATATTGTGATTTTTTAACTCTAAGTTGGAGGACATGATGACTATGTAGGGATGACTAGAGCAATGAGTGGATGTGGTATGATGAGTGAGGGCACAACGAACACTAGACCAATCGATAGGTGCTAAAAACCTTTCTGTATGATTTTTTATTTTCATGTTATAGCATTCCCAAAATTTTGAAACAACATTCTTGTAGACATGGGTCCAATGGGATCGCACTAGGAATTGGTGGGATTGCGATCCTGCAAAATAGCCGAGGATAAGGGTTAAAATTGAGGGTGGAAGCCATTTTTGCAGGAAAGCAAATTTGACTCACAATTGTAGTGAGAACATGAACTTGCTTGGTAGGTTTTGTAGGAAAGTGAACTTGGACACAAGAAAACATTCCTATTAGCAAGAACACAATTTATAGGGAAGAGTGGTTTAGGGAGAGTCAACATAAGAATGATTTTAGCAGTGATGGGGTGAGAAAAGGTTTAGGTGTCATCCCACTAAAATATTAGGCAATGTGAACACTAGGGTAAAGATGGATTACAGGAACGCAAACCTGTGTGTGGGTAAAGGCTAAGTTGTTGATTGGTTGGGTAAAGGGAGGATGATGAAACATAGGTCGAGGGATTTTTAAGAGGAACAAAGAACTGACATTAGTGATTATTTGCTAGATGCAGTGGTCACTAGATGCATTGGTGTTGCAAGAGCGACATGTGGCGGTGCTACGTGCTGGGGAGCAGTTCACACTAACAGATTAAGCGAGGATTGACACCATTGGGTTGTGATACCTCATACTCACATGTATATGGTGATGGTGATAGCATTGCGCAAGCACTGACATAGTAAGACCAATACATTTCATTTGTCAATAGACGAGATGATCGTGATGCTAAAGGATGTATATAGGATCTTCTGGCTACCAGTACAGGGCACACTAGTGATGGCAACAAGGGAGGTCACAAGAGAGAAGGTTGTGCGACAACTCGTGGGGCCCAAAGTTTAGTTCTAGATCTGGAGGGGCCAGTTTGCCTTAGATCAATACTTGGATCAAGTAATAGCTGAGTGATAGATATATTTTTGTGTGTGGGCTAGTGTTGAAGTATATTGCCCCAACGGGTGGTACAGGTGTGACACTGTCACTGATATCGATGATCATTTAGATCATGGATGATGGAGTCCCAATGACATGGGGCTCATTGATGTTGGTGGAGCTATATCAGAACCTTAATTAGATAGTGCATCAGGGAGGACACCATTAGGGGAGGAGCATGGGCTTTCTGACCCTTCTTCAGGTATGGGCGTGGGAGCATATTGCAACATTTAGGCTGATTGGGCCAAGAGATAAGCAGTTGGAGGAGCTTGTGGTATACAGTTGGGGTGATCCTCTTACATACTACCATACAAAGGAGGTAGACTATTGCCGAGTCCAGTTGGATGAGATACATGTAGTGACATGGAGGTCATACATGGGTATTGGGCCATGGGTAGAGGAGAGGTAACAACTGCCTTACACTATATCACCATGCTTTATTTTTGGGTGGTGGGATTACATAGTCGAGCAGTATTAGCCAGATAAGGCATTGCGACAGTTTAGATGGCCATAGGTCATACCAAGGGACACAATCTGGTACCATTGAGTGACCAGAGAGTCTGTGACACTGTTTGGGCTACCTCTATAGAGTGAGGGTTTTTTTCAGGCATGGTAGGACATGGCACCCCAAGATTGGGACTAGTTTGGTGGAGTGGAATATGTTGGGTCTACTTAGGATTATAGGGACTAGTTCTAGTGTCTAAGGCTAATTGGTAGGGCACAGGTGACCAGAGTGGCAGTGGTGGCAGGGGAGATCACCCCAACGATGAGGAGGGGGAGGTATGAAGCGAGGAGATTGAGACAATGATAGAGGGAGGAGGAGGAGGAGGAGGAGGATCATCACCAAAAGAAGAGGATGATGAAGGGTTGGTGGCAAGGTATGTGTCACTTTAGTAGGCACATGACACTATGAGCCAGTTGTTGCGAGATGTAACTATAGAGCTATGAAATATAGTATTCTAAGAACATCAAATATAATTTAACATTCACAACTAAATAACAAGTAGTACATACAAGAAGATGAAGGAAACACTATGGATGAAGGTGAACCGAGAATGGTAAGCTCCTTGAGTGTAACCTTGATAACTTTGATATGTCTAGTGATTGAGGGATGTGTGCTTATATGTGCTCAAGCTTTAAGTGGTAGGTTTTGTGGTCAAGCATGGAGATGGGTGAAGGATTCAACAATGGCAGTGTGTATGAATTTTGACATGGTAATGATATAAATGGCTATGTTGTGGTGGTTAATGGGACATTATAAGTTTGCATGAAAGTTTGATGATTTGTGAGAAGAGAAGGGCTCAATTTATAGGCTAAGGGGTGGTAGATGGAGGGTCAAGATGTGACGATGGAAAAAGGGCGAGGAAGGGTTAGGATGCAAGGAAGGGGGTGTGCTTCTTTAAAGCTCTAGCCTTGTAACAAGTGTCACAAGGGGATTGGATGGTCAAAGTGGAGGGTCAAAGGGGGTAATGAGGGAGGAGGAGCATGGAAGAGGGATGTAAGAGGCATTTAAGGGCATTTATGACATGCAAGAGCCATTAATGCTTTTAGATAGGAATGTAAGAGGGTGAGGAAAGACTTTTGACTTTGGTTTGGGTCAGAAAGTCTTAACCCACACTTAAAGTTGTGCACATGTTTAGGAGGGGGATTAGGCTTGGGTTAGGATGAGATTAGGAGGCAACTGGGTTGGGGCTTAATGAGGTAGGTTAATTAGCTGGCTAAGTGGGGTTAGCATGGGTGAATGGGTTGGATTAGGGTAATGATAGGGTTTAGGGATGGTTAGCAGTTTAGGATTGATTTGTTAAATGCTATATTTAATAAAGGGAGGATGTGAGATTAAATTAAATAGATTTATTTATTTATTTAATTTAATAGAGAAATGGGGTTTTAATTGATAAATTGATTTTGGATTGTCATTTGATTTTATTAATTGGACTATAATTAATTAATTAACTAGGAGATGATGATTAATTAATTAAGTATAAAATATTTAATCAATAATGTCCTAGAAGATGACTAAATAAGATTACCTAGTGATGTAATCAGATTTATGTGTCTAAATTTTGTCTCTCTTTGACATAGTGTTAGGACAACACTATTTCAAAGAAGTTCAAATATAAAAAATGCGAAGAAGATTTTTAAGGCAACATGGTTGCCCCAGTCTCGAGTAGAAGAGGAGAGCATGAATTGTGTGATTCCCCCTCAAGAAGGTGATAGGGAGAGAAAACAAGGTGCAATGACTTCTTGAAAAGGTGCAACAAGCCATGGTGACTAAGAGGATACAACAAGACAAAAAAGGTGTTAAAATTGCAATTAAATTGCAAAAAAAATAGGGCTAGAGAAAAAGGGGCTCATTGGAGGGGTCATAGAGAGAAATAGGGCACCATAGGGGGCCTATAAGAGGGTCTAAGAGAGGGCTATTTGCTCTCATACCTATGGTGATATTTTTCCCTTTCAAGCTCTAACTTGGAGGACATGATGGTTGTGTAGGGATGACCAGAGCATCAGGAAGATGTGGTATGACAAGTACGGGCATGACGGACACCAGACTGATTAGTAGGCGCTAAAACCTTTCCCTTTTGATTTTTGTATTTAGTTTTAAGGTTTCCCAAAATTTTGAAAATGCGTTCCCATAGGCATAGGTTCGACGAGATCATAGTAGGGATTAGTAGAAAAGTGATCCCACAAAAAAGTCAAGGGGATGGGTTAAAAAAGGTAGTAGGAAGTCATTTTTCGTGGGAAAGCAAATTTGGATCACAGTTGTCACAAGAATGTGATCCTAGCTATTGTAGAAGCCTCTTCTACAATGACATTACCTTGAAACCATGAAAAGGATGTTGAAGTGGTTCCCAACCTTGAAACACTCTTATGAGAAATGGCAAAGCAACTGTAGATGCAATACATGACAAATTGCACAACTTTTAGTCTTTATATATACATAGAGATCTTTTTTAAGGTGCTTATTACATATTGGCACAATAGAAAAATTTATCCAACTACATACATATTCCATATTCAAAATAATAAAATATTAAAACTCACTCAACCCATTCTAAGTGACTTAGCTCAAGATCCTACACAAAAATATGCAGACTAGGAAAAATGGGCAGAGTTCACAAGAAATTTTACAAAAAACATAACATAACAGATTTTTTTAGAAAGAAACAAGCCATAACCTAGCTAAATTGGTCTAGTTACTAATTAGCTAGGTTGATTACAAATTCTTGTAGAATTTTCATCATATTAGGTACAATAAAATGAATAATCAGTTGTTCCCAGCTAGCAGGATCAAATACAAATTTTCAAGGTGATAAAATTACATATGCAGATGCATCAATTGCATGCCAGGTATGAAGTGCATTCCCCAACTTTTAACAAATGGTTGGATATAAAGACTCCATATGTTGGCCCAATAATGGAAGCCAAGGATATAACCATACATGTATTGGCATAGTCTCCTTGTGAGGATCCCAAGTATCTATTGCTACTGTTAATTTAGGCATCACTATATGATCTAGAATGTTATGAAGTACTGAATCTGGTAGTAACTTCTCCCATGTCTCCAAAAAATGTAGCATCAGGAGATGACATCAATTGATATTCAGGGGATTATTGTATGATTTTTTCTAAATAAAATGTGATATAAAGTATAACTAGTATGATATGGAATGTATAAATATAAAATGGTTTGATTAGAACTTACAATAGAATTTTCTTTGGTATCATAATTTGTTTTATGTGAATAAGCTAATCATTTCTATTATTTTGTTTTCTCACCTATTCAATATGCAATTGAACATAAATCTTATGGTTAAACTTACATGGAGATTTAGAATTATATGCTCTTTAGCACTACTTTGGTTTAATGATATAGTTTCTTCAGTCATCTACGTTTATTTTATACTGTAAAAATCTAATTCCTGGTTATATTGTAAACTTTCCTATTTATTTATTAAGGATATGTTTCTCTAGCCATCTACTATTATTTTATGATGATATTATGAAGTTCCATTTCCTGGTTATATTTCAAACTTTCTTGATTATTATTTTAGGATTCATCAGTTTCCATTGAATGATTATTCCAAGGAAGCCCTCTGTTTCAGTTTAATCATAATGATTACTTTCTAATAACTTTTAAGATCTAGGCTCCACTAATAATATGATACTCTTATGTCTTGAATAGACCAAGGTATACCATATACACTAGATCTTTTTATTGTGTAACAAGGGCCTTATACAAATGTGTCAAGTTCTAAATGAATATGGCAGTTTTGAGTGTTTGTATTTTCTGTTTGGTATTTCTATATATCAAGGTTTTTTTGATGCCAATTTCTTCATTTCCATGGTTGTAATATGAAATCCTATTACCTTGTTAATTTTTGTGAATGTTCCCATTTCAAGTATTTTAGGATACCTTGGTTTCTATTAAATATTAATTGATGTCATCCCCTGATTAGGTTTAATTGTCATATTGAAATAGCTTACATTGAAGATCATTGGATTAACAAAAATTTTTACTATAAGGTAAAGGCCTATAAAGATCAGTGGATTTGATAGTAAATAGGTTATAACTTATTCCAGAGTTGTTTGAGGAGGATGGAAGCTATTTCTAAGGTGATCGTGACACAACAAGAAAGAATGTAATTCTTGCTATAGATTGGTCGAACAAAGATGAAGTTTTGACACAATAATAATTCATGTTTAACACCATTCACCTACACATGGATAAAATAATATATGGCTAAGTTGAAGGAAAAAAGAATTCCATTGAATTAAGAACTAATGAAAGATGTAGAAGAACCAAATGAGGAATCATGTGAACAACTCCCTCAATGTTCAAGAAAACAAGAAGAAGAATGGAGGGAGTGCCAAGGAGTTACAACCAAGAGGAATGAAGAGGAAGGGGATAGAGGACAAGGGGCCACCTCAAAAGAAACAAAGGTCAAAAGGCAAGATGACTTCACACTTTGTGACTGAATTAGAAACAATAAGAAGTTCAAGTTCAGGGTACTCACCCTTATGTCCAAGTAAGAAAGAGATATATTCGCCCTCTAATGAAAGTCAAGAACAACATATTGAGAGAGATTTTGTGGTCAATATTGAGGACCTTTCAAATGATGATCAAATAGGGCCCTAAGGTGTAGATGTCTTGGACATTAATTTGAGCACCCAAGATCACGATTAAGGAATTCAAAATCATGAGGATGGACTAGGTGAGATCACCTCCCTAACATGCAAAATTGCACAACTTGTAGTCCTCCCAATATTTGGACTATAAATTCTCAAAGACACTTGTAAGTGATTCCAATGCCATAGTACCCACCACAACACTTTCCTAGATTCTATCTAGTGCTCCCATAATATCCTCGATGTTGCCTAGTTGTTGTTTCTATCGTGGATTCTCTCTCTGAAGCTGCTCCTTTCCTTCAAGTATATTGCCACAAACTCTCTCTTGTGCCTTAAATTTTGATCAAAATTATGAATATATGCCTCTACCATATCTAAAATTAACTTCACATTGTGTTGTAACTCTAGCATAAATATTTGATCCTCGATAGCCTTCATCTCAGCATTCAAGTTTTCAAGATTGGTCAACACCCTCACTTGTAGACCTCTCATGTCAAGCACTGTCTGTACTGTTTCAACACCGTGTTCTTGCTTCTAAGCTAATAGTTCTTCAAGTGCATTTTCTTGTAAAACATTAATTTTGTTGAACAATTGTAAATTCTTAGAAAATGCATTCTTGTTTTCTATTACCATTGACAAGCTTCCCTTTAACAAAATCAAAATGAAGAGGCATAAATACACCAAAATTTTCTTTCAAAACCATATGTGCAAATATAAACATTAAATACAACATATCCAATATTTTTGCAGATATACACATTAATTACACCAAATTTTCTTTCAAAACCATATGTGCAGATATAATCATTAAGTACAACATCTCTAATATCTTTGCATATATACACATTAAGTACACCAAATTTTTCTTTCAGAACCATATGTGCAGATATAAACATTATGTACAAGATGTTCAATATTTTTGCAAATATACACATTAATTACACCAATTTTTTTCTTTCAAAACCATATGTACAGTTATAAACATTTAGTACAACACGTCCAATATTTTTGCAAATATACACATTAATTACACCAAAATTTTCTTTCAAAATAATATGTGCAGATATAAATGTTAAGTACAACCAACTCAGTAAGGGTACAAGAATAAGTTATTCCCATGAAGAAGGATCATGTTAGATAATACAAGGGAATTTGATCAAAATAGGGAGACAATCGCTAGATTGCTGCCTAACTTTGAAAGAGAAGGTGATGATAAATGTTATTGTCCTTGCAAGAGTTGTAATGACTTAAAGACAAGAAGAATCAAAACCAAAACTGTGAAGAGACATTGTAGGGAGAATGGTCATACTGAAGGGGGATTTTATTATCATCCATTGGTGATTTGTTTGTTATATTATTTTTGTAATTAATATACATATGAACCACAAAATGAGGGTTTGATTATCATCATTTTTATATAGGTCAATCTCCCTAGGGTAGTATGTAATATGGACCAACACATCTCGAAGGAACATGGAGGTGTGAATATGGAGGAACATGGATTTGTGAGTATTGAAGGAGAAGATCATGATCCCATGGAAGATGATGATCATGCACTTGAAACACACATTTGAAGATGATGGTACAAATGCATTGGTCCATGACACATTTGGTACTGGTGTTGTTGCTCCTATTGATGATGATAATTATCATGAGGATGACATTGAGATCATCCATGATATACCTCTACTTGAGAAGGAAAATATGACCCTTTATGAAGGATCCTAATAAACTCTTCTCTCTGTTGTATTGTTGTTGGTGAATTTGAAGGTTATGAATGATTTGGCCAACATAACAATGTCACATATGCTAAGGATTGTGATATATGTCATTATAGTCTATAAAAGGTGAAATATGTACCATTAATATTGTTTATATTAACAACTTATATTTTTTGTTGTAGATTTATAGGTGACTATTTGTCACCACCATCAAATGTTCTTCCTCACTCATACCAAGAATTATGTGCCACTATGAAACATATTGGAATGGAGTATTAAGCAATAGATACTTGTATCATGTAATTTATCATAAAGAACACAAAAATACAACAAAATGGCTTGAATGCCATACAAATAGATATCAAGATGATCAAGTGACAAAAAAAGTGCCTCGCAAGGTTCTTTGTTACATCCCCATTATTCCATGTCTTGAACGATTATTTAGGTGTAGTAGCTTGGCACAATTTATGGATTAACATGCACACAATAGAAGTCAAGATGACATTATTCAAATACCAGTGGATGGTTCAACATTTATGGACATAGAGGAAAAGTGGCGAAACTTTAAAGAAGAACCTCAAAATCTCAGGCTTTCTCTAGCAATTGATGGTGTCAATCCATTTGGAGAGATGAGATCTGTTTAGTCGGTGTGGCCTATTTTTGTTATCAACAATAACCTTCCGATATGGATGTCAATAAAGTGGGAGCACATCATGTTAGCAAATGATTATTCTAGGTATTTTTTTAATTTATTGTAATCTACATGTAATTATAAGTCTTGGAGTGAAATGACCACAATAATTATCGGATGTTGTTCATTCAACTAGGTAAGTACCAAGTAAAAGATATGAATGTATATATTACACCTCTTATCGATGAGTTGCTGGTGTTATGGAATGTTTTCACTATGTATGATATCTCTAGACCAATTGGACCAAAAAAATTCAATTTCATGCAATGCTTGTGTGGACAATTCATAATACCCTAGGGTTGACACATTTTTGTGGTATGTTATGCTGAAATCTAGTTGTGCACAATAATATTGATTCCAAAAATAAACATAATTAATCCAATTGTATCATTATCTTGTGGGTCTTTAAACAAAGAGAAAATTTTCATGTCCAACGTGTGGTCCAAAGATGAAATCTTGTCATTCCAAAAGTTTAAGAAAGTAAGTGTTTGATGAGAATAGGCTCTTCCTCCACATAAATCATAAGTTTTGAAGTGCCAAAAAACATCTTTTCAATGGGAAAGAAGAGACTACACCAAAGCCATAAAGAATGACACCTCACCTATGACATTTGGAATATAATAGAATTTGAGGTAATATCATTCTACCTAATGGTTTATGTTTGGAAATTATATATTTTGATTGTATTATGTTGGCTAATTATGTAATGAACTAAACTATTGATCAACCAAATTCATGGCAAACCAAATTCAAACTTTTTCACTAATGTTGGCATTGATGGCAAACCAAATTGATCAACCATCAGACTAAAATATTTAACCAAATGCTAACTAGGTTAAAACAGTAAGTCAAATGCCAAAAATTAAATTGTGTCTCACATCTCGTTCTACTATTCTGATTGCTTCATTTTTGCTTCTCCCTCTTAGCTGTTGTATCTTCTTCATTTATTTTCTCCCTCTGTATGCATTGCTCATATTATTTCTTGTTCAGCTTCTTCATCTTCTCCTATCAACTATTGATCATTTCTATCCACTTCTCTCTCTATCTTCATTTGATCAGTTTCTACACTTTCTCCCTTTTGTTGTTGATCAGTTTTAGCTTTACTTCTCCCTCTTTGACAACAATGCCAAAGACGTACTATTTTAGCATCTTTAATATGCAAGTGTAGCATTTGCAAGTTCATTCAATTTCTCCCTCTGTCACCTTGCTTGTGACTAATTTCTAACTTTTACACTTTGATTACTTTGGGCATGAATCCTAAAGTAAACATCCTTTGCATCAATGTGTAAAATCTTCAACAATCAACTCATTTGATGTAGGGCAGTCTTGCTTTTGCTTCAAGTAGCCTTGGTTAGGGGTATCACCCCTAACTTACCTCTAAGATACTCAAAAGCATCTTTAGGTAGTGCTTTTGTGAAGATGTCAGCAATTTGTTCCTTTGAGCTAACATATTCCATCTTCACTTTTTTGTCTTCCACCAATTCTCATACATAGTGATACTTGATTGCAATATGTTTGGTTTTAGCATGCATTACGAAATTCTTTGATATGTTGATAGCACTTGTATTATCACAGTAAAGTATCACAGGCTCATTCACCTCTTTCTTCATACCTTGCAACAAGTATTTGATCCATACAATATTGGTGCAATTAATAGCAGCTGCAACATATTCAGCTTCAGCAGTGGACTATGAGGTACAACTTTGCTTTTTGTTGGTCCATGTAATCAATCTTTTCCCCAAGAAAAGTGCTCATCCACAAGTGCTTTTTCTATCATCAATGTTACCTCCCCAGTCTGGATTAGTGTAGGCTCTTAGCTCAAACTTTTCACTTCTCTTGTAATACAAACCAAAGTCATCAATTTCTTTTAGATATCTCAGTATTCTCTTTATTGCCATCAGGTGATTTTCTCTTGGATTTGCAGAAAATCTTGCCACTATTCCAATAGTTAATGCAATGTCTGGTCTACTATGTAGAACATATTGCAACTTTCCAATCATTGATCTATATAATGTCTGATTCACTTCAGCAGACTCATCATTCTTTAATAGCTTATGTCCTTTGCCATTGGTGTGCTGATTGGTTTTGAATCTTCTAACCCAAATGTCTTGAGTATCTCCTTGATGTATTTGGATTGGGTCACAAATATGCCATGCTTCAATTGATGTACTTGTAATCCAACAAAGAATTTTATTTCTCCAAATATTGACATTTCAAACTCATGCTTCATTTGAACACCAAAATCTTTGCATAGAATATCTTTTCTTCCAAATATTATATCATCAACAAAGATTTCTAATATCAAAATGTCTTTACCTTTTTCAACTTTGATGTACAAGTTGTTGTTGTCATCTATTCTCTCAAATCCTATCTTCACAAGATATTTGTGTAGTCTCTCATACCATGCTCTAGGTGCTCGCTTCAGACCATAAAGTGCCTTGTGCAGTTTGTAGACCATGTCCTTGTTCTTGTCATCAAACAATCCCTTTGGTTGTTCAATGTAGACTTCCTCTTCCAGTATACCATTCAGAAAAGTAGACTTGATATCTATTTGGTAGAATTTGAAACCTTTGTATGTAGCATATGCAAGTAGTCTTCTTACTCCTTCCATTCTTGCACTAGGGGCAAATGTTTCCCCATAATCCAATCCTTCTTCTTCTGCATAGCCTTTGCAAACTAGTCTAGCTATATACATTGACAGAAGGCCAAAAGCATCAAAGAATATTACAGGTTTTATAAATAGTACACGACTTGCGTCAACTAAGAAGTGACCCAATTCCATATTTGAGGTGCGTGAGGGAAATCTCATATTTGTATGTGTGATGAAATCAATACATGGAGGCAAAGAGATTTGTATTGATTATATTTGAATATCATAGATGCAAACAAATCCACTATCATGGGTGAGATGGTATATATTATGCACATTTAAAATCAACTCCAATCAATGAATCCAATACACCATTAAATTTTTATATACTTTTTGCTAACTTAGAATAATAAGACATGTGTTTTAACATGTCTCAATGATTATTTTTTGAAATACAGGGCTACAGTATGGATCAACAACATAGATACAAGAAATATGTTAATGCATATTTTAAATTTTGTTTTATTCTTCACTACTATTTTGGATTGATTTCAAATATACCGCTAATAATATTGATCTTGCAAATGAGTGCTGATCAGGATAAGGGAAAGGAAAAAGTAGTCCACGAGGAGCCACATGATGAGTAGAATGAATTCATTACTGAATTTGTGTCAGCTGTTTATCCTATGGTTGTAGTACAAAAGGTGCTTCGTGCTTTAGGAATACATATTTCACAATTGGCATCAACTCAACCTCAAATTCCTTAAATACAATAGATAAAGGATAAGTTGATGCACCTAGTTCATACTGTAGACACCTAAAATTGTCCAAAACCCATTTCTTGACCAATTAGATAAATATTTATTATTTATTTAATTCCCCTATCTTAATTAAATAAATTTTACATTTATTTAATTATGTTTGCCTTTCCTTGATTTAAATAAACTAAGGTCTATTTAAAATCCTAGCCTTCCCACTTACATCCTAACCCATTCACTTTAATTAAGTACTTCGTTTACTTAATTAATCCTTGCCTAAATCCCCCTTGGAATTAAATATTACATTTAATCCTATTTGAGCACATGGCTCCTACCTTTAACCCTCACCTAACCTCACTATCCTAACTAACCCATCTTGCTAAACCTATCCACTTCCTTAATCATGCTTACTTTGCATAATCACCTTGCTAATCACCTTTTAATCCTAGGTGTGTGCTCACACATGTGTGAGGAATCCTCACACATGTGTGAGAGATGTTCACACTTCCCACACCCCTCATGTCTTCCATGCCTCTTGCACACTTGTCCTCTTGCACGAGAGGCAAGGTATCTCACACCTCTTGCACACTTGTCCCCTTGCATGAGAGTCATGTTGTCTCACACATGTGTGAGAAGGCATTCTTCTCACACCTCATTGATCAAGTCACCATCAAAGGTTGCTCATACATGTGTGAGCATATTGCCCCCTTTGAATGGTCAAAACCCTAATCCATGTGGAGTCTACTTGGCCTCCACCTCATCGATCCTGAGGGATCCTAGCCCTTCATCTTGCATTCAATCTTAGTCGTCCATTGCATCTCATTTCCTATAAAAGGAGAGCCCTCTCCTCATTTCCACAAGCACTATATACCTCATTGTTATGCTGCAGGAATTGTGAGCAACCACATCCCACAACAATGAAATCATCTACACTTGGTGATTTCATGAGGTTTGTATTAGTGTTATTTTGAAGTAGATTAAGCTCTTTTTATTTCATTTCATCCTTATTTGCATGTTTTCTTAGATATTTTGAGGTTTGCATGATCATGTAGGAATATGCATTAGTTTCTTAGTGTTGATTCCTCTTATTACATTTTTATGCAATACACATACATATACAGTAAGTATTAATGTAGTTTTTAATTATAACAAAGGTTCAATGACATTTTTTTTTAGTATACTCTTTTATATATGTCATTAAATAAAATGCATATGTGTTATTTTTACAGATGATGCTGAGGACATACAAGGGCGATGCCCCAGAGGATGTTACTTCAGGTGGTTCAAGTACATCACATGTTCTATTCTACACTTGTGTTTTGCTTGAACAATTTCTTTTTTAATGGCTCTATCAATCTTATTTTATTATGCTCTAACAATCTCATTTTCAGCTCCTACCATTGATCCTATGTTCACCATGCCACTTGCTACAAGGAACATAACATAAAAGGAAATGCTGACTACAAATTTGGCAACATGTAGCATGAATACACATGCGGTGGTAGCGCCTATTGGTAAATAGATTCCTTCTTTTCTCTCTCATTTTTCATCTGTTTATTTCACTTGAACTATTATTTTTTAGGGGGCCTTTTTGTAATAATATTGGATTCATTTTATGCAAGAGGTGATGAGGACATTCTCGAGTTTACCCGTGTTAGATGTACGAGAACATTAAAGAATTGTGATCAATTTCTTGTTAGCAATGAAGATGGTCTTCCCTCGAGAGTAGCCCAACTTCCAGGTACTTTAAAGATTGATCCTTTCTTTTACTATACAATCTTATACTCATAATCAAATGTAATAACCTCCTGTGCAGTCCCTTGCAATAACTTCTAATCCCATTATTATTTTGCAAGGAATAATCTTTTTTTATGAAAAACTTAATGGTGAATGTTTGCGTATATTTGGGCCCACCACACACACAGGATATCATATTTTGATTTCTTTGCTTGATAATGTTTCCTTTGATCAATTTCTTCAAGTAAATTAAAAGGTAGCTTCAATTCATTTATGAATCTAACATTTATTTTTTCTTTTATTAAAAGGTGAAATTTGCAAACAAAAGAGTTAAAGGATAAATTGATTGATGCCATGACAACTTTTTTTGGACCCAACGTCTTTCAAAGGCTTAAGCTCCTTGAGTAAGCAGGACAAGCTTTGAAGTATATTAGATACAACCACATGACCCAAATGAAAAAGAACCCTTGTTATGAGAAGGCCCCCTATATTCCTATTATTGAGTGGGAGAATCTTAAAAAATATGCCATTGAGAAAAAAAACAATAGTTGATGGAGAAATGGTACCACCCAAGGAAAGAAGGCATGCTATAATATTAAGAATAAACTTATGTAATAATTACTCTTAATACTTATGTGATCTAACATATTTAAAACTTCACATAGGTTGCCTGACACATCAAAGGCAACCAAAGAAAGAAAAGAGAAGCATAAGCTCGACTCAGGTGGATATTCAAAACTTGCTACACAAATTGTAAGTATAAGTAAATAAAATATTATATGCAAATATTTATAGATTGTAAAATATTTGGTCTTTGATCAAATTGATTACAAAAATAATTCATGATACCAAGCAAAAATGTAGGCCATGAAGTTAAAAAAAATAACTTATGAAGAGGACAAGAAATTAGCTTTCAGAGAAGGCTATACAGTTGTGGCTAAATGACTCCAAGCAATGAGTGCACAAGGTTCTTTTGCTAGATCTATCTATGAGGTAAATAAGTTAATTAATTTTTATTTCAAATTGAATACTTTAGCAATTATTATATTTGATATTAAGTTCCAAAAATATAAGTCGTTATATTTGTTTTAAGTAAGGAAACAATGATTGTATATTTTTTTAAAACTTTAAAGTGAATATATTTATATGTATTAAAATGAATGATTAACATTTCTCATTATTTTTCTTGTATTTATATGTATATATTATTGATAAATGCACTAATTATTTACATTGGTTTGTAGCCCACCAACCCTGATACATCAGTCGATCACCGTGTAGGCGTCGATTCAAATGTGGATCCTAGTACTCAAAGTATATATTTTCTATTCAATTTTTTATTTATGAATTATTAATACAAGTAAATATTATAAATTGAGTTTCGTGTAGTAATAAAAATGAACTTTAGTATGTGTTGGGATTAAGAAAACATCTTGTATTGCAATTGTAAGGGATGTAGAGGTTGTTCTTGATGAGCGTGTTGAGGTCCAAGCTAACGGGCAAGATGATGTGGTTGGACAAGGTAAAGAATGCTCAATATTCTTTAAGATCTTTAAAGTCTCAATTTTTAAAAATTTAACCATTTTATTTGTTATTGTAGAGGATCCACATTTGCAAAGGACAACAAGTGCACATCCACGGGTGAGAATAAATATCAATGACAAAATGGATATGCCTTTGCAACAATATAGGGAAGGGAAAAAAAAAATGATTCATGTGAACTTATGTAACTTATTTGATAATAAGTGATGTTTATGTCTAGATGTTTTATTTATGTTCTTGTAGATGTTAAAAAATGGTTCGCATCTATGAATTCATCACTTCTTCATACTAATTTGTCCCATTTTCTCATTCTACTAACTTTGATCTTTTGGCCAGATTGATCATATTTTTTCATTTGTATCCCCTTTCACATCAATTTTATATCAACTCAGAATCATATCAAATCAACTCAAAACCATATCAAATAAACTCGAAATCACCCCAAATCAACTCGGAATCATTCAAAATCAATCCTAATCAACCCGAAACATATCAAACATCCCAAATCAATCATCATTTGTCTGACTCATAGGTATTTTTGTGGCTTTCAATGACTTGGGAAACCTATCAACATATCAATCTTATCAATCTGACCTTAGTACTGTCATGGCTCTTAGTGCTAGGTCAAACTATCATTCATGCCATTCAATCTTTGACATTGTTGAGGCTTTCAATGTTAGATCATGGCATCATCAACCATTTTAATAATATTGACAGTGTCCATCAATGTTATTATGATCAAACCTTATTAATCAATTTCAATCCTGTAGCATTTACAATGTCGGTTAAATGTTACATATCAACCAATTCATGTCATGTATCCTTGGCATGTTATCAACTTCAATCAATCAATTTGACCATGGCTTTGGTCTACCTTTTCATCATCTTATTCGATATCCATCATTGTCACATTTTCATCAAAGGATACGGTCGCATTCATTTAATCAATTTGACCAATCATCTGCTAATTTTCTCTATAGGATTAAATAACCCATAATTTAATCCTATTCTTTCTAATTATTCTTCCTAATTATCATCCTCAATTAATTAATTTTATTAATTAATTGGTTTATCATCTACAAACCATGGAAATTCTTAATTTCCTAAGTTCCATTTTCCATCATTAATTCCATTTTCTACTAATTCTTATTTTGTGGAATAAGAGGATTTTTAATTCAAATATTCCATAAAATATTCCATCATCATGACACTTGGATATGACACCTAGTGGATTCTCCTTTGACACTTGGCTGAGATTTGTCATAATCAAATATTATTACCTCTTACACATGTCTCTATTTGGATTCTTTGTCATAGATTCTTGGCTTTAAGTGGGTTGAGGTGTCTTATGACGTGTCATAGATTCTCTTCCACATTTAGCCAAGTTTGACTTGCATGCATCATAGAATCTCACAATTGGCATATTCTGTCATATGCGTCATAGGAATCTCTTGCCACATTGCATATCTGTGGGTGACAAATCCAATGCTCTCAACCTCCATGAAAATTATAAAATGGACACCCTTCCTCTCATTTCAGATCTAGAATGCTGAAGTTTTGAAAGTCCTTGGGATCTGGATGCTTAAGTTTTGAAAATCCAAATTGTTGAATCTTTGAGTCTCTACTTATTTGCATGTTGCATTCTCACTCTCACATAAAATCACACTTCAAGTATTCTCATGGCATTATCCATATCATAGGCTTTGGCTTCAACTTTGTGTGCACTATAGGCGAATTGGAGCTACAATCATTGGAGCTACAATTATTCTATCATATGCGTCATAGGAATCTGTTGCCACATTGCATATCTGTGGGTGACAAATCCAATGCTCTCAACCTCCGTGAAAATTATAAAATGGACACCCTTCCTCTTATTTCAGATCTAGAATGCTGAAGTTTTGAAAGTCCTTGGGATCCAAATGCTTAAGTTTTGAAAATCCAAATTGTTGAATCTTTGAGTCTCCACTTATTTGCATGTTGCATTCTCACTCTCACATAAAATCACACTTCAAGTATTCTCATGGCATTATCCATATCATAGGCTTTGGCTTCAACTTTGTGTGCACTATAGGCAAATTGGAGCTACAATCATTGGAGAAGAAAGAAGAACATGGGAGCTACAAATGAAAAAGGGGGTTTCTATTGCTTTCTTAATTAGTTTGGCTTTGATGGTAGACTAGTGGGTGCTAATACATGTTGATTGAGTTTGTGATTTTCTCATAGTGTGTTATGCATATTAACCCATTTTTCTGGTCCTACATTTGGTGAACCCGACGTGAACATGCATATCTAACTTGGGTTTTCTTGTCTTGTGCTTGTAGGTGCAAGGAAGGAGCTCACTTGGAAGGGTATAATGACTATCTGCTCTTCCTTTTCACACCTAGATTAATTAGGGGGTCCAGTAAAATGCTTATATGCTGTTGTTTCATGCATTCTGTTAGCTTTCTGCCCTAGGGTACACTCTGCTCTGTCAGGGTGCACTTGGAACCCCTAGGAGCAGTTTTAGGAGCCCAGAAACTACCAAAATCTCATTTTGCTATTTCCAACTTACCAACTATGCCCATCTAGGCCCCAACCATGTCATTGACACAGTCTGCACTATTTGGGCACACTTGGGAGTGTAGTCTTCACAATTTCAGTTTCTAAGTCTTGTCTGGGCACCATTTCCCCACACCCTGCACCTGACTTCCCAACTGCGCCCTAAAACTACCAACTACACTCAAATGGGCCCCAACTATGTCATTGATGTAGTTTGTACTATTTGGGCACACTTGGGGATGTTCAAAGCCATTTTGGCCTTTTGGGGTGCAATCTGCACTGTCAGAGCACACCTAGGTTCACAGTAAGCACATGCACCAATCAAAAACTACATTTCAAGTTCCTATCACTCTCTAGGACATAGACTAGGTGATTTTGTGTTACTGATGGTCTATTTGTAGCATGTGGTGATCGTGGGCTGAAGACATTATCATAAACTACTAATGCTTTGTTTGCAGGACGTTGTCGAAGACTTTGTGTGTCTTTCAAAGCTATGTGTGTGGATTTCCTAGATTAGATAACATTTTGTTTGGTGCTTAAAAAGAACCTTTTTCTTTTTTGTCTGGCATGTCTATAGTTTTAAATCCCTAGGAGTTGCATTGGACGTATCCTCTCCCCTCGCCATTCGTGGATCTTGGGTGTAAGAGAAATCCATATAACTTCTATAGGAGGCCTGCCTTGGACCAAGATACTTGATATTGGGTATGCCAGGGGATGACCTCAGAGTGGTAATGGGCCAAAGCCAGGTCAATGTTCCAAATGCTATATAAAATTTGATTACGGTGAAAACTGTGTTGGCGGTATTGCTGTATGATAGCTCTCCTCTAGTACCCTTGTGGTGCGTCAAACCCCGATTCTCGCGGCTGGGAGACCTTCTGCGAAAGTTTATCATTCACTTGCTGAATGGAATGCCCTTACTAAAAACTGTGTTTTAGTGGCCAAAATCCTTTCTATCCACTGGCTTAAGGGGTCACCCATGCCCGTGAAGACATCCTACATTCTCGCGGTCCTTAGTAGAGGCAACAGTCCCTTGGGAAGTCATGCCCCTTGGGAAGCGGATCTTGGTAGCCCCGAGAAGTGAGTGCGCTGTAAGGGGGAGCCTGTGATGCCAAGATCCTAGGTTGTCCACTTTGGATAAGCATGGCTGAACTTCAGTTCAAGTAGGAATTCAGTGGATACAGTCCTAAAAGCTTAGGTTGTGGTGTGTTTGTTAACTTTTTACAACAGCTATTCTTGTCTTAATGTGTCTTGCGTGTGTGTAAAACATAATCAAGATAAAAGCCAAACTTTTAAATTTACACCTTGGATATCATTTGAACTTGTCAAAACATCACACATTGCCAAAACATTTCAACCTTTATCAAACTTTTCAAACTTTGGTTCAACACACTCAAACCTTGGAAAAAATGTTGACTTGTGCTCCTAAATGTGCTTGGCAAAACGTAGATCTCACATTTGCATAGATTTCACTTGCATTCACCCTGGTCCAGGCTTCATTCTTGCATTATATAGACTTCATATTGCACCTTTTAGTCCTCATTTATTATCTATTACTTTTCATAGTGCATCCATTTAGGTTCAGTTTTACTTTCCGTAGTTTTTGCATTCCCATCTTAGAATCAGCACTTTGCATTCACCACCTTGCATCCTTGCATACCTATTCATCATTTTGACCACTTTATCCATCATTTTGAGTGTCCTAACCATCATTTTGAGCATTCATACTATCCCTAACACTGTCCTCTACCATTTACCTCTCTGTGACATCAATCCTGAAACCATAGCTTCCAAAATTGTCTTAGTTTCAGCCCAGCTTACCAACTGCACCCAGAAACTACCAATTGCACCCAACTGGGCCCCAACTGCATCATTGATGCAATCTACACTATCTGGGTGCACTTGGTGGTCCTAAGATCTAGTTTTGGGTTCCAAATAACATTTTGGGGCTTCAATAGTGTCCTTAGGTACCTGGTTAGCTCCCCTTGCACTAGCTTGCCCAGATCTACATTCTACAACACCTAATCATCATCACCTTCACTTAAGACATCATTCTATACATCATAACCTTCATTTTGCATCTCCCAACCCATCCTAACATCAACCCCAACATCTTAGCTTCTTGACATATCAGTTTGACATCCATACCTCTCAGAATCAGCAAACCTTCATTCCGACTTACCAACTGCGCCTAGAAACTACCAACTGCACCCAAACTGGCTCCAAGTGCATCAATGACGTAGTTGGTACTGTTAGGGTGCACTTGGCACTGTTAAGGCACACTTGGGTACCTGCATGACCATTTTTGGCCTCCGAATTGCACTTTAGGACCTCAAAACTGCATCTAGGAGCCTCTAGACCTACCCATTCTGCACTTGACCCAAAACCATATCCTGCACCCAAAATCCCCTTTTGCATCATAGGAATTGTCTGTATCACATATCCGCTCAGCATCACCATTATTTTGAACCCTCAAAACCTTTGAATTTAGTCAAAAATCTAGACAAAGTATGAATCTTAGAGTATCTCCTAGTGTTGACGGATAATGGATCTTGACTAGTCTTTTTTACCTCTTTGCTTATCATTTTCTTTGGTCAAAATCTATCTATGTCTTGATATATTTGACATTTTCATCTTTTATCAATTTTATCTTTTCATCTTCTATCAGTTTTTTGGTCAAGATCCAAAGTCCTTTATCACAAGGTTAAACTCTTAGGCAAAATACTTTCAAAAGGTTTTATCTAAGTTCAAAACTTTCCATATACCCTTTTCATAACATAATCATATCTCTAGCATCCCCAAACTTTATTTTGACCTACCCTAGTGGTATATCCCCTTCATATTGCATTGATCAAAATCCTTAACATCATTTTCACTACCAAACCCTATCAAATTGTCCATCAACCAAATTTTCCTTCTTGAGCATTTACCCTCATTTTGCATGTCCAAAACGTCATTACGAACCCTAGAACACCATCCTTTGCATAGTCTACCTTGCATACACCTACCTTTAGTATCATTACCAAGTCTAAAACATAACCCTAATTGTCATTTTGCATACCTTAGAGTCATTTTCATCCCCTCTAGTCAAACTTCAAAACATCACCTTGCATTTTGCATTTGCATAACATCCCTAGGAAATTTGCACTTTGCACATCAAAACCATAATTCATTTAGAATTTCCTCACATTTCATAACATTCCTAAATAATTAAAAATCCCAAAAACACTCATATCTTGCATACCCACCACTCTAAAATCACCCAAAACACTCAAAAATTCTATCGCATTTGCACTCTTAGGTATCATGCCAGCACTTACTAGGAGACAATCAGCTCAGAGACCTGATGAACTCTATCAACCTTTGTTTTTTGAGGCACAAGCACAACCAAAACCTCATCCAAGACAAAGAAAGAGCAAGAAAATCCAACAAACCTTTGACGAAGACCAAATCGAGGCATCACAACCATTACTAGTAGACCCCTTGAACATGTATCCGCAAGATCCTCAAGCTATGGCACAACGAACCTTGAACAATACACCTACCATGATATTTCCTCCAAAAACTTCCCCCACACATGGGATGGTTCAATGGAGTCCTGACTTTGAACCTATATTCGTGCCAATGCCACCAGGAGGAGGAAGTGTACCAACCTCACCTGAAGATGAACAATTACATTCCTTTGAATTTAGCCAACCTAACACATCAAACATACAAAAAGGTATTGTACACCTAAGTGATGACTCTAACACTGATTATGGCATCATTGATGAAAAAATGGCTAGGGCATGTCAAGACAAAAGTTTTCGCAAGAACTTCAAACGTTTGGCAGCATAAGAAATTGTCAAATTTAATCCAAACTTGGAAGGTCCTAGGTCCAAAAATCAAACCAACACAACAATTGAAAACATCCAACCCATGATAAATTTGGACTTAGACAAGGGAAAACAACCTTTGGAGTTTTCAAACACAATAATGGCACCTATAAGGTCCCATCAAGAACCAACAATTGAAATCCTCCAAAGTACATTTGAACACATCAATGTTAACCCCTTGTTTGATGAAATACCACCAATCCCTAAACACCCCAAAAGGACATTAAGACTTGATTTTAGTCACATGATGCAACAACAAGATGCATCTAAAGGGACCCATGCTCTAGGGATGCCATACATACCTTCTTTGGAGGAAAATCAACAAAGTACACCTTTGCTCCTAACTTTACCCAGTGCTACGACATCAAACACTATGTAGCCTCTCATAAATACAACATGTGAAACATCAAGCCCAACCATCCCTATGGACACACAAAGGAAAAGTATTATTGACATTACACCCATTCCCAATAGAAATGTATCTCATAGTCAAGTCAATATGATGTCGCAAGCAGGAACATCTAAAACACAAAGGTACCAAAACAACAATACAAACATGACGTTCAATTCTCAAGGACTTAGTCAACCCCCATGACAACAACAACCTACAATGGTACAAGGACTCAACACTTCCAAGGCACAACCAAGTCTACATCTTCTTGACACACACCCCACATATCAACAACAACATCAAACACAATGACAACAACCACAAGTGGGGCAAACATCCAACATTCCTAACACGCAATCCCATATGGACCCACTTGACTTACACACAATTTATCAACAACAATTTCAGTAGCAATTCCAACAATAGTAAATGATGTTTGCTAAACAACAAGAGCAACTCAAGCAACAGTTGGAATACCAAAAATGCCTTGAGCAAAAAATCGCATACCAGCAACATTTGTTACAACAACAACATGTGCCACAACAACCTCAACAGATACCTCTAGAACAACAAGCACGCAGATGTTCTCACATACAACCAACAGAGGTATCCCAACAACAACCACAACACACGGCAAAACAACAACACATGGTACAACAATTGCAGTCAATCCCACAACAAGTGCCACATCAAATACCACAACAAGTACCCCAACAACAAGGACCTTTCCGTCTTCGAGGTGCCAACATACCTCCACCACCTAGTGACACTTCATCAGATTCATCAAACACAAAAATGTCAGAATCAAGTAGACATAGTTCTTGCCATAGCAAATGGTCTACTCACAGACACAACAGACTTGAAGGAAAGACCATCATGCAAAACCCCAATGAAGAACTATTACAACAATTCAAACAACTTTCCAAACAAGTTGAGGCATTGGGAGTCCAAAAGAAACAAACTCTATATACAGAAAGGGACCTACATCCTAATCCATTCGATAAAAGTCTGTATATGCCTGCATTCCCAAAATACTTTGAAGCTCCAAGGTTTGAAAAATACCGAGGAAAACACAACCCTATTGATCACATCTGAGAATTTTGTGCTTCATGTACTGAACTTAGTGACGAACCCACTTACCTTATGAGATTGTTCCCTCGTTCTTTAGGTGGGCCTGCACTTGAGTGGTACTCCAAACTTCTGGGTAATATCAAATCTTGGTCAAAGCTAGTAGACAAATTTATCTCCCACTTTTCCTTTAACATCATAAATGAGGTGACACTTTCTGATTTGTGCTCAACTAAACAAAAGACAAGAGAATCATTCATCACATTCTTACTGCATTGGAGAAGCTCAGTTAGTCAATTCTCATTAGAAATCCCTGAAGAACAACAAGTAAACTTGTGCATTGAAAACTTAGTCCCAGACTTAATGTATGAATTCATAATCAAGAGTCCAAGCACCATTTCTAAACTAATGAAAAAAGGGGCTAGTATTGAAGATGCTCTTATCCGTAAGGGAGTCCTCAAGATAAACAAAGAAAACACAAACACCAACTCATCTAATGACAAGGCAAAATTTTTCTCCAAAAACAAGAATGTGACTAATGATGGCATTGTGGATACCCACATGATTAGCACAACACAACTTCAACTGACTTTGAAAGGTGTAAACCCTACAAATTCACAAATCTCTAATCAAACATCAGCTCCACAACAGAAAACTGAGACTTCCATGCAAGACAAACCTCAAAGACATCCTAGAACCAAGGATAGAAAATTCACACCATTGGGAATACCACTTGAGACTGCATTACAACAGTTACCGAGTAATAACTTCATGCAGCTACCCCCAATCAAGGATGAACCACTGACTAAAGTAGATTGGTGGGATGACAAAAAGTATTGTGATTACCATCGCACCAAAGGACACAAGACTTCATCATGCTTCCAACTGAAACATGCAATACAAGACCTTGCTGATGATGGTGTCATCACAGTTGATCCATCACTATTAGCATCCAACTCTGATCATACTATTTTCAAAGATCCTTTGGGTAATCATGAAAAAGAGAAACCCTCAAGTTCAAACTCAAACTCACAAGGTAATGTAAATTACACATGTACTGGCTATGACTACACCATCAATTAATTTAATGAGTCTGAATTTTGCATATCCACATTCACATTGAAGGCTGAAGACCCTCGTTGTGCTGTCACTACATGCCGTAGCAAGATCACCCTACCTGGAGCCCTATCTAGACCTACTGCTTCTACTAGACCTGCACCCCCAAGTAGACCTATTGCTCCTACTTCATCTGATTATAGCCTTGTTGAAAAACTCAAAAAAACCCCTGCACAAATATCCATTTTGGACCTATTGCGTGCATAAGATCTTGGAGCAAGCCCTTAAAGAGTCAGTAGTCCCAGATAACATTGATGTTTCCCAGTTCCAAGCCATGGTTGGGAACCTATCCGCGTCAAAACATATCACTTTTTCACCCCGTGATATTCCTAAGGACAAACCTAACCATAATGATCCCCTTTATCTCGAAGTCTTCATCCATAATGCCAAAGTCATACGTGTCTTAATAGATGGAGGAGCAGGACTAAACATCTGTACTCTTAATGTTGTCAACAATTTGGGTTATTCAGAAGATGATGTAGATCCCTCTCAAAGAATCACAATAAAAGCTTATGATGATGGTGAATGCTTCTCCAAGGGCATCATCACATTACCTATTAGAGTTGGTCTAGCTATTGAAGATACATTGTTCCATGTCCTAGATATAGAAATGAATTGCAACATGATATGAGGACGCCCTTGGCTTCATGCTATGAAAGCAATCCCTTCTACATATCATCAATGTCTGAAGTTTTCCTATAATAACATGGAGGTTACCATCCCTGGCGATCCAGATCCTTTCCAGTTTTGTGCTAATCGAAGAGATGCTACTGCATTCCAAATCCCAACAAACAATGAAGCACAACCCACAAATTCCTCTAAGTATGTGGATGCTGATATACTGCTCAGTAAAGCCAAGGAAAATATGAAGATTGAAGACAATGGGTGTGGAAAGTACTTTATGTCTCAAGTCTCCCACATCAAGGAATCACAACTTTCTCCCATCAGTACAAAGAATTATACTTCTATCAATGAGAATACATCCTTATGTATTGAGAAAGCAAAAGCAGAACGAGAACCCACTTTGATATCTCCTAGCAAGTATGGACTTGGGTTTACCATCATGCAAAAATAAGGCTATGATGGCTATACTGGTCTTGGATCTCAGAAACAAGGAATCATTGAACCTATCACTACATCAGGACAACCTCATAGCATGGGACTTGGATTCAAACGATTTGTTTTGGGTCTTCCTAATACTGAGTCATCCTCATCTGAGGAGGTGAATGCTTCAAATGATGACAAGGCATCTGAGAATAACCAACCTGAACCCACCCAATCTGTATCCAATGTCGACAATCTTGATACCTCCCTTGGTCTTGACCATATGATTGCAGACCCAAATAGCTTACCCATGGAACATAAATATGTTAATCCACCTGTCACTCAAACCAGCTCTTCACCTTGGATCGAAACATTTTGGGATCCAAGCCCACCTACTTTTGAACATGATCCTGATGACATCACTGAAGAAAATATCCATATATATGCCTTGGACCAAAGCTTATTCAACATCGATGATGGAATTTCCTTAGTTTTCCTTGAACTTATTGATTGGGACCAACAAGGACGACCAATGTTTGATCAGTTTGAAAATGATGATGCCATCGCATAATTCTTTGAACTCCTTGAAGATGTACCAGAAGGTGATCACAAGTTTGGATTTTCCATTAATCTAAACATCCTGGCATATTTTGGGGAGTCAACTCCATCTTCCAGTCGCAAAAATGAGAAAATAACCAAAAAAGACACAAATAGGTCTCTTGGTGAAAATCGAAAGGCGCCATTGGACCATGAAAAAGTAAAAATAAAAGACGTATCCGAGGGTGAAAACCTCTCTGAGGTGCCCGAGGATGGAAGATTGGACACACTCCCATTAAAGGAAAAATTAGCATTACTTGTGGAAATGACAGAAGAGATTAATCTGGGAACTCCTAACAACCCCAAAATCATACACTTTGCGGCCTCATTATCACCAGAAGAGAAGGATGAATTTGTTAGATTTTTTCTAGAGAGGCAGATCAACTTTTCTTGGTCTTACGCAGATATGCCCGGATTAGATCTTGAACTAGTCCTTCATCACTTACCACTAAAACTAGGAATAAAACCAGTAAAGCAAAAGTTGAGGAAAATGCATCCTCAAGTGGCTCTACTTGTCAAAGCTGAATTAAAGAAACTATTGGATGCTGGCTTCATAAGACCCATTGATTATGCAGAGTGGATATCTAATCTAGTACCAGTAAGCAAACACTCTGGGGGCATCCAGATATGCACTAATTTTCATGATCTTAACAAGGCATGTCCCAAGGATGATTTTCCTCTACCAAACATAGATATCATTGTAGACATGACAACTGGGTATGAAATGTTATCACTAATGGATGACTTTTCTGGCTATAATCAAATAAGAATCACCCCTGAAGATCAACACAAGACAACTTTCACATGTTCTTGGGGAACACACTGCTGGAATGTCATGCCATTTGGTCTTAAAAATGCTGGGGCAACATATCAAAGAGCAATGACTACCATCTTCCATGATTTCATGCACATCCTCATGGAAGACTATGTCGATGACTTACTTTGCAAATCCTATAAAAGGAAAGAACACTTGGGCATCCTAGATCAGATATTCACCAGAATGGAAAGCTATAAGCTTCGTCTAAATCCAAAAAAGTGTGTATTTGGAGTTGTCTCTGGAAAGCTCCTAGGCTACATTATTTCTCAACGAGGCATTGAAGTGGATCCTGAGAAAGTAAAAGCAATACTTGACATGCCTCCTCCAACAAATCTAAAAACCCTAAGAGGACTACAAGGAAGATTGCAGTCTATCCATAGATTCATTGCACAATTGGCCGATAAGTGTCACTCCTTTCAACACCTCTTACTTAAAGGAGTGTCTTTTCAATGGAATAAGCAGTGCCAAGAATCTTTCCAACAACTCAAGGATTATCTTCTACATCCACCAATTTTAATGGCTCCTATTCTGAGCAAACCATTTATCTTATATATATCTGCTACAAATATAGCATTAGGGGCTCACCTAACACAAAATGATGAACAAGGAAGAGAGCGAGCCATATATTACATCCGTCGAACACTTGTGGGCTATGAGCTAAATTATTCACTAATTGAACGAGCATGCCTTGCTATTGTCTTTGCAACCCAAAAGCTTAGACATTACATGCTCCATCAGAAAATAATGTTCATCTCTAAGGTTGACCCACTAAAATATCTCCTTAGTAAGGCTTCTCTCACAGGACGCTTAGCCAAATGGGTCATGATCCTTAGTGAATTTGACATAGAATATGTAGACAGAAAAGCAATCAAAGGGCAAGTGATAGCAGATCAATTAGTAGAAGCACCTATGTCAGATGATCATCCCATGTTAATAGAATTTCTAGATGAAGCCATATTTCACATGGATGTAGCTAACAAATGGAAGCTCTATTTTGATGGATCACATACACGAAATGGTTTAGGAGCTGGCATTATGTTTATCACTCCTCAAGGAGACATAATCCCCAAATCATATAGGATTTCCTTTCACTGTATAAACAACATAGCAGAATATGAGGCACTGATCACAGGGCTCAAGATAGCTATCCAATGGAACATTCAACATTTACAAGTCTTTGGGGACTCCTCTGCTGGAATGTCATGCCATTTGGTCTTAAAAATGCTGGAGCAACATATCAAAGAGCAATGACTACCATCTTCCATGATTTCATGCACATCCTCATGGAAGACTATGTCGATGACTTACTTTGCAAATCCTATAAAAGGAAAGAACACTTGGGCATCCTAGATCAGATATTCACCAGAATGGAAAGCTATAAGCTTCGTCTAAATCCAAAAAAGTGTGTATTTGGAGTTGTCTCTGGAAAGCTCCTAGGCTACATTATTTCTCAACGAGGCATTGAAGTGGATCCTGAGAAAGTAAAAGCAATACTTGACATGCCTCCTCCAACAAATCTAAAAACCCTAAGAGGACTACAAGGAAGATTGCAGTCTATCCATAGATTCATTGCACAATTGGCCGATAAGTGTCACTCCTTTCAACACCTCTTACTTAAAGGAGTGTCTTTTCAATGGAATAAGCAGTGCCAAGAATCTTTCCAACAACTCAAGGATTATCTTCTACATCCACCAATTTTAATGGCTCCTATTCTGAGCAAACCATTTATCTTATATATATCTGCTACAAATATAGCATTAGGGGCTCACCTAACACAAAATGATGAACAAGGAAGAGAGCGAGCCATATATTACATCCGTCGAACACTTGTGGGCTATGAGCTAAATTATTCACTAATTGAACGAGCATGCCTTGCTATTGTCTTTGCAACCCAAAAGCTTAGAAATTACATGCTCCATCAGAAAATAATGTTCATCTCTAAGGTTGACCCACTAAAATATCTCCTTAGTAAGGCTTCTCTCACAGGACGCTTAGCCAAATGGGTCATGATCCTTAGTGAATTTGACATAGAATATGTAGACAGAAAAGCAATCAAAGGGCAAGTGATAGCAGATCAATTAGTAGAAGCACCTATGTCAGATGATCATCCCATGTTAATAGAATTTCCAGATGAAGCCATATTTCACATGGATGTAGCTAACAAATGGAAGCTCTATTTTGATGGATCACATACACGAAATGGTTTAGGAGCTGGCATTATGTTTATCACTCCTCAAGGAGACATAATCCCCAAATCTTATAGGATTTCCTTTCACTGTATAAACAACATAGCAGAATATGAGGCACTGATCACAGGGCTCAAGATAGCTATCCAATGGAACATTCAAAATTTACAAGTCTTTGGGGACTCCTAGTTGGTCATCCACCAAGTCAATGATGACTATGAAACTAAAGATGATAAACTAATGCCCTACAAGCAGATGGCAAACTTCCTTAAGTCTAAATTTGTTACTATATCTTTTCATCAGCTACCAAGAATACACAACAAGCAAGCTGATGCTATGGCTACCATCGCTTCTATGATTGATATGCCTCAAAACGTGGGACATTGTGAATTCCTTGTTGAGCAACTTTTGATTCCAACATTTGAGCTCTCCCAATCTGAGTTTGTGTGTGAACTTCTTGGTCCCAACTCTCCTTGGTATCAAGACATTTATGATTACCTACATGCCTAAATCCTACCACTCAACTTATCCAAAAATGATCGACGAGCCTTTATCCGTCAAGCCGCTAGATATGTCATCATCATTGACACCCTTTACAAAAGATCTTTTGACCAAACCCTTCTCAGATGCCTTGACTCGCAAGAAGCTGAAATTGCCTTGCATGAGGTTCACAAAGGTATATGTGGAGGCCATTTCAGTGGTTTGAGTCTAGCCAAGAAGCTTGTCAGAGCTAGGTATTATTGGCCCACCATGGAACAGGATGCCCATGACTTTGCCAAAACATGCCATAAGTGTCAGATACATAGCAATCTAATCCATGCACCAGCACAAGAATTGCAGCCAGTCATATCACCATGGCCCTTTTCACAATGGGTATTTGATCTCATCAGAGCTATTTCTCCTCCATCCTCTGATGGTCACAAGTTCATTATCACGGAAACATAATATTTTACCAAGTGGGTTGAAGCTATCCCCTTGACCTTCACCACCGACAATCAGATCTCCAGGTTTATTCTAAACTATATCATATGTCGGTATGGAGTCCCCTTGGCTATTATTAGTGACCATGGTACTCCATTTCAAAACAAAGATGTAGACAAGATTTGTGAGAAGTACAACATATACCATGGATATTCTAGTATTTACCATCCACAAGGCAATGGTCAAGCAGAAGCATCTAACAAGACCATCATTAATATTCTCCAAAATATTTTCAATGATTCTGGCCGAGACTGGCACCTCTAGCTAAATCTAGCTCTTTGGGCATATCGAACAAGTGTTCGTGCTCCTACTGGTGCAACACCATACTCTCTTGTCTATGGCACTGAGGCCATACTTCCCATTGAAGTTGAAATTCCATCATTAAGAGTATCCCTACAAGATGTTGTTGATGATGAAAACTACCGAATATCTAGGATTCATGAGCTAGAAATGCTTGATGAACGAAGATGAGTTGCCTTGACACACTTGCAAGCTCACCAAAATTGACTCAAACAGAGCTATAACAAGAAAGTTTGAGGTCGTCATTTTGAGGTAGGTGATCTGGTCCTAAAGATGAATTACAAGACACAATAGCACAGAGAAAAACAAGGCAAATTTGAGCCAAATTGGGAAGGACCTTATATAGTTACTGCATCTTTTGGGTCTGGAGTATATCGGCTTGCAACTCCAAAAGGTGAACCATTGCCCATGTCCATCAACAACATGCATCTTTGCAAGTACTACACTTGATTCTATCTAAAAGTCTTGAAAAAATACCAAAAAAATTGAAAAATGTCAAGGAAAAAAAAAAGAAAAAGAAAAAAAAAAAGAGGATGCCTTGATGAAAACCTGACAAACAGGCATCTTGGCATGAAAATTTGAGTCAAGAGAAAAATTCCATCCAAAAGTGAAAACCTGAAAAATAGGCGCTTTGGGTAAGTACCATGGTGAAAACCTGGCAAACAGGCACCATGTGTAATTAGTTATTGCTCCTCCATCTATCAAGATTCCATATGGTAAACCCTCTATCATTCCTTGATCATATCCTTCATATTGCAAGACATCCTTGGTTCCTTATCATGGCTCATGAACTGGTTAATGTCCTTTGTTATCTTACCAAGCATTACCAGTTTATACACACTCTGTCATTGGCCTTTGTACATAGTTTGCATCTTGTCTAGGGGCATATTACCTACAGGGTGCATGAGTTTGAATTTGAACTGGGGGCATATCCCTAAGTGCTTTTTATCCATTGGATCTATCACATAATGGATTGGAGCTAACACTTGTATATGCTTATATGATCCTGAAAAAATCCCTAAAAATCATAAAATGTCCTGAAAAAAATCACTAAAAATCACATAATGTCCTGAAAAAAATCCTAAACATTCAAATACGATCCTGAAAAAATCACTAAAAAAATAAAATAAAATATCCTTAAAAACCCTAAAAATCACAAAACTCATCAAAAATTTGCAATAAACCTTGAACATATTCACTATGGATAACCATCCCTTTGGCATTCACACTGGCACTTTGTAGACTGAAACTAAAAGCACTACACTTTCAAGACAATCACACTATCTGACCAACGTGAACCAACAATCAATCCAACATGTCACTACGAACCTATCAACTGAATCCACAAACAGTGCTATCACATTATCAACCTATTGAACACCATCTAAACACCTAACACACTAAAAATCAAGTAATAATGGAGAAGGATAGCTGTTGGCTCACGCTGTTTAGTGAGTGATTTATTTTTTTGCTTTGTTTTTCTTTGATCATGTTCCTATGCCACTTGATGATATAAAACTAATCTATGAGACTGGCTGGGATGGTTCATGGTCATCTTTTTCTATTTCTATCTATTACAATGTACTTTTGAGAGTCTAGGTCATGTACATATGCCTCAGGAAGGACAAGGTCATTCTCTGTTTGCATCGTGCTTGTTTACGCAAAAGGCTTGCATTTGTGCTCTGGCCCTTTATGCCATGATGCGTTGCATTCCATTTTCCATATCAAAATAAAGCTCCATTTGACATATAGTGCACTTTCTAGAAGCAAAAGTATTTCCATAATACTAACATCTCCTCATCTCATCTTTCTTCGTCATCTCATTCTCCATCACCATGATCATGTCTTCTGATTCACCAAATCATCTTCATCTTGCATTCATGCATTCTTGCATCATCCTACGCTGTCAATCAACTTTCTATGGATTTCCACCTGGGTCAACCTCAGTCTAACATTTGTCTCATCATATTTGACCAAATACGACCATTTTTGATGATTTCCCTCATGTTATGACATCTTTCCATCATTTTGGGCATGCACACATAGTTTCGAGTCATTCCGTCAGTTGCTATGGTTTTGTCTTCTTGTTGTCGATAAATTGACTTATCATATGCTTATCTTAGTCAATTTCTCGAGGGGGCACCCATATATATCATCCCTACTGGGGCATGTTGTGGCTTTCTCATAACTTATTCTTTGATACAACGCTCTAAATCACATTGTATCAAAGAGGGGCAAAATGTAGACGCTCAAAAATGGTTTACATCTATGAATTCATCACTTCTTCATACTAATTTGTCCCATTTTCTCATTCTACTAACTTCGATCTTTTGGCCAGATTGATCATATTTTGTCATTTGTATCCGCTTTCACATCAATTTCATATCAACTCAGAATCATATCAAATCAACTCAAAAGCATATCAAATCAACTCAAAATCACCCCAAATCAACTCGAAATCATTCAAAATCAGTCCTAATCAACCCGAAACATATCAAACATCCTAAATCAATCATCATTTGTCTGACTCCTAGCTATTGTTGTGGCTTTTAGTGCCTTGGGAAACCTATCAACTTATCAATCTTATCAATCTGACCTTAGTACTGTCATGGCTCTCAATGCTAGGTCAAACTATCATTCATGTCATTCAATATTTGACATTATTGAGGCTTTCAATGTCGGATCATGGCATCATCAACCATTTTAATAATATTGACAGTGTCTGTCAATGTTATTATGATCAAACCTTATTAATCAATTTCAATCCTGTAGCATTTACAATGTCGGTTAAATGTTACATATCAACCAATTCATGTCATGTATCCTTGGCATGTTATCAACTTCAATCAATCAATTTGACCATGGCTTTGGTCTACCTTTTCATCATCTTATTTGATATCCATCATCGTCACATTTTCATCAAAGGATACGGTCGCATTCATTTAATCAATTTGACCAATCATCTGCTAATTTTCTCTATAGGATTAAATAACCCATAATTTAATCCTATTCTTTCTAATTATTCTTCCTAATTATCATCCTCAATTAATTAATTTTATTAATTAATTGGTTTATCATCTACAAACCATGAAATTCTTAATTTCCTAAGTTCCATTTTCCATCATTAATTCCATTTTCTACTAATTCTTATTTTGTGGAATAAGAGGATTTTTAATTCAAATATTCCATAAAATATTCCATCATCATGACACTTGGATGTGACACCTCGTGGATTCTCCTTTGACACTTGGCTGAGATTTGTCATAATCAAATATTATTACCTCTTACGCATGTCTCTATTTGGCTTCTTTGTCATAGATTCTTGGCTTTAAGTGGGTTGAGGTGTCTTATGACGTGTCATAGATTCTCTTCCACATTTAGCCACGTTTGACTTGCATGCATCATAGAATCTCACAATTGGCATATTCTGTCATATGCGTCATAGGAATCTCTTGCCACATTGGATATCTGTGGTTGACAAATCCAATGCTCTCAACCTCCATGAAAATTATAAAATGGACACCCTTCCTCTCATTTCAGATCTAGAATGCTGAAGTTTTGAAAGTCCTTGGGATCCGGATGCTTAAGTTTTGAAAATCCAAATTGTTGAATCTTTGAGTCTCTACTTCTTTGCATGTTGCATTCTCACTCTCACATAAAATCACACTTCAAGTATTCTCATGGCATTATCCATATCATAGGCTTTGGCTTCAACTTTGTGTGCACTATAGGTGAATTGGAGCTACAATCATTGGAGAAGAAAGAAGAACATGGGAGCTACAAATGAAAAAGGGGGTTTCTATTGCTTTCTTCATTATTTTGGCTTTCATGGTAGACTAGTGGGTACTAATACATGTTGATTGAGTTTGTGATTTTCTCATAGTGTGTTATGCATATTAACCTGTTTTTCTGATCCTACAGTTCTATTGATTTTTCATGTGAATGTTCTAATGAATCTTATATTTTAATGTTAATGTGAATGTTGTAATGAAAATTATGTGTTAATGAATGTTATCATGTGATAATTCATGAATATTACATTTTATTAATAGAATGAATGAATTTTAGATGTTAACATGGAATTTAGATGTTGGGTTGGGGGGGGGGGTTGGGGTGGGGGTGCAAATGAGCTTCCCCCTTCACATGGTTGACCTTGATTAATAGAGAATATTAAACTATTCTCGAAACCAAGTGAAGCTCAACATTAAGCTATGATTGCATGATAACTAAGTGTGTGAGTCTCTTGGTTTCAAGCAATGCAGAAGGATGACATAGTTCAATATGCAATATATTTTCATATGCATACGACATTAGGTGGAGCTGAAAAAAACCAAGAGGTTTTCATTTTTGTTAAACATATTTAATTAGGTATTTTAAGTTAAAATGATATTTGAGTCTTCTCTAAGCTGACTATACATGGAAACACACTATTCAATCCCTAGTCATTCATGATTGTTTATATTCTGGCCCACCATGAAAAAATACCAAGTATTTCTTATTAAATACCACCTACCTTTTTAAATCAAAACCCCACAAACCAATTTTTTTTTATAAAAAAAAACATAATCAGTGTATGAAATAAAATGACATGACTTTTAGATGATCATATGAAATGAAATTGGCATGTGAGTAGAAAGAAACTAAAAAGACATTGTGTATAGATTAAGGTATGAAATTAATAATTGACTAACCTCTAAATTTTTATATACTTCTAAAATGTCCCACTGTCTTGAAGTCATTTTTTATGATCTCAAAGTCTCATGGTCCGCTATTGTGAGTCAATTGCAAGCATTACAATCCCACTTTCTTTCTATGTATTTTCTATTGGATTCATATAATAAATTATTTTCATTGGAAACACTAAAGTATTGTTAGTCCATTACCTATATGTTTTTTAATTTGATATTAATATCCACATGTTTGGTCAATTATAAGGAGTTTGAGAGTGCTTTGGAATAAGAATGACATTGGGTATTGAAAACACACAGAGCCCATGAATGGACACAAATTGGACAACATGAAAAAGGTGACACCTGGGAAACATGCATTGCAATATAAACATTTAAAAATCCTAGTTTGATAGTTATTGAAAGCACCATGAATGACAACAATGATAATAATATGCCTTTGACTAGATATAAATTTTGGTATGTGTGCCAACTAGAAATAATGGTGGAGTGGCCATATGAGATCATATTAATAAACAATTCTCCCAAGACTATGAACTATCAACTATCAAATGTGAATGTAAACTAATCTATCTCTCTGCTTTATAATAATCTTGTGTGAATGGAGTTTTCATCACATTGTTACATTGCATGTTGGTACGTACATTTCTTCTTTTAAGCCTATAGAAGTTTGATAGCCCACATGGTCATACTTTTTTTAGACTACGCGATTAGATAACCCACATCCATACATAATATCATACATGGGCATTTCTCTAACATCCACTGATACACTAAAAACAATCCAAAATGTCTTCTTCCAAGTGAAGGGCATGTGAGTTCAACTAAATAATAAAAAATGTGTTACTAAAGTCCATGAACTATGAAATGACAAGCTCCACATACTACTAAACATATTAGCAACTAAGATGCTTATATGAAGTCTGCCCTATCTTGTTTGGTCCAATGCTTGTTAGATGATGAGCTCAAGCTTAGGTTGATAAATCAGCTCTAGATGCATGGTATGGTTGTGAAGTGGCTAACTGAACTGCATACTATTGAATAGCATTAGGTGGTAATGAAAGGGTTACTCCTTTTTTATTGCCACACCCACTGTCACACACTCAGTTTAGTCCTTTTATTCTTTTCATCTATGAAAAATCAAAGTACAACTGATGGTTAATTACTATTACCCACTCTTAAATATCTTATGTTTACTATTAGTTAATCAATTTTGACTATTTAACACTTATAGCTTAAAGAGTGATATTTAAGCCATTGGATCACTATCTAAAACCAACGGGAGATCAATACAAAGCTATATAATGGGTATAGATTGGATGAATTCATTCACCTATGGCTATAGGAGGAGTAGAAATGATCCCACCATATCATTGTGGCAAACTTGAAATTGCATTGCTTGTTGTTGGATAATGCAGAATTAGTTGTGCATGTGGTTATCCTCCTAGATTGGTTTGATTGTATGTATATAATGGATAGACATCAAGAGTGGATATCATTCCTTTCACTAGATACATTTGTGGGTACTAAGTTGCTTCATATGGATTCTAATAGTTTTGCATGTACATAGATCATGTGTTGTAACCCAAAAATAATATATACTTTGTGCTTAGTTTCTCATAATGATTGTTTGAGTTTATTTTGATGATGCTTTGAACAAAAACTTCATGATAAATCATGTAGTTTTGTAGAAGAAAATAAACTTGCACAATTATTATCAGAAGATGAACACAATGATATTATGAAATGTAGAAATCATGTCTACAAGAATAAATATATGTCACTTTTCTCATCTCCCAATTTCAACAACTCTCGTGACTCCTCAATGTAGGGTTTGAGTCCCACAATGTGTTGGGCCACATCTTGCATTCCCAAATCCAAAGAGTGTACAACATCCTCCACCACTTGATTCACAAGATTCCCTTCGTACTTGCCACATCCCATGATACATGAATTCCATATTTCTTACATAGCTATGATTCATAAAAACAACAGTGATAGGAAATATGAGAAATACCCAGAGAATGTTTCTAGAGACCATCTAGATAAACAAGTGACTTTATACATCACATTTTTTCAGTCTCAAATCACTTTAGTACCAAATTATAAAAAAAATGGAGAGTTGAAGACCAAGCAAGTGAAGGAAGCCTTAGACAAATTTGTTGAAGAGTTCGACATGAGACAAAGGTATAGATTAATCAAGGCTTTACTAAGGGGAGTTGATTATGCTTTGTTGATGTTCTTATTTGGAGTAGTGTTTAGCTAAGTATCATGTATAGGTGGGTGTTTATGTTATAACTATCATGTGTGGGTGTTAATGTTATATTTAAGTATCATGGTGGACAATGTTATAAAATTGACAATCTAATGAAAAATATTGATTTTACTCTTGATTATTTCTTTGGACATAGTTTTGCATGGTATCAATATTGGTGGCATGATGATTAATTTCCTAACTTCCACAAATCTTCCAAGGTGCACATATCAAAGCTTCCACGAATTGCCTTTTATTTTGTAGGAAATGCAATGTTCAATGTAACTTGTTTAACTTCATGGATGATGATCATGGACGTCAATTTCTGTGCTTGGCGTATTCTAGTTAATTAAAATGTCTATATTTGGGAATACTCAACAACATAATTACAATATGATTTATGATTTGGGAAAAACTATAATGCCTTGCCATGGAACCCAAAAGAAATTAACCTAAAGTTTCACTAAGTTTTCCAAACATTAAAAAGGAGAAGAAGATAATAACTTAACAACAACATATATAATATAGCGAAAGCAATAACATACACATAAACACATACCATAAAACATATTACATTTCTTGAAAGTCCCATGATGTTGAATCAAATTTAAGTTTAATTAATACTAAAAACAATATATAACACATCCACATTAAAGAGTAACTACAAGCACAAATTTATTTAAATAATAAACAATCATCTCGAATGCCAATTGGCAATAATCAGAATGCACAATCACCCACTGTACAGGTCACAGGGTATGAAAGGTTGAAAGAATATACATCATAAAGTAGATTACATCATCTTTTAAGATCCATGAAATAAAATACAATATAATAGGTATAACCATCCATCATAGTACACAATTTTTTTTAAAGGAAATACAAAACAAGGAACTCCAACCATGACATCAAACTATCAGATCTCAATGGTAATAGTAAAAAGCACTACCACCCAACCTCGTGGAACCTAAATGGTCCACTCCCACCATGTTGAGGAGATAGTCTCAAGTCCCATATAGGATAACAATCCCAAAAGTCAAAATCAACATTTAGGTCAAGGAAAACCTAAAAGCAATCCAATTCAAGGTACCAAGACACAAATGACATCTAAACCCAAAGGAAAACAAGAACACATAGGAAATCTACTATATAAGTGGGCAAGTGTCATCACATGAGTCAACTCTAAGATTACTTTGGTAGCCTCACTGGACTCTGACCCCCTAGTGACTCTATGCAACACTAGTATAATTTTGTACTGACAAGACGTACTAACGAAGCAAGGTCGCAACCAAGCATCCTCTCTACTCCCATCCTAGTCTGTACTAGTACTCGAGGCATGGTTAAGGAAAAATAATGACTCTTATTAATTCATTTTACTCCAAATGTTATCACTTATTAACATAACCTACAATGGGTTACCTAGGCAACCTCTTTAGGGCTTTGACCTCCATTGCAAACCACTTCCCAACATGACATACATAAAACCTACCCTAAGCTCAGTAAATTTGGAAGGTCTCATACGGATCTATTAGATTTCCACAATCCATGAAAATGAGTTTTACTTTTTGGATTTGATTGTGTAGAGTTTTTTTACCATCATAAATCTAGAAAGTAAAACTCAACTCTCATACAACCATAAATCACACATTCTTAAACAAGCAATAAGAAACTACTGAAATATCATTAATTGAAAATCACAGATTTCACCAATACAATCATCCTAACATGGCTAATCCAAAATCAAGTACACATATACAAAACCATGACATCACATGCCATCACCAAAAATAATACCTCCCAGCCTCTAGTAAACATCCCAAAATTGGTCAACACTCTAAGTCAACCCTAAACCCAATGCACAAGAAAACATACAACTAGCAATGTAGTTTCATAGTTTTGTTTAGTTTGAAAACATATAGTTTTGGTTTAACAGTAAGGCTCAAGTTTACATTTTGTTGTAAGTTTTCAACTAGATGATGTTTTATAAATTTCTCGTATATACTGAACCTATTTTCTTTTCCAAATTTGATCGCACAATAACCACTAACTTCTCCAAATAATGTTGCCTCTATTAAATATTATAAAATAATTTAAATAATAATTATCAAATTATTAAAATAATAATTATTGATTTATTAATAAAATACTATAATTATTAATAACCATAATGATCAAATAATAATATAATAACAACTTAATTGAAACATTTTGATAACATTTAATATTAATTAAAATAATTAATAATGATAATCATAAGACTAAATTAAATTAAATTAACAAAAACTGTACTAATTAATATTTATTAACATATATAAAAAATTTAATAAAATTAAAGAAAAACTTAATATATAAAAAAAAAGTTTATCAAAGCCCGTCGGCCTACACATCCACAAATTGCCATACCAGTCAGCTGTAATTGCAATAACTTTGCTATCGGCCGCCGTAGGCAAGGAAAAAGGTGGGTGGGGGGTTGGTGGCCTCACCCACCAAATTATATACATGTATGTATACATACATGTATCTATACATGTATGTATACATACATGTATATACATATACATATATGTATATATACATATAGATATACATGTATATGTATATGTATATGTATACATATATACATGTATATCTATATGTATATGTATATGTATACATATAGATATACATGTATGTGTACATGTATATATATGTATACATATACATATACATACATGTATATATAGATGTATATATATACATATATACATGTATATATATACATGTATACATGTACATATATGTATATATGCATGTATAGATCTATACATGTATAGATGTATATATACATATATATATACATGTATATATATGTACATGTATATATATATGTATATACACATGTATACATATATATATAGATGTACATATATACATACATGTACATATATATATATACACATGTACATATATATGTACATATATACATATTATGTATGTATATATATGTATACATATATATCTATACATGTATATATGTATATATATACATCTATATATACATGTATGTATATACATGTATATATATATGTATATATATGTACATATATATACATATAATGTATATCTATGTACATATATATGTATATACATGTATATGTACATATATGTACATATACATGTCTATACATATATATCTACATAGATATACATTATATGTATATATATGTACATATATATTCATATATATACATGTACATGTATGTATATATATGTATATATATACATGTATATACATATATATATATATATATATACATGTACATGTATGTATATATATGTATATATATACATGTATATACATATATATATATATATGTGTGTGTGTATGTACATATATATATATATATGTACATACTGTAGAACAAGATTTAGTATGCAAAGAACATTAACAAATAAAGTAAACATTCACAAAGCAAAACTAAATTCACATATATGTTTAGACAAAGAAAAGCAAACAAAAAGTGCAAACCTCACAAGAGAAAACACTCCATGCTTTCTTGATTCTGTAGATGTGTCCTTTTGATGTGGATTTATGCTCAAGATGCTCAAAAGTTGCTTCAATGGAGGTGGGTAATGGAAAATTGGTAGCTTTGTGAGCTCTCAATTTGGCATTATAAGGGTAAGATTGATGGCTTTGGTTCTCAAAATAGCATGGTAACTTTAGCTCAAAGATTGTTGATGAAATGGCTTGGGATGGGATTCAATTTATAGGCCAAGGGGTCGAGGGATGGAGGGCTTAGATGCAAGGATGGGGAGATTATTAAGGAGGGCTAAGATGCACTCAAAGGAGAGCACATGGATTGTGCTTGTTTAGCACCAATGGGAAGGTGACACTTGTCACAAGAAGGATGAGTGTGAGAGGGTAGGGTAAAGGGTTGGTTAAAGGCATGATGAGTGGGGTTGAGTATGTAAGAGAGATGTAAGAGGAATGCATGTGGAAGAGGGAAGAGTGTGGAAGATGGATGTAAGAGTCATGAGTGGGTTTTTAAGAGCACTCATGACTTGGTGGTTGGGTTTTTTGAGGGGAGACTTTTATTTGGTTTAGGAAAGTCTTAAACTTGCTTAGGGAATGTGACAACATTAGGGGGTGGATTAGAGTTGGGTTTAGGATTAGATTAGGGATGTTAGAGATGTGCAAGTGGATGGCATAAATGAGGGTGGGTGAGTTAGTGGCTAAGCTAGGTTAGTATGGGTGGATGGGGTGGATTAGGTTAAATGGAGGATTAGGAATAAGTTAGGGGTTTTTAGATTTGAGGATTTTATTTATCAAATAGATTTATTTAATAAATGGGGATTTTTGGAATTAGATAGAAGAATAGGATTTAATTGATAAATAATAGGTTATTTGATTTATCAATTAGAACTATAGATGATTAATTAAATTAATCAACTAGGGATGGCAAAGGATTAATTAAATAAAAATTTAATTAATGATGCTTTTAGAGATAACTAAATAGGATTACTAAAGCAGTGTAATCAAATTTAGGTGTCTACATTTTTCCCCTCTTTGACATAGTGTTGAGACAACACTATTTCAAAGAAGTTCGAATGAAGACAACACGAGGAAGATGTTTTAGCAACGAGATTGCCCCAGTCTCAGATAAGAAGAGGAGAGACTAGACTTAGATGATGCCCCCTCAAGAAGGTGGCGGGGAGAGAAATGAGGCTCAACAACTTCTTGAAAAGTACAAGAAATTGAGACGAGCTGAGATGCAGGTTGGTGAAGAGAAGGGGCTAAATTAGCTCAAATTCTCACTATGGGAGAATGATAAAGGGAAATTAGAGGCACAAAAGTAAAGCAAGGTTAAGACTTTCCAGGATTAGGGGGGGGAGGATGGAGGAGTGGAGCGCTATAAAAGGAATCCATGGTAGGGAGATGGATGATGGAATGATAAAGCTGATTCAACAGGATTTCAAAGAGTCAGATTGGTGGAAGATGGGTTTCGGAGATCCCTAAGACAGGATTGTGGATCTCGAAAGATGAGGCTTGGTGGATTGATTTGATTGGTGGATCCCTAAGACTAGGATTGTGGATCCCTAAAGCTAAGCGTGAGGATTGATTCAAAGAGATACTTATGCATAAGCTGGGATAGATGCTGGATATGGATGGGGGATAATGGAGATGAAGGGAATCCATTGAAGCTTTTTGAGCAGGGGGATACTTCAAAGATAAGTACCACCATGTAGTTGAGCACTAGATTTGCTATAGGACTGTTGGTTAATTGCCAAGGTTACCAAGAACATCAAGGCCTTTTAACCAACTATCCAGAGGACTGACAAACTGACTCGAAACAAACACACAAGGATTGCTCCAGTATCACACATGAATCCTAGAGGAAGCAGCGTGGAAATGACACTAGGTAACCCACAAGTAGAAAAAGAAAACAAGCAAAAGACATAATGAAGACCTTACACTCTAATTGCCCCATTCGTAGCATACCATGATATGGAAGATCGTGGCAACCTTGAGGAGGGAACAAGGAGATTGCTTGGAAAAGATATTTTCAAGACCCAAAAGGGATGATCCCCAAATCAAAAGAAAGTGAAAATCCAAAAGAGAACCATTTGCCAATGAGATGGGTAGGACGAGGTACTAACGGACCAAGATCAGACATGAGGAAAGTTATATCCTGCAAGGACCTATCGGAGAGTACCTAAGCTGGTAGATTTGGATGAGTGATGCATCTAGCAAGCTGAACTAAGAAGGATAACACTTTGGTGACAGGAGATCTAGCTAAAGGATGCATTGAAATAGCTAACCAAGGGTTGTGCGATGTGTGCAAGATGCTGATCAAGGACAAACTGACACGAATGCTGGATAGATACAATGGTACTAAGCTAAAAAGGATGTACAAGCTAATAGACCAAGATATATTACAAATGTACAAGTTTGTTCATGTTTTGGTTTTTTGTGAGATGGAAATGTTTGTGAAGGATGGGATGTCTATAATAGTTGATAGGTGGATAGGTAGATGGTTTGCGAAAAGCTTAAGGAAAATGGGATTCTTTGTGTGCATGTGATAGGATACAAGCTAGGATACAAGATTATTTACAAGCTGGAATATGGTACAAGCTTTGGACAAGATTCAGATATACTAGGTATGATACAAGGGATGATACAAGATTTACAAGTTGTACATGAGGTATTTACAAGCTCTATTAGATTTTGGATATTTGGTTGGAACACCAGGGGAACAAGCAGGTGTATTATGGGATGGTGGATGGATGGATGAGGGATAGGATGGTGATAGATAATGGATTAGTCTTAGTACACAAGGTGCCTGAATTACTAGGTTTTCACCAAGGTACCTTTCCAAGGTGCTTGAATTGCCAAGTTTTCACCATTGGATTCTTATTTCTCTTTACTATTTTTTTTTATTTAAATTTTTTAATTTTTAATTTTAATTTTTTGTATTTTTCAAAAGCTGGGTATACCAAGGATCTTCAAGCATAGAACTTCTTGAGATGAATGATGTTAATGGGATCATTCAAGAGTTCTCCTTCTGGTGTAGATAACTGATAGGCTCCAAAGCCAAAGGAGGCGGTAACCACATAGGGACCAAGCCATGTAGGTTCAAACTTGCCTTTCTTTTCTCGATCTACTTGGACTTTCATATTTTCTTTGAGGACCATGTCACCTAGCTGAAAGTGTCGTGGGAGAACCTTCTTGTTGAAATTTCTTTTGAGATGATTTTGGTAGACTATGAGATGGTCATAGGCTTGTTGTCTCTTCTCGTCTAAGAGATCTAGCTGGGTGAGCCGAGCTACTCTGTATTCTTCATCTGAGATTTGCCCTTGCAAAGATATGCGTAGTGAGGGAAGTTCAACTTCTATAGGTAATACCGCTTCGACACCATAAACTAGGGAGTATGGAGTTGTGCCTATGGATGTACGGAAGGAAGTTCGATAAGCCCATAGGGCTGGATTTATTTGTAGGTGCCAATCACGGTCGGAATCATTGACAACTTTCTTTAAGATTTTGCAGAGGGTTTTGTTAGTTGCCTCTACCTGGCCGTTACCTTGTGGGAAATATGGGCTAGAAAAGCGGTGATGGATGTAGAGGGAAGTGCATAATTCTTCCATGTTGAGATTTTCAAAGTTACCTCCGTGGTCAGTGAAGATGGTGGATGGGATGCCGAAGCGGCAAACAATGTGGTACAAGATGAACTTGGAGACTTGAACTCTTGTAGCTGAGACTAGGGGGACTGCTTCCACCCACTTAGTGAAATAGTTTGTAGCTATTATTATCCATTTATGTCCATCAGATGAGAGGGGTGTGATAGTTCCAACTAGATCAAGGCCCCAACAAGCGAAAGGCCAAGGTGGTGCAATAGGCTGTAGATCCTGTGTTGGAGCATGCACAAGATTTACATGCTGCTGACATGGGAGACACTTTCTGATAAAGTCATAGGAGTCTTCTTCAATGGTAGGCCAATAGTAGCCTGCTCTAAGGATTTGTCGTGCTAGGACAATACCACTCGTGTGGGCACCGCAAAGTTTGGAGTGTACTTCTTTTAACGCCATCGCGGCCTCATTTTTATCTAAACATCGAGAGAGATTATCGTGATAACCCCGACGATATAGGGTATTGGCTATAATAACATAGTAGGATGATTTTTGGATGAGGTTCTAGCGTTGGGTACATGTGAGGTGAGGGGATATGATACCATCGTTAAGGTAAGCATGAATTTCATGGTACCAAGGGGATTGGGGACCAACCAAGATACAAACACGGTTTGAATCCTCATTCGCATAGGTGGGTGTGAGGAGCTGCTCGACTAAAAACTCATACTACGTAGCTTCTTGGGGAATTTCCAAGAGTGAGCCAATAGTGGCCATGGCATTTGCTGCCTTGTTTTGCATTCGAGGCACTTGTGTAAACTGAAGCTTTGTAAAATGTTGGGTCAGCTGATCAACTAGCTCTTTGTAGGGTAATAGCTTTTCATCTTTGGTTTGATATTCATTTAGGACTTGCTTGATGATGAGATGAGAATTGCCAAAGATTTGTAACTCGGTGATGTTCCATTCGACTGCTATCTTTAACCTGCTATGAGAGCCTCATATTCTGCTATATTGTTGGTACTAGGGAATTGTAGCTTGAAGGCTTTTGGAATATAATCTCCTTGAGGTGTAACCAACAATATTCTTGCCCCTGATCCATGAGAGGTGTATGAGCCATCAAAATAAAGTTTCCATGGGGGCTATTCTTCAATTAGACAGATATGCTCATCTGGAAATTTTTTGATCAAAGGACATGCATCTATTAGAGGTGCATCAGTTAGGTGATCTGCTATAGCTTGCCCTTTGATTGCCTTTCTGTCCACATACTGGATGTCAAACTCACTTAGTAGCATAACCCATTTTGCTAGCCGACCTGTGAGTGCTGTTCTAGAGAGCATATACTTGAGAGGGTCAATCTTGGAGACTAGTTGGATGGTATGACTTAGCATGTAGTGGCGAAGCTTTTGAGTTGAGGAAACAACTGCCAAACAAGCTTTTTCCATAGCAGTGTAATTGAGTTCATAACCAACTAGGGTTCTACTGATATAGTAGATGGCTCTTTCTCTTCTATAATCATCAAGCTGTGCTAGAAGTGCCCCTAGAGTAGTATGCGTTGCAGATATGTACAAAATCGAGGGACGACCAGGAACTGGTGGAACCAAGATAGGGGGATTGGCTAGATACTGCTTGAGTTGATCGAAGCTGCGCTAACATAAAGGATCCCACTTGAAGTTCTCATCCTTCTTTAGTAAATGTGAAAATGGTGTACACTTATCTGCAAGCTAGGAGATGAAGCGCTGGACGGATTGAAGCTTTCCCTGAAGAGAGCGAAGCTGTCGCAGTGTCTGGGGAGGAGGCATGTCTAAGATAGCTTTGACCTTCTTGGGGTCAATCTCTATACCTCATTTAGAAACTATGAAGCCTAGAAGCTTGCCAGATGTGACCCCAAAGACACACTTCTTGGGATTTAGCATGAGATGATATTGGGCTAACCTATCAAAGACTTTCTCCAGGTCAGCGAGATGATCCATGAAGGTGTGAGATTTGACTAGGATATCATCCACATAATCTTCCAAAATGCTATGGATAAGATCATGGAAAATAGCTGTCATAACTCTTTGATAGGCAGACCCAGCATTCTTTAGGCCAAAAGGCATCATGGTGTAGCAAAAAGTTTCCCAAGGGGTAGTGAATGCTGTCTTATGCTGATCCTCTTCTGCAATCTTGATCTGATTATACCCAAAAAATCCATCCATAAGGGACAGAATTTCATGTCTAGCTATAAGATCTACAATCATATCTATGTTGGGCAAGGGAAAATCATCCTTTGGGCAAGCTTTGTTTAGATCTCTAAAATCAATGCAGATTCTGATGTCACTGGAAGGCTTAGTGACAGGGACCATGTTGGAGATCCACTCTGAGTAGTCGATAGGTCGAATAACCTTAGCAGCTAACATTCTTTCTAATTCAACTTTGACCAGTAATGCCACCTTGGGGTGCATTTTTCTAAGCTTTTGTCTAACGGGCTTGATCTTTGAATCGACTGCAAGATGATGAACTACAAGCTTTGGATCAAGTCCTGGCATGCCCTGATATGACCATGAAAATTGGCCAATATTCTCTCTTAAGACCTCAAAGAGGAGGTCAGCTTGGTCTTGTGATAGGGATGCAACAATGTGAACAAGTTTGGGGATCTCTAAAGAACCGATGTTGACTTCTCTAGTATCCTCTATTAGAATAGATGACACCTCTGGTTGATTATCTTGAGGAGGAAATACTAAATCCTCATGTTCTACTTGTGGCTCTGGATTTTCTTGCTGAGGGGTTCTCTTCGCTGCCTTAGCTAGTCCTGGATTTACCTTAGTTCTAGTTTTTGGTGTATCAGAACTAGGTTGGGGATTTTCTCCAAAATACCCCTTGGGATCTAGCTTATTGATATAGGCAAAATCTGGCTTTGTCTGCTTGTGAGGTGTTTCAGCTCCCATGAATCTTAGAAGTGCTTCCTCTGATGTGAACTCATCAATGTGTATGACGCTTGGCTGGTCCCAATCTATGAGTTGTGGATGGGCGAGTGGTAGGTCAATGAGATGGATGGATAGTTCTCGGAGAACAGAGTCTCCTAGGAAGATTTGGTCTGGGATATCGTCATAGGCTCTCTTTTCAACTTCCTCAGGAATGTCTTCAATTTTGACAAGGTCATGGTGGATGTTCGAAAAAGTGTGACCATTCTTGTTGGTGCCCCCAGTTGTGGGTATGCCAAAGCCAAGACCTGACTTCGTTTCCCACTTATGTGCTTCGATGGGACATTGCATGCCCCTTTCTTTTTGTCCTAGTCCACATCCTTGATAGTTCCATTTTTCAGTGATGAGCTTATGTTCTTGGGGATACTTCTGGCTGAAGTGGTCAAGGCGTTCTTGATTTCTTGGAGGTGCATCCTTATGTAAGCAATTGTTGATATCTGGAGTGAGCTCTTCATGAAGAGGGGTTTTTGAGGACACAAAGGTGGTTGGGCCAAACTGTTTATATCGAGGAGTTGGAATCTCCTTAGCTTTGTGATATGTTGGTCATCCATGGGTATGTGGATCAAGTGGGATTGCTCCAACAACAAATGCATCTGACATACTATATTCTCCACAGCCTTTGTTGTTGATCTTTATGGTAGATAGGGTGGAGGCAAGGATGGTTTCTGCGTCATTACAAGTGTGGGATGAGCTGGTGATGGCTGTGCTGATGTCTATTCTAGGGCAATGGTTTGTATATGAAGCTTCAACCGCATTGCAGTAAACAAAGGGTTTTGGATCAGCATGGATGGTCACCTCAGTGCCCTGATGCAAAAATTTGATGCACTGATGGTAGGTGGATGGAACGGACTTCATAACATGAATCCATGGGCGACCAAGGAGGAAGTTAGATTGTGAAACATTTAACACCTTTTTCAAGTAGACCCATCCCCATAAATGGCACTGAGATTGCAACCAATGGTTGAATTGATGGGTGATTAGAAAAGAGGTGAGTCCAAGGAACTAATCAAATTGATTCTTGCAAATTTGTATTTAACTTAACAAAGTTTCTTAATTGTCCAAAAATCAAACTTTACCTAAATTGCATGTAAAAGAGAGATTTGTTTTGTTCAATTTTAGAAGCTCCAAATGAAGTGTTTGATATTGTAATGGTTAATTGATCCTTGGCATTCAAGATTGGATTTTTTGTTTTAAGCATGCATTCCAATAAAAATTGATTTTAATCCATGGCATTCAAGAGTGTGTTTTGAGCAACATTTATTCAATGGAAAATGTGTTTAACCATTCAAGTTCATTTTTTAGCAACATGCATTCAAAAACAAATGGTTAAACATTCAAGTTCATTTTTTAGCAACATGAGAATCTGCAAGAAACATGGTTAGTGGTTCCATATGTGCTCCAACCTGCAATAAGAAAAAAAAAAGCAATTTAGTTAATTACCCAAAATCTTCAAAAATGAGAGCTTAACTATGAAATTTTTTTAAAAACTTTTTTTGCTATTTTTCCTACGCGTAAAAATGTTTAAAATGGTCTAAATCCTATGGAACCACTAAAAGAAATTTTGATTTATACTCTTTAAAAAAAAAAAAAAAACTACAAAGTGCAGAAATAAAGATTTTAAAACAGAAGTGCAACAGAGACAAGCGAAGATGACAGTTCATCAGGCGCGGACGCTAAACTACAGAGACGCTGATCTGCGGAGACGCTAATCTGCCAAGATGACAGTTTAGGTTGCAGAGATGACAGAGTAGTTGGCAGAGACGACAATTTGCAGGCAAAAATGCCAAACTGCGGAGACGACACTGCGCGAAAAAAAAGAGAGCTGAAAAATGCAGATTTTTTCCAAAATTTTTAAATTTTTTTTTTATTGTTATTTTCAGATTTTTTGAGGGTATCTCTTCTTCCTAAGTGCGTTCTTTAACCTGCAAAAACAAGAAAAACACCCTACAACTCACTCAAACAACAAGAAACATTAGATTGTTAGAAATAAACATATAGATAGAAATTGATGATTAAATGACCCATAGTAGGGTCCCACCGGGCGTGCCAAAATGTAGAACAAGATTTAGTATGCAAAGAACATTAACAAATAAAGTAAACATTCAAAAATCAAAACTAAATTCACATATATGTTTAGACAAAGAAAAGCAAACAAAAAGTGCAAACCTCACAAGAGAAAACACTCCATGCTTTCTTGATTCTGTAGATGTGTCCTTTTGATGTGGATGTATGCTCAAGATGTTCAAAAGTTGCTTCAATGGAGGTGGGTAATGAAAAATTGGTAGCTTTGTGAGCTCTCAATTTGGCATTATAAGGGTAAGATTGATGGCTTTGGTTCTCAAAATAGCATGGTAACTTTAGCTCAAAGATTGTTGATGAAATGGCTTGGGACGGGATTCAATTTATAGGCCAAGGGGTCGAGGGATGGAGGGCTTAGATGCAAGGATGGGGATATGGTTAAGGAGGGCTAAGATGCACTCAAAGGGGAGCACATGGATTGTGCTTGTTTAGCACCAATGGGAAGGTGACACTTGTCACAAGGAGGATGAGTGTGAGAGGGTAGGGTAAAAGGTTGGTTAAAGGCATGATGAGTGGGGTTGAGTATGTAAGAGAGATGTAAGAGGAATGAGTGTGGAAGAGGGAAGAGTGTGGAAGATGGATGTAAGAGTCATGAGTGGGCTTGTAAGAGCACTCATGACTTGGTGGTTGGGTTTTTTGAGGGGAGACTTTGATTTGGTTTAGGAAAGTCTTAAACTTGCTTAGGGAATGTGACAACATTAGGGGGTGGATTAGGGTTGGGTTTAGGATTAGATTAGAGATGTTAGAGATGTGCAAATGGATGACATTAATGAGGGTGGGTGAGTTAGTGGCTAAGCTAGGTTAGTATGGGTGGATGGGGTGGATTAGGCTAAATGGAGGATTAGGGATAAGTTAGGGGTTTTTAGATTTGAGGATTTTATTTATCAAATAAATTTATTTAATAAATGGAGATTTTTGGAATTAGATAGAAGAATAAGATTTAATTGATAAATAATAGGTTATTTGATTTATCAATTAAGACTATAGATGATTAATTAAATTAATCAACTAAAAATGACAAAAAATTAATTAAATAAAAATTTAATTAATGATGCCTTTAGAGATAACTAAATAGAATTACTAAAGCGATGTAATCAAATTTAAGTGTCTACACATACATGTATATATACATGTACATATATATGTACATGTATATACTTACATGTGCATGTATATGTACATGTATATATCTACATGTACATGTAGATATATGTACATGTAGATATATACATGTATATGTATGTACATGTACATATATCTACATGTACATATACATGTACATGTAGATATATACATGTACATGTATGTATACATGTACATGTAGATATATACATGTACATGTAGATATATACATATGCACATGTGCATATACATGTACATGTATATACATACATGTAGATATATACATGTACATGTATATATGTACATTTATATATATACATATATACATGTACATGTATATATGTACATATATATATATATATATACATATATACATGTAAATATATATATATATATATATATATATATGTACATATAGATATGTACATATAGATATATGTGTACATGTATATACGTACATGTAGATATATACATGTACATGTATATACGTACATACATATATATACATGTATATATGTACATATATACATGTACATGTATATATCTACATGTACGTATATACATGTACATGTATATATCTACATGTACATATATATATATAAACAAACCAAACCCCCCCCCCCCCCCCCCCTTCAGTTTAATTTTTTTATTTAGAATTTTTATTATAAAAATTGTGAAATTAAATCTAATAGGGAAAATCCGGATAAACATTCAAATTTTGCATTTTATAAATTGATTTATTTCCTCAAATCCTACCTGATTTAAATACCATTTTATTAAATTAATAGAACGATGGTTTCTAAATTCTCAGTTCTCATATACAGATAATATCAGAATGAAGAACAATTAAAATTTACAAGGGTTTCAATTTAATTAATTCATTCACAAATGTATTCAAGAACAAAGAATAGTAAATTTCAACACAAGGGTTTCAACCAAATTTAAAACTCTGAAAACAAATATATCCAAACACGAAGAAGACAAGAATTTGAAGAATGAAAAACTACTATGCAAATAATCCACAAGATTCTACTTGAATTTGATGCTAATATGACAACACAGAGCACACAAGTATTCTCCTTTCTTTTGAAACCCTTCTTCTCGAAAATCGCTCCTCCAAATCTCGGTTCTCAAGAAATGACCTTTAAATATCTAATAAGGAGTTCTTCTCCAATTTAGGGCTTCGATCGTACAATCACACAAAAACCCTTTATCTTTTATTATTTAATTATATTTTAATTTTCATGCGCAACCTTTTTGTAATTTAATTAAAGTATCTTTATTAAATTAATTTATTTTCTTGTCTTTAATTAACTCTCGAGACGTTTTAATAAAATATTTATTAATTTAACTAATAATAATATTTAGAGTTTATTTAAAAAATGAAACTCCTAAATATTTTATTATTAAATTAAATAAATATGATTACACAAAAATTAGAATTTTAACATCTTTAAATTTATTTATTTTATTTGATTAACTTCTCAATTAATTAAATATTAATTTTTCTTAATTAAATTTACATTAAATTAAATCATTAAATACTATTTTAATTTGATTTAATTATAATAGAAAATAATCATAGACCTACAATATTGATTATGAAAACTCATAATGAAGTACAAAAAGCTAGATCAAACTCAAGGGTTATAATCACGAATTTATGTCACTTGACGTATTCAGAAGGTAAACTACTTAGACACTTGCCCTACTTTTTAGGACAAATGGTTTAAGGTTAGGATTTGGACTCAAGAATTTATCTCTAGTCTTTTACCATTAAGATATTGTGATAGGGTATACTTATCCTGGTAATTCAGGAAAGTCAATACTCGGTACCTATAATCTGCATAAAATCCATGCATGTACATACACATATAATCTAAACTAAACAACTAATGGTGGGAAGTGGTACATCATGTAGATCCTAACTAGCAGGTGACTACAACTCCCTCCCTCAATCATATCATAAACATCATACATAAAGTGAAACATACAGGTACACCATACACATGCAAGTATGGGGTAAGTATCCATAAAAAATACATTTAAATAATCCATCTAACTATCATCATGAGATAATTGAAAACACTATATACTGGCATCATCATTGAAAGAATAATCACACATACATGAAATAACTAGCATCAAGCTAACTCATCATATAATCAACTAAGTATGAAATAATATCTAACAATCTATAAATCAAATACCACTAATCATCAAAGATAATCATAAAGCTGGCCTAAAAGAGTTTGACAAGAATAATTAAAAAGTAAACAAGGGGTAGGCACTACAAGAACAAACTCTCCTTTGCTCTTGCTATCCATGACAATCTGTGATGTAAAACGATACATGCTGGCCTTTAAAATTGTAGTTGTATGCTTCTAATCCAATAGATATGTAGACATGCAATAAGTTTATTTATTTATCTATGTGGAAGCTTAAAAAGACATATAAAATCACTTTTTTACACAATCTTAAAGCTCATAGTGGTTTAACTATTACACGAGTCCAAAATGAATGAGCCTGAGAAATTTTGAGCAATGATTGCCATTTTTTATATAAATAATTCAGCAAGTTGTCACAATTGCGACGACTTGTTCTGATGGACAACCATTGCTCCCATCGCATTGTTGTTGCATACTTGTTGCACTTGCAATAGACCTCTCCAATGAATAGCCATCTCTCCCACAATACTAGTGTTGCATACCTGTCACACTTGTGATGACCCAATCCAATGGATAGTCATTAGCCCTACAAAACAGTCATCCCAATTGTGACAACAAACTAAAAGCTTTAGTCGTCATACTTGAGATAGTTTACTATTGCAATTGGGATGGTGTGAAGATGGACTCTTTCCATTTCCTTCTTCCAAGTTATGATAGCATTATCTATCACAATTGCGATAGATGCCCTTGATGTTGCAATTTACGATAGAAAAAAGTCTGACGTCTGTCTGACAGTAGCCAATTCGTGGTACTGATGCTTGGGCGATGGGTTTTCCATTACAATTAGGGCCCAAATGTACTAGTGATGACAGTCAAATGAAACCTAATCTTTGTACACCACTCAAAAATGGTAAAGTTGTTGGTTTAGATGTGCATCACAGTGGTTGAGATATACATTTTCTATTTGATTTTTATATAAATATTAATACACATAAATATATAAAATCAAAATTGGTGTACTAATAAAAGTTAATTTATTTTCAGTGTTTGGATTAATGTGACATTTTTTATTGCTGTAGAGGACATATAAGCCACTGTTCATGATGAGCACATTGAGGTTGAGACCACTAGGCAAGACAATGTGGCTGGATCAGGTAAAGAGTACCATAATTGTTCTTTAAAGTAGTAAATACTTGTAAGAATTATAATAAAATGTTCTTAATTTAACCCTTTTATTTGTTATTGTAGAGGACCCCCTTTGCATCATGGGCAAAGGACTAGGCATGCACAAGTGAGATCACGAGTAGAGCCAAAAAGAACTGCTGAGGGGAGAAATGAATTTGATGACATGGATGTTCCTCTTCGAGAATTTAGTCATTCAAAAAAAAACTCAAAGAAGAAAAATAAATGATTGATATCTATGCAACTTAATTAATAGTGACTATTTTTTATGTCTCAATGAATTTAATTATGTGCTAATGAATGTTCATGAATTATATAAAGTGTTAATGAATATTGATGATTGTTGTGTGTTAATGAATGTTAATGAATCTAATGTTTTAATGAATGTTACAATGTCATAGTTAATGAATTTTACATTTCATAAATGGATGAAAGAATGAATAAATGATGTTAGATGTTAAAGGGAAATGATGACCGGGGTGGTGGTGGTGTGGGGAGCGGGTGGGTCCAAATGAGATTCCACCTTCATGTGGTTCGCTCTACTTAGTAGAGAATATTAAAATATTCTTGAAACAAAGTGAAGGTCAATAAGGTTGTTCCTTATCTAGGGTCTCAAATGTACCTAAACACTTGCCACTAGTTATTGTAACCCCACAAAGATTACAAAGGAGACTGGGTGCACACATTTGTGTGATGTTATTGTTGATGAACTCACTATTGAAAGTCCTCTAGCCTCAATTGACATCATTACAAGGGTATTGTGATAATTATTGATTTTACTAAATATGCCTAAATCTTTTGGTTGGTATCATTCATTCTAAGACATTTAATTTTTTTGTAATTCCAATAGTCTTAGATATTTTTTTGCACTTTGTAATGATTATCTCTGTATTAACATGACAAGGCTCATCAATGAAGGCTGGAGAGCAACGAGGGGTTATAAGTAGGACACAAAGAGAGCATCATCATGAATTATGATTAAAACTAAGTGGTTATCAAGTGAAAGCACAAGTTAATCTTTTCCTTTGAAAGTGTTGCTCCAAGTTGCAAACAATAGATGCATTTCTCCTCCCAAGCTCATTTTTGACCAATCATTTGGTCATTGCAGATCTACCAAAATACATTAAGGCTCTTTTGACACTCCTCTTTTTACACATTTTACGCTTCACTATTGGGCCTTATATATTTTGGGTATATACATAATTTTATTTAAATAATTAGTAATATTTATTTTTGTATACACTTAGATTTGTTATGTATATTTAGTAATAAAATTTACATGGAGTAGTGGTAGTAGTAATAGTAATAGTAGTAACTATACCATACTATACTATAAATAGGCAAACTATACTATGATCATAAATAATGACTATGCCTCAGCCTATTCATGCCCATCATACGATCATGTACCAGGAAATCCAAATAATCCTTTATCAATCTTAGCTACAGCCCCACAAACTCCACTATGTTCCCCTATGACCTAATTTTGCATTCACTTCCTTTATACCATTACTGACAATGCACAAATTCATGCATGCACACATTCTCTCTCTTAAGCATTTGAGATACATCATACCATTACCATTACTAATAATAAAAATATGAAGAACAAGTGTTTTAGTCAAGATCTTGGAAGGAAAATTCAGCAAGGTTCAGTGGCTTCAATTAGATATAGACTCAAGACCCACATCTGAAAGATAAAATGCTATTTGATAGAAATTACTGCTCTCTTACTCCTCTTGATATATTAGATTTCCCACTTGGTTACAATCATTCACTCCCCCTACACTACAAAAACCTCATTGCCACTCTCATATGGGCTTTTAGCAAAGTAACATAAAATTTCATCCTTCTTTATGAGTTAGATCACCGCAGAGACATAGATCACAAGGGTGCAACAAGAGACAAAATGAATATTCACTCCTAAATCCTAAATGGATGAATGAATGGAGAAACTAGGTTTGTGCATAAGTTATAACACAATCAATCAAAATTTAATGACTTTTAGTTTCCCTTCCATTCCCCCAACTCAAAAAAATCTTCTATTGTATAGCCCTCTAGTTTCTCTTTATCATTGATTTGTGTGTATGTAAAGAGGATAGAGAGCAAAGAGAGAGTGGTGAGAACACCACATCAAAACCATTATTTCTTTAAATTTTTGTGATCTTATATTCCCAAAATCTCCAATTATCAGACAACTCCATCTTGCATTTTAAAATTTTGAAATTGGAGCTACAAGTCAAAAGCTATTTTCTTTTAATTTGGTGTATTAATTTTAAAAATAAAAAAAATAAAATCTTGATCTTTAAAAAGGTTAAGATTTTAAATCTTAACTTGAGAAAAAAGGTTAAGGGGTGAAGGTTGGGAGTTTAATTATGAAAAGGAAAAATCTAAAGTCTTGGAAAAGTTAAGAGTCAACATCTTGACTTTGTCAACACTCCAACCTTTAATTTCCAAAACCTTAACTTTTAATAAGTTAAGAGTTAACACCTTGACTTATTTTTGGATTTTTTCCTAATCCTAAACTTCCCACAAAATGACCTTAATCATAACCTCTAAAAGAGTTGGGATTGGGATACTAACTTTTGCTAAGATTTCACCCTAATCCTAACCTCATGAAATTTCAAAATCAAAACCTCAAATCCCAAACCTTAAGATTTTAAGTTTTTAAGATTCATATTTTGTAATATTCTCAACTACCATATAAAAGCTCATGAGAAAATACAGATGGTGGGAACAAATCCACATTTTAAATTTCAAAAATCCATATTGTTATGTTAATATTGGAAGCTTTAGGATTGTGTGTGAACATCTTCTAAAGTGTTGAGAGTAACCAATCTTGATCAAATATAATACTTGTAGATGGCCTACTAGACATGACTGAAAACTATAAGAAAGTAGATAAAGATAATTGAAACATATATGGCGATGAGACAAATTTATTGAATGGGCTCGAGTAACTTCCCATGAAATTAATCTACAAAGAATAAAAGCTCTAAAATTAAGTGCTAAAGGCATCAAAGATACTATGTCTAATTCAATAACTTCCAACATTCTGATGAAACATTTATGTGAAGTTTGGAATATTGAAGGAGGTTCATGAGTCATTTCACCAAAATGATTCAAATGAATGTTTTCTTATACTATGCCATGATTCTAGAATATTGTGCTCTAAGAGTTTAGTACACATAATGGAACAAGGTAGGGGGGGTTTTTAACAAATTTCCTTAAATAAAATAAAATGCAATAATATGTTTGTTGAATGTTTCAAATGCTTGAGGACTATTATATACAATAGCTCCATGAAATGTAATGTGTGAATTCATCATAGGTTGTTGTATACAAACATTACTATTAATTTCCTCCCTAGCCACAATTTTCATGAAGATAAGAGACATAGTCGATACCTGATTTGACATTAATACAAATTGTATACACATAGAGGAAACACAATAGATGTTTGACAAAATTCCTCAAAGAGATAAAGTCTCAAGAGTATATGACCACAAGCCATTGATGTGATGGTCTTACTAGATACTTTCAAAAGTATCAAGCTAGTGCAATAGACAAAAGTAAATGACAATTATACAATCTCTACTATTATAGGAGTTTTGTAGAAAGTTGAGAACATCCAAGGAAAATGTTATGGTTAGTTTAAACCACAAAATGTGGAATCATAGAGTATGCATTGATAGAATATGATTGGCATGCATATTGGAACAATGGAAAATAATTACAAGTCCAACACATGCATCCTAGAGTAGGCACACAAAATTATTGGCAAAATGTCCATTTTTTACCATAGAATTTTAAGAAATAAGGTGATACAACATGGTATATGATATGCCTCAAAAGAATGAAGTTCCATGGGATTTGTTATACTTTTTACAATCTTTTTTATACTTTTTCCAATCTCCCCTAGTTAGGTTTTCAAATGTGGAATGACTATCCACATCAATGGATTTTTCTATCTGCATCCAATGAGTGGTGGATGCTAAAAGATATGAGATATTTTCCATCTATAATTTCTAGTCAACAGTGTGGCTATTATTCCATTGGTAAGAGTAGAGAATAACTATTAGATCTAGATTTTGCGTTAGATGTTGATGGTAGGTCATTTATTTTATCATGTAGCCATAGTCAGATTGGTATAATAGATGAATCACATTACCTATTTGATAGTGAGAGATGTTATATGGAATGAGAGAACACATTGAGAATACCACATCAAATCCATGTTTTTCAAAGGGCTATAGGCTAGGGCATATATATATGTTTTTTTCGTATATGCACATCACACATGTACATGTTTTCATGGTATGTGGCTTAGGGTTAGTGAATATACTAAATGAATATATGAATTCCATGAGAATGGTCGTGTTGTACAATTGGACTAGGGGGTTGCATTTGTGTTGCAACTTAGAAAACAAATGGATTGCCTCAATAGTCCTCCACTCTTTTATTCATGTAAAAACACATTAATTATGAATTATGATCACCACCAAAGAAGAGAAACTTCCAATCCTTCAACTATGTTCTACTTTGACTCAACTCATTACAAGATAGCAATGCGCCTTAATATTGTGATTACAAACTTTAAAAAGCTTATTTGACAAATGAAACCTTCAATATATTATTGCTAATAAACTCATTAGTCTCAATAAATATAATTGAGATCACAACCCCACAAAGAATCCACAAGGTTATTCAGTAATATATATCTCATGTTAATACAATAATAGATATTATGATCATATTCTTTAGGGGGCCACAAGGAGCTTGTTGACAATAACCTTTTGCGATTGTGATAATATCACTATCTACATTTGGTAGTGAGATCACAATTTCCACACATCATCAGATCATTTTGATCTGCCACTTTGTAAGGCACTTGTCTTCTACTTAGGGAGATATAGGGTCAAAAAAAGGTCCATTACAAATACTTTGAACACAAAATCCTAATTTATGTAGATGATACCTGCCTTTTTACTGTAAACTATTATTTTGTAACTGATTCAATGTGTAAGAAAAGCATCACTAGAGATAAGCTTGCTCGGTATTGGAAGAGTATGTGTAAGAAAAGGCTAAGACAAATAAAGGATTATTTGGATTGCCTAAATCTTGATCATATGATGGGCATGAAAAGGCCTAGGAATATATATTATTTGTAATCATAGTATAGTCTGTCTTTGCATAGTATAACATGGTATAGTTAAAAGTATTGCTATAACTATTGACTGACCTAGTCTCCTGCTTCTCCTGATGGCCACTAGTGTGGTTGTATGTAAGCCACTTGTACTACACTATGCATATGTAGGCACACTTCTAGTTCCCCAATTTTAAATTTCCAAATCAGCCCCATCATGTAAATCTTTGGTTGGTCTATTTTTCTGATTATGATGTTGTTGGATTTGACTTGTAAGACGACAATATTCAGAGAATGTACTGAACCTGAACCTTGATCCCTAAAGTTCAAAAGGTCATTTTAAAATGAGAAAAGCTTGAGATATAGTTCAGATATCATGACACTTAGTTCAGAATCAAATTTAAAGTTCTGATTTTGACTTACAGTTTCAAAGATTATGAGCACAAGTTACCTATTTAGATAATGAGATCATCAATATGAAGGTTTAGGTTTGAAGTTCAAAATTTTCCATTTTAGAGGTTTATGTAGAATTAATGGTTCAAGGAAAGCCTATAGTTCAAGTTCAAAGTGCAGATTTCAAAGAATAGTTTCAATTCAAGTTTAAGAAGATAGATTTAGAGGTCAAATTGGAGAATTTGGAGGCACACTATTACAACTTTAAAGTTCAGAGATTTCCCATTATGTTGACCTTTTTGTTTTCTCAATATACCTACAAAGACTTTCATGAATACTTTATGAGCACATATTATTTTACTGCACAAGAATCAACCTTCCAGATACAAAATGGATATATGACGAAAAGCAAGTGAATGTTTTCTTATGTAGTGGTAGTATATAGTATAAATATTAGCTATATCTATAGTAGAGAATAGGTCTAGCTGTGAAATGATAAATTGTCATATGCAAACTCTATAGAAGATCTAACTTCCTGGTTGTCAATTTGTGGTAGCTGTGTAGAAGTACAAATAATGGCTTCATGCATTATCTTTGAGGAAGTGATTCAAGAATTGTCAGATATTATAGGTTTATCTCCTAATGCAATAGACCCACTAGTGTTTGCAATTATCAAGGACTCTTTTACTCTTGCAATCAAGCTTTCTATTATTGCAACCAATAGTGTTTGTGAATTGCTTGAATGCCCATTTGCACCATATTTATGTATCCTCCCATTTACCAATGTCCAAATGGGCATACACTATGTTTTCCATGCAAATCCAGAGTAAATAACTTATGCCCTACATGCCAAAATGAGCTCGGTAATATCAGATACCTAGCTCTTGAAAAGGTTGCAACTTCTCTTAAATATCCTTGCGAGTATCAGAAATATGGTTGTGGTAGAAAATTTCCCTACTATTGTAAATAAAAACATGAATCAAAATGCCATTTTAGGCCATATAAATGTCTATATGTAGGTCATCAATGTACTATTTCTGGTAGTATTCCTTCTATGGTGGCCCATTTGAGGGACATACATAAAGCATATATGCACCATGGTAATGTCTTCAGCTACAAATGTGTGAAGTCAAATCCGAATCTGGTTGAGAATGCTACTTGGAAGTTAATGGTTCTCAATTGTTTTGGACAATACTTTTGTCTACATTTTAAAGAGTTCGAACTTGGACTGGCTCTAGTATACATAGCTTTTTTTTGCACTTTATAGGCGATGATAATGAAGCTAAGAACTTTAGCTACAACCTTGAAGTTGGAGAAAATGGTCAAAAAATGATTTGGCAAGAGGTTCCAAGAAGTATAGTCGATAGTCACGTTGAAGTCCATGATAGTCATGATGGGTTGATTATTCAAAGAAACATGGCACTATTGTTCTCAGGGGTGACAAAATAAATTTGAGAATTAGTGGGTGTAATCGAGAATGAGTAGATGCTCGGGCCCATATAGGGAGAATGATAGCAGAGTTTTTTGAAACAAATGCATTAAGATGGGAACCCGATAAGGAACCTTGGCCATCGATTTGAAGAAGATTCAAAGCACATGGTCATGTGAAGATGACTATGCTCTATTCATACACAATGCATTAAACAAATTTGTGAAGCCACCAATGGAGGAATCATGTAATAATGCTCACGAGTTACTAATTAGGAACAACATGAGTGCCAAAGGTATAAGTGGGAACCTAATATGCAAAGAAAAGCATATGATGCACACGTTTAGCTTGACATGATGTTTTTTCTTACATAATGAAAGATTTGTCCCCAAAATCCAAGTGCCCATACGTAGCTATGACCCATAGTTGATCATTGAATTTATGAATTAAGATTGCTTACGCCAAGGAAAAACATAAGGATGGTTTAGGCTTATGTCAAACATGCAGCCAAATCTATGCATATTGGAGCTATAGAGAACCTTGGCACCAAGCAAGATGGAGATTATGATCAAAGTGTTTGACCAAATGCCAATGGTCTCCATTGGGTGATCAACTCAAAGCATTAACTATTCATAATTGCTCGATATAAAAGAAGATCTCAATAAGGAGATGAGAGAAAAGCTTGAGGAATATGCTTTACACCAGTGGCTAATGAAGACATGGTGGTCATGAAGAAAGAGGTAGTAGGGAAGTCCTCAACTAAAACCAACTAGCATTCATAGAGATTTGTAAACCATGTGGAAAAGAGATCTCTTTTGGTGGATGAGTCTCATAGAACAATTCAGGTAGAGCTGATAGCTATCCATCTGGAATCTAGAGACATTTGTATTACACATAATCACTTAGATGGGGATCTAAATGAATATGGAAAGTTAGGAAAAGATATATAAGACAAACCCAACCATAGCTAACCTCATGAGCTATCAATTGCAGATAGTTCAGAAAATTTTGATTATAGGAAAATACATCTACACATTTCTAAAGGCTCGTATTGTGTACACATAGAAAACATGTAAAAGTCACTCCTTGTATATATTTAAGGTGGATCAATATTAATGACTTTATGACATTAACCTGAGGCACTACCATTGTAAAATCAGTATTGAAAATAAGAAGACACCCCGAGAGCTTCATACTGATTCCCAGTTAGAAGCTTCACACCAATGCTGAACACCAACATAGATGTATTGATTATACTCCATATACTAGTCCAACATTGAAGTTGGAAATGATTGAATTTAAAAGATTTAAAAAGAGAATCTAAAAAGACAAATAGGAAAAGGAGAATTAGAAAGAAATAGTTATGGAACCAAAGGTCACCATGGGAGAACCGAATGGTTGTGAAGGAGATTATTTATTGTCATGTTTTTCTAGGAAGAGGGGTTCTTCTTTTCTGCAAAAAGTAGGTATTGCTGGAGTAGAGGGGAGATAGTATTTTATGTATTTCATTTTGGGTATTTAGGAGATTTTATATTTTGATTTTTGTAATTGATTTGGCAAAAGGATTGTGGGTAAATAAAGTTAGAGTATTCTTATTTGCAGTGTTCAATACAAAAGAGGCTTTATTCTAAATCAGAGTATTTGGTTATTACTTTTTTGATTATAATCAATCAGAGCATGATTGTATTCAGTTTTTAACAATTTCTTACATCTTGAGTCAAATGGCAAATGGGTTGTAGATTAGAGTATTTTCAACTATTCCTATTGCAAAGATTAAGACGTTTAATCTTCTTTCCATTTTAGTTTCATTGTATTTACATGTACAATATTCATTTCTACATTACCAATGTTGGGAAGCCATATGAAGTGTGGGTTCTCAGAGTTGGCTAGGTTTAGGGTTAAATTCACTGCTCGAGTTAGTTTAGTTTGGGGCTAGCTTGGTTTTCCCTCTTCTATTCTCAGGTTAAGAACATACCCAATTAGTTTAGGAACAAACAAGATTCATTGAATATCATTGAATAAGGGAGCTATACCTTTTAATTTAGAGGAAATCTATCAACCTGATGATGGATTATCCAACTGTTGGTATCGAGTCATTCTTTCAAATTTGGGAATTTGAGAGTTAAATTGAAAAAAAAAAATTGTTTACCAATAGATTTTTGGTGACTCCGTTGGGGAAGCAGAAAAGAAGATTAATGTGGGGTTTTACTTCCTCAGTTTATTATCATCCCTGCTACTGGGAGATTGGTAACTCTATTTTTAATTCTTAGAATTTGTGGTTAAGCAGTTTGGTGCTTTCATTTTTGAAATTCGAGGTACCTCCCCTAGGATGGAGGTTGGCAGCTCTATTGAGGAACATTTCTTGAAATATTTAGAAAATTTAAAAAATTGGATGCCAACAAGAGATGAAGATGTTTTAGACATCTTTATCTTTATCCCAGAATTCAAAAACCCAATTGAAGAAGTTACAGAAGACATGGCGAGAAGTGTGAATTGGTTGAAGGCTGCCTATGGCTCTTTCCTCATCAAGAAGAAACCTCCTATGCAAGAACCCAAGGAACAAGAGCATGCATGTGAAGATCTTTAGAAAGCTAAAATGAGAAGCCTAACATCATCTCATTACATGTGTTGCATGAATAGGAAGAAGAACAACATATACAAGATGACTTTCAAGTAAGTAATGATGGATGCTCTTATAATTTACATTTTTAGCTTGATTGTTTGAATTAGGAAAAGGTTCATTGTTTTGAGAATAAAGGAAGTTTTAGTTTGAAGTTTGATCCTATGTTAATAGAAAGCAATATTCAAGGTGTATCAGTTCTAGCAGTATGCTATGATAAAATTCCATCATGTCAAATAGATGAAGGATCATTGTTTTCTAACTCTTCCTTTGAGTTTCAAGATGAAAGTATGGTTGAGATTAAAGAAGTTAAAAGGTTATAGTAGTTGATAGAATCCATGACTTCAACAAACACATTACCCTATAAAGAAGAGGTTATCTCTCAGCTCTTAGTGATTATTGAAGAATGGGATGCTCCTCCAATAGCTTCAGGTTTTGATTCATTATCCCATGTTTTTGTTTTGGATAGAATTTTTTTAGATTTAATTTGTGAGGAGGATAAGGAAGTTATCTCAATCAAGCTTTTTCCTAAAATTAGAAATGCTTGCTCAAAATTTGAGGTTGTCAAGTATGATAAAAGTCCTCCAAATTATGACAATCTCAAGAGTTTAAATGCTAAAGATAACAAAGTGTTTTCTTTGGAGATATAGAAATGTTCTTTTCAATTTGAGTTTGGGAATGGTTTTGAATCTTCCATACAAAAGGTTAAAGAAAAGCTGGATTTTTATGACAAAACATGGCTCTTTCGATATAATAATTTGCTTACAAGATTTCCTCATTTTATTGAGTTGACTTTCAGTATTGATGGGGTCATTAAATTACAGCCAAGATGGATACTTCATTAGGACACCATGCATTATTTTGAAATGGCTCCTTCTTTTCTCAAATAGTTAATGGACACGTATGAGTTTCATTATGCTCCCCCTCCTTTTGGTGAGGTTTCCTCACCTGTTTGTAAATATGTTTTTCTTTCCAAATTTTGGCTTGCCTAGTTTAGTTTTTTTTTCTTGTTTTTTTGTGTTGTTGTTCACTTTCCCAGTTTTGGTTTTGCCTCACTCCCCTTCGCCCTCCTGGCAAGCAACTCTATGTTTACCCTCTTTTTGGCTCAACTTTGTAACCCAATGGATAAGGTACTTGTCTTTTGCTAGAGATACTGGATTCTTTATGTACTTTGCAGCACATAATCCCCATTCAAAGCTAGCTATAGGTGTACTTCTAGTTCCCCAATTTTAAATTTCCAAATCAGCCCCACCATGTAAATCTTTGGTTGGTCAGTTTTGCTGATTATGATGCTGCCAGATTTGACTTGTAAGAAGAGAGTATTCAAAGAATGTACTGAACCTAAAACTCGATCCCTAAAGTTTAGAAGGTCATTTTCAAATGAGCAAAGTTTGAGATATAGTTTAGATCTCATGGCACTTAGTTTAGAATCAAATTTAAGTTCTGATTTTGACTTATAGTTTCAAAGATTATGAGCACAAGTTACCTATTTAGATAATGAAATCATCAGTATGAAGGTTTAGGTTTGAAGTTCAGAATTTTCCATTTCAGAGGTTTATGTAGAATTAATGGTTCAAGGAAAGCCTACAGTTCAGGTTCAAAGTGCAGATTTCAAAACACAGTTTCAATTCAAGTTTAAGAAGACAAATTCAGAGGTCAAATTGGAGAATTTGGAGGCACACCATTAAAACTTTAAAGTTTAGAGATTTCCCATTATGTTGACCTTTTTGTTTTCTCAATGTACCTGCAAAGTCTTTCATGAATACTCTAAGAGCACATATTATTTTACTGCATAAGAATCAACCTTCCAGATGCAAAATGGATATATGAAGAAAAGAAAGTGAATATTTTCTTATGTAGTGGTAGTATATAGTATAAATATTAGCTATATCTATAGTAGAGAATAGGTATGGCTGTGAAATGATAAGTCGTCATATGCAAACTCTATAGAAGATCTGACTTCCTGGTTGTCAATTTGTGGTAGTTGTGTAGAAGTGCAAATAATGGCTTCATGCATTATCTTTGAGGAAGTGATTCAAGAATTGTCATATATTATAGGTTTATCTCCCAGTGCAATAGACCCACTAGTGTCTGAAATTATCAAGGACTCTTTTACTCTTGCAATCAAGCCTTCTATTACTACAACCAGTTGTTGGAAATCTGATTGAAAAGCTCATTGTTGTTGAAGATAAAAGAGGGAGATTGTTGTAAAAGAATGTTTTCAATCATTGTTTTTCCATTGATGTCAAACTTTCTATTTGTAGGGATGATATTTTCTTACAAGATCCAAGCACTATCACTTAGTTGATTGATGAAGAGGATTTGATCAACAAGATGTAACAAGAGCACCTAAAGGAAAGGTTGAGTTATGATGTTGTAATGAAGAGCAAGGATTAGTTAATACAATGGTTAAGTAATGTATTGATGACATACTCAAAGATATAGAGGTTGGTCACACTTAGATACATTGGAAGAAGAAGTTGTAACAAGGTTGACTGCAAAGCTTTAACTAAGATCATTAGTAGGTGCTGAGCAAGTTAGTTGAAACCGAGCAAATTATTAGTAGAAGTTGAGTAACAGACATTTCTAGTGTGTGTCAAGTGATTTTCAAGTCTCAAGTAAAGTTCAGGTGCCAAGCATCAGAAAATTTTTAGTTGATGCAGAGTGATCTTCAGGTGCCGAGCATTAGGAAAAACATAGTTGATGCCGAGTAACATAGTATGTGCTGAGCACCAACATTTCAATAGTGCCAAGCTGTTGCATTATTTCAAATGATGAAGATTCACCAAATCTAAGCTGACATAGTGGTTGCATTGAATTTTGTGAACAAGTTGGAAGATAAGGATGATGAGTTGTTGGCATTAAATCTTATGTAAACCATTTTTGGGCAAATTTTAAAGGATTATTCAAGAAGTTTCTAGAGGAAACAAAATATGGGTTAGATACAATGAATCCTACCTAATACATGCAAATTGAAATTGAAAAATGGAAGATTCAAGTGGGAAAAGGAACTCCAAGACTTCTATTTAAGAAGTCATAAACCAAGAAGCAAAGAGCTACTAATACTATTGCTGCTGAAGTGCCAAATCTGTGAAGTGGTTGAGAGGGTGTCAAGGAGGAGACATCTAGGAGAAGGAAGAGCATAGAGGCTCTGCTTCTACGAGTGGTCATGAAGAGATGACTACACTGGTACATTGAGTATGGAGACTCAAGGAGACAAAGCTTGAAAGAAAAGACAAGCTGTTAAGAGTTGCAAAGATTGAAGGTCAGGCAAGGGTATGAGTTGAAAAGTGATCTGAGATCGGCAAGATAAGTTATATGTTGTAGTCAGGTCAAGATTTTCTAATACTCTCTAGCAATTGTACTAGATCTAAAAATCCTATGGACTTAGGTTGGCCTAACAACCATTTATAAATCCTTTAATAGGGTGACATTCCAAGTGAATGTTCTAAAGTCCTCTAACCAGACCCACTTTTAACAGGGTGGTTAAATCCTCTAACAAGGTCACATTTAATAGTGTGTTGCAAGCCTTTAACAGGGCATCACTTTAGAAGGGTGAAAATTGAGTAGCATGTTACCAGTGTTTTTTCCCAAATTGAATTTCCACATAAATCACTATGTCATGTGTTGATTTCTTGTGTGTTATACTTGCATGTTGATTTACAGTAACTTGTTGATTATATAAGTTAAAACTTGGATGGATGAATGGTTGAATGATTTCACTATACTTAGTGAAAAGTTTGAATAGGACATTTGGATCTTTAACTAATTCACCCCCCCCCCGCAATTCTAACAATTGGTATCAAAGCCATCTGCTGATTTAGTTTCAAGGTACTAAAAGCAGGAAGATTAAGATGTCGAAGAGAGAAGTTCCCAAGCTCAACAAAGACAACTTTGCTGCATGGCAGAGTTTGATGAAATTGCACCTTGGATCAATAGGTGACTATGCACAAACCTCAATTGGAATAGAACATGTAACTCCAACAAGACCCCTTACTATAGATGACTTAAACAAAAAGAAGGAGTATAACAAAGCAATGTTGGAAATTGCATCTGCACTTAGCTATGCTAAATATGATGACATAAAAGACTGTAACACTGCATTCAAAATGTGGAAAACCTTATCAGATATCTATGGAGGTGATCAGAATGTCCAGAGAACAAAGAGAGAAAGCCTAAGTGGGAAGTTTGATGACATGAAGATGGAGGAAGGTGAAAATGTTGCTCAGTATGCTACAAGAATAAAAGAAGTGGTGAGTGCAATAAGAATTCTAGGTGGATAACTGGAAGAAGAAACATCCATCAACAAATACTAAAGAACTTTGCTCCCTATCTATGCTATAAGAGTTTTAGCCATCCAAGAGCTAAGGTGTGTACAAGGGAACACACTAACCTTTGAAGGAATAGTTGGAAGACTTACTACATTTGAGCTATCCAATTTTGACAACTACAGACCTATGAACCTTGAATCTGCTTTCAAGGCCAAGATGACAATAAATGATACTGAGGAGGAGACATCAAACAAGAGAAGAAGAAAAGGAAAACATCCATCTAGTGATAGCAGCATCGATGAGGAAGATGTGGAATAGTTAGAAGCACTACTGGCCAGGAGATTCCATAGAGGTAAAGGCAAATTCAAAGGTAAGCTCCCTATCATATGTTTCAATTGCAATAAGGTAGGTCATATAGCTACAAGATGTCCACAGAAGAAAAACTATAAAGAAGGAAACAAGTTCATAAACAAAAGAGAAGATGAAAACAAAGATTACAAGGAGAAAGGCAAGAGATGCTACATTGTTGAAGAAGAATCTGATGAAAATGATGATGCAGTAGTCTATGTAGCCATGAAGGATGAATCAAACAAAGATAAAGATGAAGCAACAACATTAGTTACCTGTGTGAACAAGAATGACAAGTGGATCATAGACAGTGGATGCTCACATCACATGACAGGAGATAAAAGTAAGTTCATTACCTTTACTCAATACAATGGAAATAGTGTTAGATTTGGTAATGGTGCTCCATGTCAAATCAAAGGAAAAGGCTCTATCAAACTTACATAAAAAATTTCATGTGATAATGCATACTATGTTGAAGGATTGAACTACAACTTGTTGAGTGTATCACAATTAGGCAATGTAGGTTGCAAAGTTGAATTTGGAAATAAAACTGCCAAGATTTATGACACTGATGGAAATTTGATAGGAAAAGGTGAACAATCTAGGAGTAATCTATTTTACCTAGATATGGAAGAAGCAACATGTCTTGTTGTTAGACTTGATGATGTGTGGTTATGGGATAAAAGGCTGTGTCATGTTAACTTTGATAATTTGATTAGTATCAACAAGAAAAACAAAGTCAGAGGATTTCCCAAGTGGAAGAAACCTAAAAACACAATGTGTAAACAATGTCAACTAGGGAAAATGACTAAGTCTAGTTTCAAAAGAAAAACATACACTTCCAAAGAAGTACTAGAGTTAGTTCATGCAGATTTATGTGGCCCAATAGAAATGCAAAGCTACCTAGGAGATAGATACATAATGCTATTTGTAGATGTTTATTCCAGGATGATGACTACTCTATTTTTAAAGCAAAAATTTGATGCATTCCAAATGTTCATGTGGTATTTGGCTAGAGTTGAGAAGGAAACAGGAAAGAACCTGAAATGCCTAAGGTTAGTCAGAGAAGGTGAGTTCACATCAAGAGAGTTTGAAACATTTTGCAATGACAAAGGTATCAAAAGGAAAACATCAGCACCAAGAACTCCACCACAAAATGGTATTGCTGAAAGGAGAAATAGGTCAGTGATTGACTATGCTAGAACCTTGATGATGGAGAAAAATGTTGCACTAAAATACTGGAGAGAAGCTGTAAGTACTGCAGTCTGCACACTGAATAGAGTTCAAGTCAAGAAAGGTACAAATGCAACACTCTTTGAATTGTGGTATGGTCATTCACCTAATGTTAAACATTTCAAAGTGTTTGGTTGTAAATGCTATATTCTAAAAGACACTAGAAATGGCAAGTTTGATGCAAAAAGTGATGAAGGCATATTTATTGGATACTCCACCAGAAGTAAGGCATATAAATGTTTGAATACTAACACTAACAAAGTGATGCCGAGTGATCTTCAGGTGCTGAGCATCAAAAAAAATTTAATTGATGCCAAGTGATCTTCAGGTGCTGAGCATCAGGAAAAACATAGTTGATGCCAAGCAACACAGTATGTGCCAAGCACCAGTATTTCAATAGTGTCAAGCTACTGCATTATTTCAAATGATGAAGATTCACCAAATCTAAGCTGACATAGTGGTTGCATTGAATTTTGTGAATGAGTTGGAAGATAAAGATGATGAGTTATTGGTACAGAATCTTATGTAAACCATTTTTGGGAAAATTCTAAAGGATTATTCAAGAAGTTTCTAGAGGAAATCGAATATGGGTTAGATACAATGAATCCTACCTAATCCATGTGAATTGAAATTGAAAAATGGAAGAATCAAGCGGGAAAAGGAACTCCAAGACTTTTATTTAAGAAGTCATAAACCAAGAAGCAAAGAGCTACTGATATTGTTGCTGCTGAAGTGCCAAATTTGTGAAGTGGTTGAAAGGGTGTCAAGGAGGAGACATTTAGGAGAAGGAAGAGAATAGAGGCTTTGCTTCTATGAGTGGTCATGAAGAGATGAATGCACTAGTACATTGAGTATGGAGACTCAAAGAGACAAAGCTTGAAAGAAAAGGCAAGCTATTAAGAGTTGTAGAGATTAAAGGCTAGGCAAGGGTATGAGCTGAGAAGTGATCTAAGATCTACAAGATAAGTTGTATGTTGTAGTTAGGTCAAGATTTTCTAATACTCTCTAGCAATTGTATTAGATTTGAAAATCCTATGGACTTAGGTTGGTCTAACAACCATTTGTAAATCCTTTAATAGGATGGCATTCCAAGTGAATGTTCTAAAGTCCTCTAACCAGGCCCACTTCTAATAGGGTGGTTAAATCCTCTAACAATGTCACATTTAACAGTGTGTTGTAAGCCTTTAATAGGGTAGACCTTGTAGCATGTTATTGGTGGTTTTTCCCAAATTGGGTTTCCACGTAAATCACTGTGTCATGTGTTGATTTCTTGTGTGATATACGTGCATGTTGATTTACAATAACTTTTTGATTAGATAAGTTATATCTTGGATAGATGAATGGTTGAATGATTTCACTATACTTAGTGAAAAGTTTGAATAGGACATTTGGACCTTGAATAACTGATTCACACCCCCCCTCTCAGTTATTCTAAAGAAATTCTAACACCAATAGTGTCAGTGAATTGCTTGAATGCCCCTTTTGCACCATATTTATGTATCCTCCCATTTACCAGTGTCCAAATGGGCATACACTATGTTTTCCATGCAAATCCAAAGTAAATAACTTATGCCCTACATGCCAAAATGAGCTCGGTAATATCAGATGCCTAGCTCTTGAAAAGGTTACAGCTTCTCTTGAATTTCCTTGTGAGTATCAAAAATATGGTTGTGGTAGAAAATTTCCCTACTATTGTAAAGAAAAAACATGAATCAAAATGCCATTTTAGGCAATATAAATGTCCATATGAAGGTCATAAATGTATTGTATCTAGTAGTATTCCTTCTTTGGTGGCCCATTTGAGGGACATACATAAAGAAGATATGCACCATGGTAGTGTTTCTAGCCACAAATGTGTGAATTCAAATCCAAATATGGTTGAGAATTCTACTTGGAAGTTAATGGTTCTCAATTGTTTTGGATAATACTTTTGTCTACATTTTGAAGAGTTTGAACTTGGACTAGCTCTAGTATACATAGCTTCTTTTTGCACTTTATGGGTGATGATAATGAAGCTAAGAACTTTAGCTACAACCTTGAAGTTGGAGCAAATGGTTAGAAAATGATTTGGCAAGAGGTTCCATGAAGTATAGTCAATAGTCACACTGAAGTTCATGATAGTCATGATGGGTTGATTATTTAGAGAAACATGGCACTATTATTCTCAGGGGGTGACAAACTAAATCTGAGAATCAGTGGGTGCAATTGGGAATGAGTAGATGCTCGGGCCCATATAGGGAGAATGATAGCATAGTTTTTCGAAATAAATGCATTAAGATGGGAACCCGATAAGGAATCTTGGCCATTGATTTGAAGAAGATTCAAAGTCCACCGTCACATGAAGATGACTATGCTCTGTTCATACACAATACACATTACACAATGCATTAAACAAATTCATGAAGCCACCAATGGATGAATCATCTAATAATGCCTGTGGGTTACTAATTATGAACAACATGAGTGCCAAAGGTATAAGTGGGAACCTGATATGCAAGGAAAAGCATATGATGCACACGTTTAACTTGATATAATGTTTTTTCTTACATAATGAAATATTTGTCCCAAAAATCCAAGTGCTCATACAAAGATATGACCTGTAGTTGATCATTGAATTTATGAATTAAGACTGCTTATGCCAAGGAAAAATATGAGGATGGTTTAGACTTATGTCAAACATGTAGCCAAATCTATGCATACTGGAGTTGCAGAGAACCTTGGCATCGAGCGGCATGAAGATTATGATCAAAGTGTTTGACCAAATGCCAATGGTCTCCATTGGGTGATTAAATCAAAGGATTAAGTATTCATAGCTGCCCGATATAAAAGAAGATCTCAATAAGGAGATGAGAGAAAAGCTTGAGGAATATGCCTTACACCCGTGGCCAGTGAAGACATGGTGGTCATGAAGAAATAGGTAGTAGGGCAGTTGTCAACTGAAACCAACTGGCATTCATAGAGATTTGTAAACCATGTGCAAAAGAGATCTGTGTTGGTGGATGAGTCTCATAGAATAGTTCAGGCAGATCTAATAACTATCCATCTAGAATCTAGAGACATTTATATTACACATAATCACTTAGATGGGGATCTAATTGAATATGGAAAGTTAAGAAAAGATATATAAGAAAAACTCAACCATAGCTAACCTCATGAGCTATCAATTGAGGATAGTTTAGAACATTTAGGTTAAAGGAAAATATATCTGCACATTTCTAAAGGGTCATATTGTGTACACATAGAAAACATGTAAAAGTCACTCGTATATATTGAAGGTGGCTCAATATTAATGACTTTATGACATTAAAACGAGGCACTACCATTGTAATATCAGTATTGAAAATAAGAAGACACCCGAAGATCTTCATACTGATTCCCAGTTAGAAGCTTCACACCAATGTTGAGCACCAACATAGATGTATTGATTATACTCCATATACTAGTCCAACATTGAAGTTGGAAATGATTGAATTTAAAAGATTTAAAAAGAGAATCTGAAAAGACAAAGAGGAAAAGGAGAATTAGAAAGAAACAATTATGGAACTAAAGGTCACTATGGGAGAATCAAATAGTTGTGAAGGAGATTATTTATCGTCATGTTTTTCTGGGAAGAGGGGTTCTTCTTGTCTGCAAAAAGTAGATATTGCTAGAGTAGAGGGGAGATAGTATTTTATGTATTTCATTTTGGGTATTTAGGGGATTCTATATTTTGATTTTTGTAATTGATTTGGCAAAAGGATTGTGGGAAAATAAAGTCAGAGTATTCTTATTTGCAGTGTTCAATACAAAAGAGTTTTATTCTGAATTAGAGTATTTGGTTATTAATTTTTTGATTAAAATCAATTGGAGCATGATTGTATTTAGTTTTGAACACTTTCTTACATCTTGAGTCAAATGGAAAATGGGTTGTAGATCAGAGTGTTTTCAACTGTTCCTATTGCAAAGATTAGGATGTTTAATCTTCTTTCCATTTTAGTTTCATTGTATTTACATGTACAGTATTCATTCTACATTACCAATGCTGGGAAGCCATATGAAGTGTGGGTTCTTGGAGTTGGCTAGGTTTAGGGTTAAATTCACTGCTCGAGTTAGTTCAGTCTGGGGCTAACTTGGTTTTCCCTCTTTTATTCTTAGGATAAGAATGTCCCCAATTAGTTTAGGAACAAACAAGTTTCATTGAATATCATTTGATAAGGGAGCTATACCTTTCAATTTAGAGGAAATCTATCAACCTGATGATGGATTATCCAATTGTTGGTATCGGGTCATTCTTTTAGATTTGGGCATTTGAGAGTTAAATTGAAAAGAAAAAAAATGTTTACCAATAGTATACAAGACCCTTCCTTTTCCATTTCCCTTTCTTCCTTCTCCACTAAAAAAGATCACTAAAGAGACATAGATCACAAGGGCACAATAAGAGCCAAAATGAATATTCACTACTAAATCCTAATGAATGAATGAATGGAAAAACTATGTTGGGGCATAATTTATAACACAACCAATCAAAATTTAATGAATTTGAGTTTCCCTTCCATTTCCCCAACTCAACAAAATATTCCTTTGTGTAACCCTCTAGTTTCTCTTTATCATTGATTTGTGTGTATGCAAAGAGGAGAGAGAGCGAAGAGCACATGGTGAGAACACCACATCAAATCCATGTACAACAAAGGGATATAGGATATCACATGTATATATATATATATATATTTATATTTGGTATGTATACATTATTTATTTACACATTTACATGGTATGTAGCTCAGGGTCAACATATATAATAAATGAATATATAAATACCATGGGAATAGTCATGTTGTACAACTGGGCATGAATAGGATTACTTAGTGTTGGAAGAGTATTTTAAAGAAAAGTTAAGACCAATAAAGGATTATTTGGATTGCCTACTGCATGATCATATGATGGGCATGAACAAGCCTAAGTGTAGTTATTGATTATGATCATGATCAACAACATGCAATATAAATTGAATACTATTTAAAAAAAATAAAATCATGCCTAGTCATTGCAATATCAACACTTAACTTGAATTTTTGATGCCCATTTTGATGGATATGCAATATAATTGATGACATCTTTGATGGTAATATGTTAGCCTTGTCCAACAAATGGTTGTCAATTATACCGTATTGTTGTAAAAAATGATGTCACTAATTCAAGTTGACCAATGATGATCACCATAAAATTTGTTTGACTATTGGGATGCCCAACTATTGCAATATCGACGAGGATGTAGTATAATTGATGATAGCTACGATGAGATATTGTTAGCCATTTCTAATGGGTGATCATCAATATTTATAATGGATAGTCATTTTTTATATTGCATCACCGTAAAAAATGCCATCGCCAATTCAATTCAATTGACAAAGGGTGCCAAGAAATTGGTTTGAGTATTGTGATGACTAACCATCTCAATATTGATAGTGGATTAATTTTTTTGATGCCCTATGTGTCACAAATTTTAGGTAACCTTCCCATGAATTGTCATGACTTTTATCGTCGAACTAGTGACAACAAGACCAATTGTTGAATGTTTATGACATAATGGATTTGATGCCTCTCTTTGTTAGGTGTGTGATGACTTTGGATCACAATATTGATGTCTTGCCATTGAAAAAGAGCCTCAAATGTACTAGTGATATGAGCTATGCATCACTAATCTTGTGAAGAGGTATGAGTGGAACCTATTGAGCTTTAATGAAATCGAACAATTTTGACAAAAAGGATATGAAGTAGTTCATGAATTAAGGATTATTGTCCATATATGTAAGCTAGTGAGCTCTAGGCAGTGTGTCTAAATGCAAGTACACTATTATTGTAATAAGTTATACTTTAGCAGGTTATAGTTTATAGTAGGTACCGATCTCATCGTGATTTCTCCCATAATAAAATTCTCATGAAAAAAATTGGTGTTATTAATGTTCATGTGATGTTGTGGAGTTGTGTTCTCATGGTTAACTTTATTATCTAAGGTTTAAAGGTTAAAATTAGCTAATCAACTAAAGGTTATGTGATTAAAATAGAACTAATTCACCCCCCAATTTTTCTGGTGCAACTATTATTCTATTCATTTTATGGCCTAATATGTTACATGTTTTTCTTAGTTTTTATGGTTTATGAATTGAATTTTTACTATACATTCATGAGACTCTCTAAAGAACATTACAAGTCTAGAGTATTAAGTATAAGTTTTGTTGTGTATGAATATTAGGAAGGACTTTACATATTATAAGATAAAATATATAATGAACTAATCACCTTTCTATTATTCATGTGTTTGTGAATGATTGAGGTGTGAATAGGTTCCTACAACCAAACAAGTTCCTCTCCTACTAGAATAGATTGAATGCATAATAATTTCTATTAAAGATGAACTGTGTTTCTTTAATTAGATTTATGCTTGTGCTACTAACTCTCAACTGCAAGCCTCAATCAATCTAGGTCAAGGACAACTGACATCATGGAGATCCCCAAACTTGTTCCATAACTATCAAAAGAGTAGAGAACCAACTATCATAAATGATTAAAGTTTAATAATTTCTTATTCTGAATAAGTCAACAAAGGAAAATTCTATTAGAGAGAAAATCTAGTTGGTGAAAACCTATATTTTCTCCCATATACTAAATGAAGAAGACATATTCTCTTGATTGAGAAAATATCTCAATGTGGTTGTAATGGAACCATCTGTTATAACTTATCCATCAATGGATGTACAATAGTTTAAGAATAGTTAAAGATTCTATTATAAATAAGTTGCTAAAGACTTCTCTTAGTAATATTGAAATAGATACAAGTCAATATACTGTGATTTTCCAATAATAGAGTTGTGCATTTTTAGTTTAACATTTATGTTCTGAGTTTCAATTATGAATAAAAGGATATGTTTGAATTCCAATAGCTTGCATAGTTTTTTCTAGTTCACTCACTCAAGGGGGGGTGGGGGGGTGGTACATGGTGAGTGAATATTCTCATTCCTCATTTTTGTAGAAGTTATTTAGTCCTTTATTGTTCCTACAACCACTAGGTAACATAACATATGACTATTTTTGTAGCTAAGGTGGGCATAGTAGATCCTTATCTAAATGCTAAATAATGTTTGCATACAGTTTGAACTTTAAATTTATGATAGAGTAGAGTTACTTTCCAATATTTAATTATGAGATTAATTTCTTTATTTATAGTAGGATAGTGATGGAAACCATGGTAACCTAGTGCATATACTTTGTTGCACCATTTCAAGACTACATTGCTTTACTTTGATGGATAAATAAACCAAAAATTCTAATTAATGACTACTTAATGGATATCCAATCCATAAGTATGAGAGGCATTATCCTAGTTATTACTTTGGTTAAATATCCACGCATTTTTGGCATCACTGTTAGGGATGGTGTCAATCTAAGTAGCTATTGCAATCATCCTCCACTTTTAGATCTTCTCTTAGAATTTGTTTTTAGTATGTCCTCTATTTTTTTAAAGGATATTTCAAGCACCTCTATTTATTTGTATTAATAGATGATGATGAGTGATAGATGCCCTTGGTATATTTCTTCACGAAGATAATGGTGACCAAGTAGGACCTATTTATGCTTCTTAATCAAAATAAGAGAATCATTTTGTTGATGCTTCTAAAAAACTACCAAAAACCTCCTCCTCCTCCTCCTCCTCAAAAGTAGACTCATTTGGATTCCACATATTTAAGGAATCTAAGGACCTTGTCCCCTTTGGTGGAATACTAGCCAAATTGCATTTGGACCAACCCTAACAACCTCCTAACAAGGTTCAAGATGACTACAATAGGGAATTAGTAATATATAGGGGTCCTACAAGAGGTCCACTACAACATCCAATCGAAGACCCACCTCCTACTTTTTCTTTTCCAATCATTGACCAACATGAAATAAATAACCTTAAGAATATTCTAGCATAATCCATTCCAAAGTTCTATGGACTTGTCACATAGGACCTTAACATTATTATGTTTGAATTTGATATCCTCTATAGAAGTTATGATTATAATATTGATTCCCATAGGCTCAAATAGTTCCCTTCCACTCTGAAGGACTCAACCTTTAGGTGGCTCATAGGGTTGGAAGGTGATATTGTTCATAACTATGATTAAATGAAGACAACCTTCTTAGGTAAATCTAAGGCGTATTGTTGAGGAAATGACTTGAGAGGAGATGATATTTTTAAGAGGACACACTAAGAGCCTAAAGGACTATGGTTCAAAGTTCTTGTTTAGTCTTCTAAAAAATACTTAGCATGAACTAAATGAGGAGTCATAAAAGTTATTATTTCTTAAAGGAATTTAAGAGGGCAGTGTTGAGGAACTAGACCTCATTGTAGGAGGGGATAACACATTTATAGAATGAGATCACATTAAGAAAATATGTCTAAATTATCCTAGGAACGTTATGAAGAAGGGTAGAGGGTATATACTCGATGCAAGGAAGACTAGTGAGTCTGGAGTATCCAGAAATGAAATCACACACCTATTGTCAAACTTCAAGTAGGATATTTTAAATAACATGAAAACTCAAATGGATACTATGCAAACAAATAAGAAACATGAGAAAGCTAAAGCCATGGTAGAAAAGTTTTGCTCCTACATACAAAAGAAGAGAGATTGCAAGTGCAAGAAAGTGACCAAATTGGAAGCTCACCAAATACCAACTAAATTAAATCTGGTTCATTTGGATGATGAAATAATTTAATAGATTTATCAAAGGAGGTAATGGGCACAAAGACAAGGTATGCTTTAGGACCCATTAACTTTTTCTAGCCCATTTTATTCTGGTAATTAGTAGAAACCTCAATATAATCTTAATTATAAAAACTAGTCTTGTAACAATAACTTGACCCAATGGCCTAACCAAAAAAATCAATGGAAGTAACCCTAGCCTAATTGGAAACACCCACAAAATAATTGGAAGCCCTCTTAGAGCCAATTGAAGAAACCTCCACAAGGTAACTTGCATAGTCACACTAATAGAGGGGAGGTCAAAAATGGCCTAACCAATAGTTTGGTGTCTTGCAATAGCCTCAACAACAAGATTTAATGCAACCAAACCAACCTCTTGCAGCCAATACAACGCCACCTATGATAACTCAACTACCAATCCAACATACTCATAATCCTAAAAATAAGCCACCACAACAATAGGTTTATTTCTCAACCATGAACCAACAACTTACTCATGCAATCAATGTCCATGGTATTCACTTGAGGCATGGAACCACCTTACCTACTCCTTCAAGCCCTATCATAATAGAGGTAAATAATTAAGAAGAACAAAATGCGGACATATAGGTTGAATTCCTTTAGATCCTATCTTATCATATTTCTCCAAAAAAAACTCCACCATTCCATCAGAGGATTAATAAAGAGGTTATTCAAAACTAAGATGAATCTTCCACTGAACTACTTAACCAACTTAAAAAAAAATACATGTCAAGATTATTTCATTGAAATATATCAAAGAAGTACCTATTTATACCAAAGCCATTAGGGATACATGCATTAATAAGCCTTACAAGAAGATAAATGACCCCCAAATTGTGCATGTCCTAGAACAACTTTATAACCTAATGCTTAAAAAGATATATGTCCCCAAATATTCTAACTCTACAAGTCTAGTTGTCATAGTCTTTATCAATGGGGTACAAGTGAAAAATTCTTTGGTAGACTTAGAGGTAGCTATAAATGTAATGACTAATAAGATCATGCTACAATTGTTTATTACTAGTCTAAGAGACATCCTTGCCATCTTACAGCTAGTAGGTAGCTCAACAGTAAACCTGATGGAATGGTTGAGGATGTGGTTGTCACCTTAAACTCATGGGAGTACCCAATCAAATTTGTGGTGCTTTCACCAAAAGGCACCTTTTGGGGAGACCAAATTATTTTGGGTATACCATGACTTGATACAAAAGATGCCTTCATAGCCTACAAATTAGGAAAGATGACAATATTCAATGGAATTTCCACTAAAAGTTATTCTTATATTCTCTTGTACAACAATAGATGGAAGTAGACCAAGCCTTATGGTTAGATGTTGGTGATGAAAAAGTTGAACCCAACTCATTTAGTCAGCTTATGATGATTAATAGAGACCCCTTTGTGACCATCCAAGAAGAAGATGACATATTGAATGCCATAATTTCTAATTATTATGGTCAAAATTCTTAAACTTGTGCCAAAATACAATGCCCCTTGCAAACTATATTACCATCTAGTTCCTCATCATCTTTTCATATGGCCAAAGCCTGTCTGCACACATTATCGCCACATGAGATTCAATCAACAACTTTTTTTGATATAGCTATGATGGATAAGGCTAAAAGGTTGAGTTAGCCCTAGGAAAAGTTCTAAATATCAGCAAACATCTCACTCACCCCCAATATCTTAGCCTAATTAACTTGTTAAAAGAAAATCAAAAAGTTTTTGTATGCGATTATAGTTGTATGAAAGGTTTGGATCCAAAACTCTGTACCCATAGGATTTACATCAGTCCAAATTTAAAACCTATGAGACAACCACAAAGAAGAATAAACCATGTGCTAAGAGATATTGTTAAAATATGGATACAAAAGCTTATGAAAGTTGGTTTTATCCATCATATTTCTAATAGTCAATGGGTCTCACCCTTAGTTATAGTTCCTAAAAAGGAGGAAAGTGGAGAATTTTCATAGATTATAAGGGTCACAATACTACAACTAAAAATTATCACTTTTCATTGCCCTTTATTGATCACATGTAGAAAAATTTAGTTGGAAATAAATAGTTCTCCTTTTTGGACGGATTCACTAGATATAATAAAATAAGGATTACACCAGAAGACCAAGACAAAACAACATTCACCAATCTATGGGGAATATATTCTTATTCAATTATCCCATTTGGTTTGTGCAGTGCACAAGCCACATTTCAAAGGGTTGTAATCAGCATCTTTCTAAACATACCCATCAATTGCATGGAAATCTATATGGATGAATTCATTTCTTATGGAACTACCTTTGAAGAGACACAAAACAATCTAGAAAAAGTGTTATAGAGATATCAAGATAACAACTTATCCCTAAACAATGAAAAATGTTACATGATGATGGAAGAGCAGGTGGTATTAGGTCATTTAATAACTCACTAGGTAGTCAAGTGGATCCTTCCAAGGTAAAAGTCATCACTATGCTACCTATGCCCACAAAATGAAAAGATGTGAGAAGCTTTCTAGGGCATGAAAGATACTATAGAATGTCTATCAATGATTTTAGTTAGAAAAAAGCCCCTCTATATAACTTACTAAAGAAAGAAGCATAGTTCAGTTTGACCACTAACTGCAACAAGGATTTTGCAAAGCCAAAAGGGGTTCTAACTAAGGCACCAGTACTGAGAGGGCCAAATCGGTCACTCCCATTCCATACACACAAAGATGCCTTTGATTATCCTACTAAGGAAATATTGGGGCAAAAATAAGTAATAGTCGAGCACACAATCTACTATGTCAACAAAAACCTTCAAGGTGTTGAATCAAACTACAAGCATAGAGAAAGAACTTCATGTAGCTATTTACACATTAAAAAAATTTAGACACTATATTACTGAGTATGAAATTTTTTTTGATACTTATGACACAACCGTTAAGTACCTCATGAATAAACCTTTTATCATAGGAGGGTTAGCAACTTTGGTTACTTCTCATGCAAGAATTTGACATCACCATTATGGACAAACTAGATAGAGAAAATGTAGTGGTCAAATTTTTTTCAAGATTGCAAGTACCTGATTATCCTACAACCATTGATGGAAAATTTCTAGATGAACATCTCTTTTCCATTTTAGTATCCAATCCATGGTATGTTAACATAGCCAACTATTTAGAAATTGGTAATACACCAACCCATTTCTCTCTTGGAAAGAAGGTTGTTAATAGAGAAGAGTTTCAACTTCTCATGGATAATAGGCTATATGTTTTACACAAGACCGAATCAAGTCATGAGAAGGTGTGCTTGAGAGGATGAGACTTATGATATATTGCATTATTTCCATGACAAGCCTTGTAGTGGTCATTTTGCAACCAAAAGGATTGCACTCAAAATTCTTTATACTAGATATTACAAGCCAACATTGTACAAAGATGCAACCAAGTATTTCAAAAGTTTGATCACTATCAAAGAATGGGGAGGCCTACAAAATCATATGAGATGCCCTTATTTCCTCAAGTAGAGGTCACTCCATTTGATAAATGGGACTTGGGATTTTTAGGACCAATTAAACCCTCCTCCAATGGAAAGTCCTACATATTGGTTTGCACATACTATGTTGCTAAATGCATAGATGCTAAGCTTATGAAGTATTCAAGAGATAATAAGGCAACAAAGCTTATTTATAAAGAAATCTTCATAGGATTCAAAGTTCCTAGGGAGATTTTAATAGACCAAGGATTCTGATTCACCTCTACACTAATAGTTGCACAAGTAAAGGTGTTTAGGGGGAAAATGACATCAATGATAACAATGCAAACAAGACTAAACAAGTACACCATCTTCTCCCTAAGTCATTCAATACAAAAGAAATAAGGACTTCCAAGAATAACTCTCAATAGGCCCTAAATTCAATTAGTGAAAACCCCAAAGAGGATAAAGGGATGCCAATACAAAATCTAGAGACTTATCAACGAAGTACACTAGCAAGGTTCTCTTTGATGCAATTTAAACAAGAGATATGACAAATGTAGATCTGAAATAGACACAAATAGGCCAATAGAGACTTGAAATAAATATATGCTAAGAGATGAAACAAGAGATAAAGTACTCACCTTGAAATTCGTAGTGGAAGATGTAATTAATCTCTAAAAGTTATGGAGATGAACCTTTTTCTAAATTTTTGGCCACAAGGCCTGAAGTAAAATAATGAAAGGAACAAAACCCATAAATCTCAAAATGGCACTGAAGGACTAGGTCAACTTGGAAAGACATCCTACAACCAAGTTGCCATAGTTTGACAACTCTACAATGCACTTCTCTAGAAAGCCCTTCAAGAGTTGATTCCACATCTATAAGCTTCTAGAAAATATCTTGCAAATCTATAACAAGTTTTGTGTGTGTGGGTGGCTATAGAGGGGTTTTCCCTAGTCAAATCAATGCTTTGGTAATTTCCAACTCCATGAATAACCATTAGGAAAAATTTCATGTGTATGTATCCATCCTAGATGTGTATATCTAGAATGTAAATATGCTAAGAATATACTTTGTGAGTGAAACCCTCACATGTAAGTGTACATGTATGTAAATGTATGAAGGTGAAAAGAATCATATCTAAAGCATGATGTAGAAATCATACCAAGCCCCCAAGGCTAAAGTACTCTAACCATCTTTGGGATGCCTTCAAAAGTGTATGATTGATGTATTTTCCTTTGAATGCTTAATGGAGAATAATAACCTCACTTTGCAATGAAGAATAAGAAACCAACTCTTGTTTTCACCTTGAAATTTCCCTATGTTAGATTGAGGTGTCCACATGTGCTTGCTCCTTTCTCCTCTAATGTACAAATGTTGGTTTTGATTCCTTTTTATATTATATTTTTGAAATATTCCTAAAATTACTCTGCCAGGGTTAAGTGCAAAAGCATGATTTTACTGCAGGAGTAAAACAATACCTGACCTAGAATTAGTGAATGCTCCAAGACTAGGCCAACCTAGGTCAATCTAGTTTGGACTAGTTCAACCTAATCTAGAAGATCAACCTTTAAGGTTCTTCCTATTCTAGATTCCATAGTAACAATGGTGAGGGGTGAAATAGATGTCCCAAACTATCAACTAGAGATTTAATCTAGGATTTGGGGTCCTAGGAAGAGAGGACACTCACATGTTATGTCCTAATTCAATAAATGTGTGAGAAAGAGGGAAAATCAAGGAGGATTTTCTAGGTCTTACCTCAATTTCACCTAGGAGAAGGAGGATAAAATAAGTGAGGTGTATGCTTAAGGTGTGATTATCTAATGAAAACACACTAAAGAGGAGCTAAAAGGTCTTAAATCAAAGTGTGTCCAATTTAAGACTATACAATTAGCCCCTACTTTAGTAGGAAGCCCCTACTTTAGTAGGATATGACACTACTTGTATATGCAATATAAAGTAAGAAAACATAATCATAACTTATGTAAAGGATATAACAAAGTCTATATGCACAAATCTTTTTAAAAAATATTAGTAACTGCATCCTACAAAATAAGAAGTTAGTGATAATAAAAAATAACCTAGGACTTACTATAGAAGGATGGTGAAGCTCGCAGATAGCCATGCCCCATTATTTTGGCTTGCTCATTAGAAAAGGTGAAACAAGGGATCACGTTAAATGTAGCAAACTATAGATAAAATATGATGACAAGAACCCCTCAAAACACTTCTAGATGAACCTTGAATGCTTTAAGAGTTATTTAACTAAATCATGATATCAATGCCTGTAATGGGGAGGAGATCAAAGTTATCAAACTCAAGATATGACAAAAAGAGTGAATAGATGTATTACTTGCAATTTAGGGTTTTGTAAAAAAATCCAAAATGTAACCTAACATAATGTTATATAAGCTCATGTTACCTTTTGAAATATCATTTGTTACCTTATTCTTGAAGGAGAGAGAAGAGATGCCAAAGACGAACCCACTGCAACCCACACACATGGAGGTGCCCCAACAGGATGTGTTAGACAATTTTATGCTTGAGGAGGTAAGAGTTAGATCCATACTTTGCATTATTTCATGTCTTTCTTGCATTTATTCTTTCATAGATGTAGAATATTTCCATATAGGTCATTCATAGGATCCCTAATAGGAGGTTGACCTAGTCTTAGGTTAGGTTGATCTAGTCCTCAGTGTGTCTAGGGTGTCCTAGGGTCATGTCAACCTTGCCCAGAGGTAGGTTGACCTAGTCCTAGGGAAGTCAACTTAGTCCATAGGAGGTTAAGCTAGTCCAAATGTAGACTAGGTGTATTACAAATTTTGATATGTTGGACTAATAAATCTCTTATTTAATGCTTTTGCAGGATCCATCAGTTATGAGAGAGCACTACATGTCAGATGTGATGGTATACATCCAAGAGCACATCCAAGATTTAGGAGCAACAAATATCCAAATACTCAGGGATATAAGTCTCTACTGGGTAGCACAACAACCACAAGTGAGGTTCAATAGGGGGATGCTACTAGCATTGATGGAGAGATGGGATGAGACTATGCGCTCATTCCACTTACCAATGGGAGAGGTGAAAAACACTTTAGAGGATGTGTACTGATCTTACGTCTGCCAGTTTGTTGATTAATAATGAGATCATAAGGACAATGCACTAAGATTGCAAAATATTTCAAGTATCACATGGACATGCCTTACATAGAGAAGCAAAGACCAGAGCAGGTGTGTATGAAGAACATCATCCTTGGGTAGGCACCTCTTCTTAGGAATATTATGCTATGTGTTACCACAACTACTATCATATCTGACACAAAGGATGTTGTATTCTCAAGTCCTCTAGCACATATAGTCGGGCATATGGAGAGAGAGTCAACCATGTATGCAAAGGGAAAAAGCATGATAGAAAATTTATGCTATGAGCTAGGGAAGTTTATGAGGTATCAATGATAGAATCTTACAACATGTACACTCTTATAGGTGTGGACCTTTGAGCTCTTCACATATAATAGATCATTTGGGTTCCCAACCAAGATACCAACTGAGTCATTGAGAGTGTATGAATACACAATAAGTCATCCCTAGCAGTTTGGAGATGTACTATACTGGAGGATCAGATTTGACTGACTACATTCTACTTCAATGTTACTTGGAGACCCTACCATCTCATGATAGCATGACCAGACTCAATAATGTAGCTGTGATGGATGTAGAGGAAGAGAGTTTCAAAGGGCAGACACAAGTACATAGTGGTTCCCTACTATTCTCCTCCATCTATACCTTGATATCCATATGGAGCTAGATATAGAGATATCCCTAGGACTAGACACTGATTGATAGTATATGATGTAACACTCACATATACTAAGGGCCTAGTTAGCACCAGGGCCCCACTACATTAGAGGATGCATGTGTATCCAAAGACTATCTAGGGTATTTCAATGTTTAAGGTGTCAAACCCATATTCCCAGATGACTACCCTACGGGTAATCTAGGTCCACCTTTTAGAGTATCACAAGGAGAAGATGATATGGAAGAGGATGATGATGATGATGATGATGATGAGCCTTCACTAGAGGGAGAGATAATGGAGGTTGAGGGTGAGGAGGATACACCAATCACAGGTGGGAGAGTGCAGGAGAGAGCACCATCTCCTATAGTAGCTACATCACTACGATCCTGTACATCACAAGGTCAGATCAAGACTCCTCCCTCTAGGACTAGACATGAAGAGCATGATGAGTTGAGTCAACCACTACTAGCTACCCATATTCGAGATATAGACCCTAAGTGAAGGAGATCCTGTTATGAAAAATGACATAGAGATAATTTATGAACAAATAATGACACATGATAAATGATTGATAAAATGTGCCTTGTTCAGCTAGTACAAAGGAGTGGAGATCCTTTGTAAGAGACATCCCAATAGACATGGAAAAAGAGGAAAGAATTCCTTCCACTTTTTAGATCTAGTATGTGAGAAGACGAGATCCTAGATGCGACCTAGAAATCTTCACACTGTAAAAGTGGAGCTATATTTGATGCAAGAGCAACTGAATCGATAAGGCGATGAGCTACTAGAGGTATGCGAGCACTAGGGTAGATCTTATAGCTAATAAGAGAGGAGTACCTCTAGGATTCATGCACATGTATGGACTACCTAGAGGAAAACTCCATGATTGCATCAAAGTCCAGAGAGATCATGATCTCACTATACTATGGATGAGAGTTGATTGTACTATTTTGATATAGGGCACATTTTGTATCTAGTGCCTACTAAGATACAAAAATAGTTTGATGTATGATGAACATGTTTTACTGTCCTTCTTATGATTAATTTTCTTAACTAATTAAAAAGAAAAGAGACAAAACATGTGAATGTACTTAACATTTTTAAGATTACTTTTGAAGAAAATGAAAAATGTAAGCACATAGTATGAAGAATGAATAGTTACATGTAATAATGACATAAATGCATAATATTAATAGGTTCCTTAAAAGGCACATGATTCATATCAGAAATTTTATATGCACCAAATCCATATACTTCTTTAATAATATAAGGACCTAACCAATTAGAACTAAACTTCCCCTTTTTTCCCAGTAAGGCATTTACATTCCTTTGATTCTCATAAATAACTAAACCATCTATTGAAAAATAACATTTAATCACTTTACCATTAAATCTATTGTTTACAATTTTATGATAAGCCATGATATGTTCTAGATAATTGATTTGTTGTTCATCCAAAATCTCAAGCTCTTGTAAACATTGATCTTGAAAAGTATCCTTGTCAGTTATACCTTTGAAAGAAACTCTCAAAGAAGGAATCTCTAATTCTAAAGGCATTACCATATCTGCCCCATACACTAAGTTATAACGAGATGTTCTCATTCAAATGATAGTTCTATAAGCACATCAAGCATAAACTAACTGAGTGTGCCAATCCTTAACATGTTTATTAAGTGTCTTCCAAAGGATATGTTTGATGGCCTTATTAGAAGCTTAAACTTGCCTATTAGATTGAGGGAAGTAAGGAGAAGAAAAATGGTGATGGATACAATATTTCTCCAAAAAGGTTTTAACCTTCTTGTTTCTAAATTGAGCTCCATTTTCCAAAATCATAGTCATGGGAATACCAAATCTAGTGATAATATTTTGAAGGATGAAGTCACACATTACATTCATAGTGGTAGAGAGAAGAGGTATAACTTCTACCCACTTAGTGAAATAATCTATAGCGGTAAGGATATATGTATGTCTTTGAGAAGGAGGAGAGAGATTAAGAGTATGAATAATGTTAATTAGTATAATACTGACATTGTGAACACTTTTTGACAAAGGTAAATGAATCTTGTTCCATAGTTTTCCAATGATATCCCATTCAAATGAGTTTGTTAACTAAGGACTTCATGCCAAAATTCCCTCCACATGATTCGGCATGAGCTTCTTGCAAAGCTACAAGGATTTTAACTTTAGTAAGGCATCTAAGGAGAGGACCATCATAAGATCTCTTATAAAGAACATTGATAGGAATGATATACTGAGCTGCAAGCTTCCAAATTCTATTCATAGAATTCCTAGTTGTTGACTCAGGGAATGATTCATCTTTAAGATACTGATAAACATAAGAATACCACTCATCTAAATGAAAATTAAGGCAAGTTACATCTAGTGGGGTATTGTGTGAAATTGGAGGTTCAACCAGAGTATGGATTGTGAATTGAAAATCTAACACACATTCATCTAAAGTAATAAGGGATGCTACACTAGCCATAACATTAGCATGTCAATTATCCTTCCAAGGTAGGTTCTGAATAGAGAAAGAAGAAAATCTTCCCAATAGATCCTAGGCTAGATCATGATACTTGGTTAATTTTTCATTCTTTGTCTTATATGTACCATTAATCTGTTGTATGACAAGTTGTGAATCACCAAAGATTTTAACATGCATGACGTGTAAGGATAAAGCTGCCTTCAATCCAATGATAAGGGTTTCATATTCAACAATATTATTAGTGCATGAGAAGGTGAGATTGCAAGACAAAGGGATAGGTTTTCTAGATAGAGGTATTAATACGACTCCTGCTACTGATCCAATTTGACATCTAGATCCATCTAAGTATAATTCCCATGTCTCATTTATATCAATAGGGAAGACAAATTTTCCAAGAAACTCAATGAATGTTGATGTAGAAATAGGAGAAGGAGCCTCAACTAAATGATGAGTCAAGGTTTTCCCTTTAATGGATTTATGAGAGATGAACTTCAAATCAAACTCTGTCAAGAGCATGACCCATTTAGTAAGTTTCCCATATAAATATGTTTCTGAAAAGATATGTCTTAAGGGATCAAAATTCACATAAACATTGACTTCTTCATTAAGGAGATAATGTCTGAGTTTTTGATAAGCAAAAACTAAAGCTAAACATTGTTTTTTAATTGTAGTGTAGCATGTTTCAGAATTGATCAATGCATGGCTTATGTAATAAACATGATGTTCCTTATCATCTTGGTCACGCTGAGCAAAGACAACACTTAATTCTTAAGACAAGGAAAAAGTATAAAGAAAGAATGACTTATTAGGTTGAGTTAGTTGCAAGATAAAAGTAATAGAAAGATAAGCATTGAATTATTCAAATAAGAGCTTAAAATCTTCATTCCAAGAGAAAGTAGAATTTTTATTAAGAAATGAAGTGAAAGGAATGGTACAATCTACTAGGTTGGAAAAAAAACCTACAGATAGCTTGTATCTTCCTTTGTAAGCTATGAAGTTTTGAGATATTTTGGGTAGGAGGCATATTGGCAATAGCATAATTTTTCTCTTTATAAACCTTGATATCTCTATTAGATACAATGAACCCTAGGAGCTTTCCACTATCTACCCCAAAGGCACATTTTTGTGGATTTAGACACATGTTATACTTCTTTATTCTCTCAAAGATTTGTCTAAGAGTAGGAATATGTTCATAACGCTTCATAGACTTTGCTAAAATGTTGTCCACATAATCTTCAAGAATCTTATGCATGTGATCATGAAAAATCAAAGTCATAGCTCATTGATAAGTAGCACCCACATTTCTTTATCTAAAAGGCATAATTACCCAACATAAAGTTTCCTAAGGAGTAATGAAAGTAGTCTCATATTGATTATAAGGAGAAATAGAGATTTTGTTGTATCCAAAGAATTCATCCCTAAAAGATAGTAACACATGTTGATGCAGAAGCATCCTGGGTTTCCTTGTAATTTTGCAATTTTGATCATTCTGTTAGTTGTTGCCGAGTTCTTAAGTTGATGCCGAGTCCTTGGGTGCTAAGTGATCCTTTGGACGTTGCCGAGCTTCTTTGGTTGTTGAGTGATTTCTTTGGATGCTGAGTTTAGAGTTGTTGTCGAGTGATTCCTTTGGATGCCGAGTTCAGAGTTGCTATCGAGTGATTCCTTTGGGTGCCAAGTTCATATGGATGTTGAGTGCCAGTTTTGAAAAGCTTTCATTTTTTGAGTAATCTATGTCTGGTTCTAGTTTGGGCTAACTTGGCTCATATTTAATTTAGTATAGGTAGTTAATATTTTTTGTGAGCCAACTTCTGGCTTTCCTATGTTCTAGAATGATCTGTAAGCCATTTTGGCAAGTATATATAAAGTGTTTAGGCTTAGAGTTAGGGTAGTTTTGGAAGAGGATTATAGAGTAAAACTAGAAAATGTGAATTTGCTGTTGGATCTTTGAATGCGAATGTATTTGTACTTGGTCATAACCCATAAGGCCTTACAACTAGGCATGTATGAAGATATTTTGGTGAATCAATAAGAAAATTTCACTCTTCTTCCTCCTTTGGTTGCTATTCTTTGTGTTTGCTTCTGTTGTGTTAACTCTTGCAGTGTGGTTTGAATAGCTGGGTGAGCCTTTAGCCCTAGTTATTCACCCCATCCCTATGTTACATGTCTAGTAGTTGGTTCCACTATCATATCAATGTTAAGTAAAGGAAAATCATCTTTCAAAGAAGCCTTGCTTAAATCACAAAAATCATTATACATCCTTATCTTATTTTTGCCCTTAAAAACAACAACAATGTTAGAAATCCAAGGAGAGTAATCTATAGGACATATAAAAATAGCATCCAAAAGTTTCTCCATCTCATCCTTAACAAGAAGAGCGATGCTAGGATTCATTTTACAAATCTTCTGCTTAATAAGTTTAGCATTAGGTGTCAAGATTAAGAGCGACAATTTTAGGATTAATGTCAGGTATATGAGAATATTTCCAAGCAAAGATACTAAAAAACTCCAAAATAAGTTTAGTATGATGCTTTTTCTCTATTTCATCCAAAAATTTCCCAATCTTAATAACCTTTTTAGAATAATCTTGATCAATAGGCACATCTATCATCTTAGTGATCAAACAATTGCTCTTTTACACTTCCTCCATAGGAAAATGGAGCTCAATATATGGTTTTGATTTAGTCTCTTCTCCAAAATATCCATTAACATCAAAATAATAAGGTTTTCTCTTATTATGATAGAAGGGAGATAAATCTTCATATGGGCCTAAAAAGACAACCAAAGCATCATTAGAGGAGAAAATATCCAAAGAAGGTGATTGATCAAATGTAATAAGATGCAGATTTGATAACTTCAATAGATCATTGCAAATATGACTTGCATTTGAAAAGAAGGAAGGTATCTTATAAGGACTAAATCCAAAACCATAGGTATGCTCACAACCATCATTAAAAAAATGAACTTGTATTCCCTATTCAAAATTTCCACATCCCTGACCATAAAGCTTGTGCTTAGTGAGAAAATGGTATCCAAGACCATAACGATCAGCCATGTTAGAGATAGTCAAGAGAGCTTCATAAGAAACTATATCTTGAAAATTAGATTTGATAGTTTTAATGGTTTCCTTAGACAAAACAATGATAAAGTTATTACTTAAGACCTTGTATTCTCCAATTAATGTAGGATTAAAATCTAAAGTACCTTGTCATATTTAGATAAAGAAGAAGAAGGTTCTTCACTTGATTAATCCTTTATTTAATTTTTATCCTTTTGTTTTTCTTCCCTAGGTTTCCACACCTTAGAAGATTCAACATTATAGAAACTATTAGGTCTATCATTTGCATGAAAAATATACATCACATTATCATAGATAAACTTAACTTTGTGATGGAGAGTAGAGGGAATATCATGTATATTATATTACCATGGTCTTCCCAAAATAAGTTTATAGTTGAGAGGTCTAGGCATAACACATATTACAATATCTAATACAATAGGATCAACCTTAATAGGAAGAGTTATAACTCCCAAAGTCTTCTTAGCAATGTTATTGAAGCCACAAATAGGGAGACTATCCAACTTTATAGAAAACATATAAGCATTTATAGCTTTCAATATATCCAAACTAAAAATCATCAATCCTGATCCATTATGAATTAGATTTCTTTGAATAAGATTCCTATTAACAAGGATTGCAACCATAAGAGCATCACACTAATCTTGAATTTCCTTAGGTGGTAAATCATCTTCAAACACAATCTAAAAAGGAGTAGGCATAGCATGTATACACTCTAAGAAATAATTAATGTTATCTTGATTAGGTGAAGGTTTAGGAAGAGTAGATAAAGCCTTTTGTAAAGCTTCATGATAATTAGGGGATGCCAGAAGAAGTTCCCATAAGGAGATCTTAGAAGGAGTAGCACATAACTACTCAACTAAATCATACTCCTTTTCAAAGCAACTAGATAAGCAAGGCGCTTGAGGAAGCACTAATTGAGAAGGTGGTAAAGGTGCAGGAGCTACTAGAATATTTGATTGAGGATTATTCAGTCTTTGATAATTGTGAGCAACTAAAATGTAATTAAGTTTCCCTTTAAAGACTATAAGAGGCTTATCATTCTGAGGAACTACCTTAAGACTGATAACAGGTTTTTGAGATGGACATCCTTTAAGAGTGATAAGGTTATGTAGTGCAAGGTAAGAGAATCCCCAAAGGAGATGTCCTAGCCCCCAAAAAATAACCACACAATGGAAACACAACAACAATGTAGGATCTGATACCAATTCACAATAATTTATTCATAAAATAATTTTTTACATGCAATGTGCCTGACTGTAAGGCCTTCCAGGTTATGGCTAAATACAATAAAAATTATAATAATAGTTTTTCAAGATCCCTTAAGATCCAAAACCAAATCCCTTAGCTCATTCAAAACCAAACTCTGGTAGAAGCCTCCAAGGAAGATCTAAACTTGTACTCACAAGCCCACCAAACAATCTCCTTGTTTTCCAAGCCTCAACTACTAGCTCTTCAAAGTTTTCTCCTCAACCATATCCTCTTCTCCAAGTTGGATGATATCCCTTAAGACTTCACAAGACCCCCTACTTATACCTAAATAAGCCACAAGTCAACCTAGTATGTTACAAATTAAATAAACCCATGCATTAAATGCACATTTAAGCCACAAGCTGACTCACAAAAAAAATTAAATACATACAACCAAAGAAAATGCTAGGGTTGGCTCACACTAGAAACCAAACATGATAACTCAGGAAAAGCCAAAACTAAGACATGACCAAGCATTAGAAATTCAATTCCAAGTATCATCAAATCCACCAAGTATAATTGATCTCACACAAGCATAGTCGAGCCCTAGTATGTGTCAACTCCACCAACAATCGAGCCTTTTCATTGATCGAGCTACATAGTCAACACATCAACCAAGAATAATCGATCCATGCAATATAAACTGAGCTCCCAGTGTATGCCGAGTACCTCCTCCTACTGAGTGCCACCAACAAATAACTAAGTAATGCTACTCCAACTGAGCACCTTAGTTAACATTGTATCAAAAATACTCAGTAATGACTGAGTCACACATGTTTCTTTGATCAAGCTCCCTAACTCCAAGACCAAATAAATCCAACATGCAATATTGCCAACTACCCTAAAATGCTCCTGCATCAGACACCCCAAGTGCAAAAAGTTGTTCTCAATAGTTAGAAGAACATCTTCTAGGATTCAACACATAAATCTCAAACTAGTTCTTCACATACATATCCTCCAAGTCTTCAACTTGCACACTCTTTCCCTTGTTATACTTTTGATTCTTCACATCCATCCTTGGTGTGCTACATGTTTTCTTTCCATGATGATCTCTAACCCTCTCAAAATCCTTCAACTCAACTCATCTACCAATACAGTCAATCCTATAAGGACAAGGATGTCTTATTCTCTTCAAACCAAGTTTCTCAACCATCTCCTCAACAACAAGGTTATAAATACTACCACCATCCACAATTACTTTGCAGATCTTACCTCTAGATTTATAATAAGTTCTAAATAAATTCCTTCTCTAACAGGGTTCCAATGTCCTCTCACCAAACAATACTCATCAAGCCAAAAAATTCTCCCCTTGCTCAGGTTCACTGATATGGTCTCCATCCTTGCTCACAACAATAGTTCTCCTATCACTAGCCTTCTGTGAATATTCATAAGTTTGATGTCCTTCTTCACCATATTTGTATCAAGTACCCCTAAACTCACCTCTACTTATCCTTCTATTTTGTTCAACAAGTTTCAGTTCATCTTCAAAAATCTTTTTTTTCTTCACCAAGTGATCCTACTTCTCCTTCCCTTGAGAATTACCTTGATGCTTCCTCTTTAACTTCTTTTTTTCTCTCAAAACATAGTGATAAGCATCCTTAATTGAAGCAATATTCAACATACCAACTTCATCCTGAATATTCAATCTCAAGCCATTAATGTACTAAGCTACATTCTCCTTAGATATTTCTCTATGCCCAAACTAAATAATCAACTTGTAAAACTCCTTTGTATAATCTTTCACAGTCATATCTTTATGCTTTAGATTCTACAACCTCTTAGACAACTCAAGTTCATAATTAATAGGTATGAACTTAGCCTTTAGCTTAGTCACCATCAATCTCCATCTAGTGATCTTTATTTCACCTTCCTCTTCCCCATCTCTTTGCAATTCCTTCCACCAAAGAGAAAACATGCTCTTTCAGCTTAGTCTATGCCAACCTCACTCTGAGTAGATCTCCAATATCCTTTAACTCAAAGTAGTCTTCCAATTCACCAATCCAATCAATCAGCTCTTCAGGATTCAAAGTACCTGAGAAATTAGAAACCTCCATCTTATGCTTCAACTTTAATTGAGATCCAAATCTATCAAACTGACCAGCCATATTTCCCATAGGTCTCCCCACATGATCAGTTCTATCTTCACCACTCGATCTAACTGTAGACACCTAAATTTGATTACACTATTTTAGTAATCCTATTTAGTTATCTAAAATGGCATTATTAATTAAATTTCTATTTAATTAATCCTTTGTCATCCCCTAGTTGATTAATTAATTAATCATCTATAGTCATAATTGATAAATCAAATAATCTACTATTTATCAATTAAATCCTATTCTTCTATCTAATTCCAAAAATCCCCATTTATTAAATAAATCTATTTGATAAATGAAATCCTCAAATTCAAAAAAAACCCTAACCTATCTCTAATCCTCCATTTAGCCTAATCCACCCCATCCACCCATACTAACCAAGCTTAGCCACTAACTCACCCACCCTCATTAATGCCATCCACTTGCACATCTCTAACATCTCTAATCTAATCCTAAACCCAAGCCTAATCCACCCCCTAATGTTGTCACATTCCTTAAACAAATTTAAGACTTTCCTAATCCAAACCAAAGTCTCCCCTCAAAAAAAAACCCAACCACTAAGTCATGAGTGCTCTTACAAAACATAAAGACTCTTACAAGCCCACTCATGACTCTTACACCCATCTTCCACACTCTTCCCTCTTCCACACTCATTCCTCTTACATCCCTCTTACATACTCAACCCCACTCATCATGACTTTAACCAACCCTTAACCCTACCCTCTCACACTCATCCTCCTTGTGACAAGTGTCACCTTCCCATTGGTGCTAAACAAGCACAATCCATGTGCTCCCCTTTGAGTGCATCTTAGCCCTCCTTAAGCCTTCATCCATCCTTGCATCTAAGCCCTCCATCCCTCTACCCCTTAGCCTATAAATTGAATCCCATCCCAAGCCATTTCATCAACAATCTTTGAGCTAAAGTTACCATGCTATTTTGAGAACCAGAGCCATCAACCATACCCTTATAATGCCAAATTGAGAGCTCACAAAGCTACCAATTTGCCATTACCCATCTCCATTGAAGCAACTTTTGAGCATCTTGAGCATACATCCACAGCAAAAGGACACATCTACAGAATCAAGAAAGCATGGAGTGTTTTCTCTCGTGAGGTTTGCACTTCTTATTTTCTTTCTTAGTCTAAGCATATATGTGAATTTAGTTTTTGGTTTGTGAATGTTTACTTTATTTGTTAATGTTCTTTGCATACTGATTCTGGTTCTACATTTTGGCACGCCCGATGGGACCCCACTATGGGTCATTTAATCATCTATTTTCATCTATATGTCATTTTTCTAACTATCTAATGTTTGCTGTTGTTTGAGTGTGTTGTGAGGGTGTTTTGCTTGTTTTTGCAGGTTAAAGAACACACTTAGGAAGAAGAAATACCATCTAAAAAAAAAAATTCGCATTTTAAGCTTTTTTTGGCGCAGTTTTGGCGTCTGCAACCTGTTCTGTCCGCGAAAATAGACTTCTGCGAAAATCCGCGTCTGCGAAAATCGACATCTGCGAAAATCCGCGTCTGCGCAAATCGACATCTGCGAAAATTTGCGTCTGCGAAAATCGACGTCTGCGAAAATCCGCGTCTGCGAAAATTGACATCTCTGTTTTGTCCTCTTTGTATTTTGGCGCCTCTGTAGTTCAGCGTCTTTGTATTTTGGCAGACTGTGTTCTCTGCTTGCATATGTAGCTAAAAATTTAAAAAAAAAAAAAAAATTAAAAAAAAAAAAAAAAACAAAGAGTATAAATCAAAATTTGAATTTTAGTGGTTTCGTAGGATTTAGACCATTTTAAGCATTTTTACGCGTAGAAAAAACAACAAAAAAAGTTAAAATTTTTTTTCCCATAGTTAAGCTTTCATTTTTGAAGATTTTGGCTAACTAACTAAATTGCTTTTTTTTTTTTTTTTTGTTTTTTGTCTCATTGCAGGTTGGAGCACATATGGAACCACTAACCATGTTTCTTGCAGGTTTTCATGTTGCTAAAAAAATGAACTTGAATGTTTAACCATTTGTCTTTGAATGCATGTTGCTAAAAAAAATTGAACTTGAATGGTTAAACACATTTTTCATTGAATGAATGTTGCTCAAAAACACACTCTTGAATGTCATGGATTAAAATCAACTTTCTTTGGAATGCATGCTTAAAACAAAAAAATCCAATCTTGAATGCCAAGGATCAATTAACCATTACAAATATCTTTTTCACATGCAATCTAGGTAAAGTTGGATTTTTGGACATTTAAGAAACTTTGTTAAGTTAAAATACAAATTTACAAAAATCAATTTGAGTAGTTCCTTGGACTCACCTCTTTTCTAATCACCCATCAAATATTAACCATTGGTTGCAATCTCAGCGCCATTTATGGGGATGGGTCTACTTGAAAAACGTGTTAAATGTTCCACAATCTAACTCACTCACTTGGTCTTTGAACGTTTGCTTTAACTTTATCAAAATTCTTAAATGGTCAAAACTCTAGATTAAATCGATCACACTTTGAGTTTGGGCACTAAAATTGAACAACAACTGACGTGGAGAGCCTCCGGACGCGCGCTTGAAATCGAATCTCACACACTTTTGTTTTGGGCTTAAAACAAAATCACACTCAATCTTGAATGCCTGAAAGAAAATTAATCGATACTTGACGTGGAGGGCCTCCGGGCGCGCGAGTTTGCTTTTGTTGACCCTAACTCTTCTTATTGTGTGCATTCTTCGATTGATTTACTTTTGTTGGCGCTTCAAGTTGGAATTGAACATTGTCTCTTAAACATGACTGCTTGCAAAGTCTAGATTAGCACACATAAGAGTCAGTTGGTAAAAGAACAAGCGTGTTTTTTAGCCCAAGGTCATCCGAGTCTTCTCTCCCCTTGTCGTCTTTCGAGGCCATCTTGGGTGCATAAGATTAGGATCCAAAACCTTGTTTCTTTTTTAGGAGGCCTGCTTGGGGATTTCATCACCCCTTGGACGACCTCAACTCCAGCGTTCCGGTGGAGTATAAGAATCGGGAGGTGAATCGAAAGACACCTCTCTTGGGATCAAGATTTTGTCATTCGGGCTAAGCCTCAAGGAACTTTATACCCTTGAGAAGTGAAAGAGGAGAAGTGGGTTACCGCTCCTCTCGGCTGTGTGACATCCTTTTGGTATCATCTACGGATTTGGGCCTCACGTACCTTGCGTATATCGAGGACTCCCTAGCTAAACCAATTGTCTGCCTTGCAGAAAACCATCTAGGATGTTAATGTGTTTGGAGTGACTGATCGAAACATTTGTAGAACATACACACTCCTTGGCGCAAGTACCACATTCTGAGAACCACAAACTTCTATCTGGGTGTTCCTATCTATTGCTTGTTTTTATTTTACTTGTTGAATGAATGTTTGCCAAACTTGGTCAATCCTAGCTTAGGGCACACTTAGCATAGTCACTGCCTATTTTGGAAGTTGAACAAGTTGAAGCAAAACAACTGAGATTTTTTCCAAAGCCAAGCAGATTCAAGAATTTATGTCGGAACAACCCAAACCCAAACAGAAGTTTCACAAGGTCAAACTCAAGCCATCTCTAGCATACCAAGAACTTTCAGCCAAGAGAAAAGCAATAACACCAAGCCCACGAATTTCCAAACTCCACAAAGCAGAGGACAAAGCTACCGACGAAGCACTTCAAGAGGCCTGGTTAGAGCGCACCATCAAATTTAGCCAACATCCAGGAGTTAATCCTGCTTATGCCTTACCAACTAGGCATGATTTCTATGATTAGACACCCTTGTTTCTCCACATCTTCTTGGATAAGCTTCACTCTAGAGTCATCTTTGTAGAAAATCCAGCCATCTTAGGTTATCCCCTTAAGCATTATTAGCTCATCCATCTCATTTAGAATCATACCATCTAGCCAGTAATCGAAATTCTGCATATCTAAGCTTTCAAAATTGTTGTCACCTTGCTAAAAGTTTGCCATTCCTAAAATCTTCCAAATCCACCAATCTCACCAAGGTTATCCCTTTGACATAGCCTTGTCTAGGGTAATCTAGCTTTGTCACTTGTTATCCCTCATCACCTTGAGCTAAAGGTTGGGATTCACAAGTGGTCAATCTCATGTTCTTCCTAAAGGATCATCAGTCTATCCTTAAGTTGACACAATCACCACCAAGCTTCCACATAGGAAAGTAGACCTTTTGTACTTTGACAACATATCTTTGAAGTTAGAATCCCCAACCCAATCCTCCTTAGGTTTTGTCATATAGCTTTGCCTCAACCTAGGAAATCATTTGCATAGAAAAGCCTTCCCCCTTTTTGCATCCATCAGCATTATTGCATCTCATCCCTAGGAGCATTTTTTCATGCCACCCGTCACTCGCTTAGCCAAGAAGAAAGAAACAATGGAGCCCTATCATTTAGATCGAACAGCCTCACCCCCCTTGAGCACTCAGCCATCCTTCAGCCCAGAGCCAGCTATGCCATCACCTACTGACATTGAAGCTTTCATGAACCAACGAGGAAATGCAGTATTGGTAAATGCCATTATAGACAAAAACAAAGAGACAATCATGGCTAATTTTCGAAGGGACAATGTAGGAACCTTTGACTTTGGAAGACCCCCTCCATTATCAGATCCATCTCACCCATTGTTTGGGCAGCTACCACCACCCATAGGCTCTTATGATCCAAATTATCGTCAATATATTTCAAAAGAAGAGCCTCCAGCCAATCCATATGACCCAACAGACCCAAACATACCATCATCCACCCAAGTTGAAATCTCCATGCCGCAAGCCAACCCAGCCACCACCACTCCATCCTTGGTTCATACCTCTCCGCTCCAAACCCCCTTTACCCAAAACACCTCACCATTCACCCCCTTCACTATTGCTGCTGCTCCCAACCTAGCCTTCCCAATCCACCCATCTCCCAAATCAGTGCTAGCATCTTTGGCCAACCTCAGCAATATGCAACAGGGATGCCACCCATGGGGCCAAGTAATCAACCTTTCATCGCCCCCAGCTTGTTCACCACAGCCCAAAGCACAATCCCATCATTTCCATTAGGTCTCGGGAGCTCAATACCACCAGCCACAAATCCACAAGCTACTACCTTCACTCCACAAAGCTATTAAAACCCACAAGCTACTGCCAATCTTCTACCAAGCTCCCAAGTGACCCTAGCTCCCACCACCACTCTACCAAGCTTCCAAATCCAGCCACAAAGCTATCAAACCCCATTAGTTCCATTCCCAAGCTTTCAATTCCCACCACCTCCACCACCAACTAATCCATTACCTCCACTTACCAACTACTTTTCAATGCCACTTCTAGGAGGTAATCCACCACCCCAGCCAACCACCAATTATTTGCAGATGCCATTCCAAATGGGGGCACAACCCACATACATTGGTCAAACCCCACAAGCCCTCCGATCCTTTCCCCAAGTCTCACAACCACCTTATACCTTACCTCCACAAAGCAATCCATTTATCCCACAGCCAGCTTATGTTCCTCAATCCCAACCTCAAATCCCATATCAACAGCAAGCCTCGCAGCACATGCAGCAATATGCGCCACCTCCCCCTCAACAACCCATCATCCACCATGCAGCTGCCCAAACAATGTACAATCCCTATCAGCAAATCCCTCACACCCATCCATATTCAATGGCCCCATCCAGCACATACCTACCTCAAGGCACTCCTACATTGGGGGCACCCCAACCATCACCTATCAATTCAGAGTGGGAGCAAATGAAGACAGCTCTGAAAGCCATCCAAGAAGGGAATGATCCAAAGACATTCAAGTTTGAGAATGTGTGTCCTTACCCATTTGACAGAGCCATTACCACGACACCATTTCCCAAACACTTTGAGGTACCTAAATTTGACAAATTCAGAGGAAAAGGAGACCCTGTCACACATATCAAAGAATTTTACATGCATTGCCAGGACGTGGCATACAATGATGTCTTCCTCTTGCGCCTTTTTCCCAAAAGCTTGGCTGGACCAGCTCTTGAATGGTTTTATAGAATCCCCTATGGCACAATTAAGAACTTTGCTGAATTATCTGAGGCATTTGTAGCCCAATATGCCCATCTTGTTGAAACAGAGCTATCAATAGTTGATCTTGTCCACACCAAGCAAAAAGGTGGAGAAAGCCTTGCCGAATACCTGCAAAGATGGCAAACCCTTACCACCCGCATATCCTGCACCTTGCCAGAATGCCATGTGGTGAAAATGTTTATTGATAATGCACATCCCAGCTTGGCTCACCACATGACCATGAACTGTTTGCAGACCTATAAGGATATCAAAGAGAAAGGAATGATCCTTGAGCAAGGACTCATCAAAGATGGTGTGGTAAAGATTTACAAAGAGGCCAACCAAAATCAATCACATTCCAATGACAAGTCTAGGTATTGGAACAAAAAAAAGCATGTTGCAACAGATGGGGTTACTGACACCAGACATGTGAATATCATTGGTCCTTCTCGAAACCAGTCTAACCCACCATATCAAACAAACAACCAACAAGCTACCAATTACCAACAACGAAATAACCAAAGCTATCAAAATCACAATACAAGACCCAACTTTCAAGGGTCTAACAATCAAGCTAATGCCATCAATGTAGCTACAGGGCAAAAGCCCAGATTCCAACCTGCACCTAGAAACTATACACCCCTTGGTGAGCCATTGGATGTTATTTTTGAGAAATTGGCTAAGGAAAACCTTATCAAATTTCCTCCTACCCAGCAAATTGATCCAAGCCAATCCAAAGCTGCATGGTACAAGGACAATGAGTATTGCAAGTTCCATAGGGTAAATGGTCACACCACCCTCAGATGCATGAAACTGAAAGACTATGTGCAAGACCTCATTGATCAGAAGGAAATCACTGTTGGTGCCCAAAACTCTCCCAATGCAGGCTTACAAATTTATCAAAATGCTTTTCCTCCACACAACAACCAAAATCTTGGAAAAGCACCTATCCAAAACAACACCAACAACCGCCAGCCAAACCAATAGCATGGGAAGAACAATGACCACACTTCATCCTATATAGACTATGGTAGCCTTATAGGTTGTATATCTGAGAAAGAGCCTTCAGTCAATGTTATCAATATCCGAGGACCAGACAATGAGTGTGCGGTCACCACTCGAAGAGCGCGATTTAACATCGCAGGCCTACCAGTTTCATCAACACCATCAGCTCCATCAAAAAGCTGGTACAATATCTTGGAACACCTTGGGAACATGCCAGCCCAAATATCCATTTTAGACCTTCTCCGCACTAGTCCTGTGTACAAAGACATCCTTGACAGTGCTCTCATAGAATCCCGTGTCCCTTCTGATATCAATGCTACTGATTTTCGTAATCTTGTTGGACACCTTTCATCCTCATGTGCCCTATCTTTCAAACCCACCGACATACCCGCGGTTGAGCCAGATCACACCCTTCCACTTCGCATAGCCATCATGGTATCCAATTTTTCCATGAAAAGAGTAATGATAGATAATGAATCAGCCTTGAACATTTGCACCCTAAAATTCATAAAACAAGCTGGGTATACTGAGGCAGATATGATCAGTGAGGTTATCACCATCAAAGCTTATGACAACTTGGAAAGGACCACAGAAGGGACTATTTTGCTACCAATCAAGGTTGGGCCAGTCATTCAAGAGATAGTTTGCCATGTTGTTGATCTAAACCTACCATTTAACATCCTCCTCGGTCGCCCATGGATTCATGCTATGAAGACCGTTCCATCCACCTACCATCAGTGCATCAAATTTCCGCATCAAGGCACTGAGGTAACCATCCATGCCGATCCAGAACCCTTTGCTTACTGCAATGCAGTTGAAGCTTCATATACAAACCATTGCCCTGGAATAGACATCGGCACAGCCATCGCCAGCTCATCCCACACTTGTAATGACACAGAAACCATCCTTGCCTCTACCCTATCTACTGTAAAGATCAACAACAAAGGATGTGGAGAATATAGTCTATCAGATGCATTTGCTGTCGGAGCAATCCCACTTGATCCACATACCCATGGACGGCCAACATATCACAAAGCTAAGGAGATTCCACCTCCTCGATACAAACAGTTTGGCCCAACCACCTTTGTGTCCTCAAAAACCCCTCTTCATGAGGAGCTCACTCCAGATATCAACAATTGGCTACATAAGGATGCACCTCCAAGAAATCAAGCACGCCTTGATCACTTCAGCCAAAAGTATCCCCAACAACATAAGATCGTCACTAAAAAATGGAACTATCAAGGAGGTGGACTAGGACCAGAAGAAAGGGGCATGCAATGTCCCATTGAAGCACATGATTGGGAAATAAAGTCAGGTCTTGGCTTTGGCATACCCACAACTGGGGGCACCAACGAGAATGGTCACACTTTTTCGAACATCCACCACGACCTTGTCGAAATCGAAGACATTCCTGAGGAAGTTGAAAAGAGAGCCTACGACGATATCCCAGACCAAATCTTCCTAGGAGACTTTATTCTCCGAGAACTATCCATCCATCTCATTGACCTACCACTTGCTCATCCACAACTCATAGATTGGGACCAAGTGTCATACATATTGATGAGTTTGCATCAAAGGAAGCGCTTCTAAGATTCATGGGAGCTGAAACTCCTCATAAGAAGACAAAGCCAAATTCTACCTACATCTACAAGCTAGATCCCAAGGGGTATTTTGGAGAAAATCCCCAACCTAGTTTCGATACACCCAAAACTGGAACTAAGGTAAATCTAGGACTAGCTAAGGCAGCGAAGAGAACCCCTCAGCAAGAAAATCCAGAGCCACAAGCAGAACATGAGGATTTAGTATTGCCTCCTCAAGATAATCGACCAGAGGTGTCTTCTATTCTAATAGAGGATACTAGAGAAGTCAACATTGGTTCTTCAGAGATCCCTAGAATTGTTCACATTGCTGCATCCCTATCACAAGACCAAGCTGACCTCCTCTTTGAGGTTTTACGAGAGAACATTGGCCGATTTGCATGGTCATATCAGGACATGCCAGGACTCGATCCAAAGCTTGTAGTTCATCATCTTGCAGTCGATCCAAAGATCAAGCCCGTCAGACAAAAGCTTAGGAAAATGCACCCCAAGGTGGCATTACTAGTCAAAGCTGAACTAGAAAGAATGTTAGCTGCTAAGGTTATCCGACCTATCGACTACTCAGAATGGATCTCCAACATGGTCCCTGTCACTAAGCCTTCTGGTGACATCAGAATCTGTACTGATTTTAGAGATCTTAACAAGGCTTGTCCAAAGGATGATTTTCCCTTGCCCAACATAGATATGATTGTAGATCTTACAGCTGGACATGAAATCCTGTCCCTTATGGATGGATTTTCTGGGTATAATCAGATCAAGATTGCAGAAGAGGATCAGCATAAGACAGCATTAACTACCCCCTGGGGAACCTTTTGCTACACCATGATGCCTTTTGGCCTAAAGAATGCTGGGGCTACCTATCAAAGAGCTATGACAGCCATTTTCCATGATCTTATCCATAGCATTTTGGAAGATTATGTGGACGATATCCTGGTCAAATCTCACACCTTCATGGATCATCTTGCTGACCTGGAAAAAGTCTTTGATAGGTTGGTCCAATATTATCTCATGCTAAATCCCAAGAAGTGTGTCTTTGGGGTCACATCTGGCAAGCTTCTAGGCTTCATAGTTTCTAAACGGGGTATAGAGATCGACCCTAAAAAGGTCAAGGCTATCTTAGACATGCCTCCTCCCCAGACACTGCGACAGCTTCGCTCTCTTCAAGGAAAACTTCAATCTGTCCGGCGCTTCATCTCCCAACTTGCAGATAAGTGTACACCATTTTCACACTTGCTAAAGAAGAATGAGAACTTCAAGTGGGATCTTTTATGTCAGCGCAGCTTCGATCAGCTCAAGCAGTATCTCACCAATCCCCCTATCTTGGTTCCACCAGTTCCTGGTCGTCCCTTGATCTTGTATATATCAGCAACACCTATTGCTCTAGGGGCACTTCTAGCACAACATGATGATTATAGCAGAGAGAGAGCCATCTACTATATCAGTAGAACCCTAGTTGGTTATGAACTCAATTACACTCCTATGGAAAAAGCTTGTTTGGCAGTTGTTTTCTCAACTCAAAAGCTTCGCCACTACATGCTAAGTCATACCATCCAACTAGTCTCCAAGATTGACCCTCTCAAGTATATGCTCTCTAGAACAGCACTTACAGGCCGTTTGGCCAAATGGGTTATGCTACTAAGTGAGTTTGACATCCAGTATGTGGACAGAAAGGAAATCAAAGGGCAAGCTATAGCAGATCACCTAGCTGATGCACCTCTAGTAGATGCATATCCTTTGCTCACAGAATTTCCAGATGAGCATATCTGCCTAATTGAAGAACAGCCCCCATGGAAGCTTTATTTTGATGGCTCATACACCTCTCATGGATCAGGGGCAGGAATATTATTAGTTACACCTCAAGGAGATTACATTCCAAAAGCCTTCAAGCTACAATTCCCTAGCACCAACAATATAGCAGAATATGAAGCTCTTGTAGCAGGATTAAAGATAGCTGCAGAATGGAATATCACTGAGTTACAAGTCTTTGGTGATTCCCAACTCATCATCAAACAAGTCTTAAATGAATATCAAACCAAAGATGAAAAGCTATTACCCTACAAAGAGCTAGTTGATCAGTTGACCCAGCATTTTACAAAGCTCCAGTTTACACAAGTGCCTCGAATGCAGAACAAGGCAGCAGATGCCATGGCCACTATCGGCTCACTCTTGGAAATTCCCCAAGAAGCTACGCAGTATGAGTTTTTAGTTGAGCAGCTCCTCACACCTGCCTATGCGAATGAGGATTCAAACCGTGTTTGTATCTTGGTTGGTCCCTAATCCCCTTGGTACCATGAAATTCACGCTTACCTTAACGATGGTATCATATCCCCTCACCTCACACGTACCCAACGCCAGAACCTCATCCAAAAATCATCCCGCTATGTTATCATAGCCAATACCCTATATCGTCGGGGTTATCATGATACTCTCTCTCGATGTTTAGATGAAAATGAGGCCGCGATGGCATTAAAAGAAGTACATTCCGAACTTTGCGGTGCCCACACGAGTGGTATTGTCCTAGCATGACAAATCCTTAGAGCAGGCTACTATTGGCCTACCATTGAAGAAGACTCTTGTGACTTTGTCAGAAAGTGTCTCCCATGTCAGCAGCATGCAAATCTTGTTCACGCTCCAGCACAGGATCTACAGCCTATTGCACCACCTTGGCCTTTTGCTTGTTGGGGCCTTGATCTAGTTGGAACTATCACACCTCTCTCATCTGATGGACATAAATGGATAATAACAGCTACAGACTATTTCACTAAGTGGGTGGAAGCAGTCCCCCTAGTCTCAGCTACAGGAATTCAAGTCTCCAAGTTCATCTTGTACCACATTGTTTGCCGCTTCGGCATCCCATCCACCATCTTCACTGACCACAGAGGTAACTTTGAAAATCTCAACATGGAAGAATTATGCACTTCCCTCCGCATCCATCACCGCTTTTCTAGCCCATATTTCCCACAAGGTAACGGCCAGGCAGAGGCAACTAATAAAACCCTCCTCAAAATCCTAAAGAAAGTTGTCAATGATTCTGGCCGTGATTGGCACCTTCAAATAAACTCGGCTCTATGGGCCTATCGAACTTCCTTCCGTACATCCACAGGCACAACTCCATACTCCCTAGTCTATGGTGCCGAAGCGGTATTACCTATAGAAGTTGAACTTCCCTCACTACGCATATCTTTGCAAGGGCAAATCTCAGATGAAGAATATAGAGTAGCTCGACTCACCCAGCTAGATCTCTTAGACGAGAAGAGACAACAAGCCTATGACCATCTCACAGTCTATCAAACTCGTCTCAAAAGGAATTTCAACAAGAAGGTGCTCCCACGACACTTTCAGCTAGGTGACATGGTCCTCAAAGAAAATATGAAAGTCCAAGCAGATCGAGAAAAGAAAGGCAAGTTTGAACCTACATGGCTTGGTCCCTATGTGGTTACTGCCTCCTTTGGCTCCAGAGCCTATCAATTATCTACACTAGAAGGAGAACTCTTGAATGATCCCACTAACATCATTCATCTCAAGAAGTTCTATGCTTGAAGATCCTTGGTATACCCAGCTTTTGAAAAATACAAGAAAAAAATAGTAAAGAGAAATAAGCGTCCAATGGTGAAAACTTGGCAATTCAAGCGCCTTGGATAGGTACCTTGGTAAAAACCTGGTAATTCATGCGCCTTGTGTGCTAAAGACTAATCCATTATCTATCACTATCCTATCCCTCATCCATCCACCCACCATCCCGTAAAACACTTGCTTGTTCCCTTGGTGTTCCAATCAAATATCCAAAATCTGATGGAGCTTGTCAATACCTCCTGTACAACTTGTAAATCTTGTGCCAAAGCTTGTATTATACCTTGTAAATCTTGTACCATACCTTGTATATATTCGAATCTTGTCCAAAGCTTGTACCATATTCCAGCTTGTAAATAATCTTGTATCCTAGCCTGTATCCTATCACATGCACACACAGAATCCCATTTTCCTTAAGCTTTTCACAAACCATCTACCTATCCACCTATCAACTATTATAGACATCCCATCCTTCACAAACATTTCCATCTCACAAAAAACCAAAACATGAACAAACTTGTACATTTGTAACATATTTTGGTCTGTCAGCTTGTACATCCTCTTTAGCTTAGTATCATTGTATCTATCCGGCTTTCATGTTAGTTCATCCTTGGTCAACATCTTGCACACATTGCACACCTTGGTTAGATATTCCAATGCATCCTTTAGCTAGATCTCCTATCACCAAAGTGTTATCCTTCTTAGTTCAACTTGCCAGACGCATCACTCATCCAGATCCATCAGCTTAGGTGCTCTCTGATAGATTTTTGCAGGATATAGCTTTCCTCATGTCTGATCTTGGTCCGTTAGTACCTCGTCCTACCCATCTCGTTGGCAAACAGTTCTCTTTTGGATTTTCACTTTCTTTTGATTTGGGATCTTCCCTTTTGGGTCTTGAAATATCTTTTCCAAACAATCTCCTTGTTCCCTCCTCAAGGTTGCCATGATCTTCCATATCATGGTATGCTGCGAATGGGGCAATTAGAGCGTAAGGTCTTGATCAGGTCTTTTGCTTGTTTTCTTTTTCTGCTTGTGGGTTACCTAGTGTCGTTTCCACGCTGCTTCCTCTGGGATTCATGTGTGATACTGGGGCAATCCTTGTGTGTTTGTTTTGAGTCAGTTTGTCAGTCCTCTGGACGGTTGGTGAAAAGGCCTTGATGTTCTTGGTAACCTTGGCAATTAACCAACAGTCCTATAGCAAATCTAGTGCTCAACTACATGGTGGTACTTCTCTTTGAAGTATCCCCCCGTTCAAAAAGCTTCAATGGATTCCTGTTATAGCGCTCCGCTCCTCCATCTCCCCCCCCTATCCTGGAAAGTCTTAAGCTTGCTTTACTATTGTGCCTCTGATTTCCCTTTATCATTCTCCCGTAGTGAGAGTTTGAGCTAATTCAGCCCCTTCTCTTCGCCAACCTGCGTCTCAGCTCGTCTCAATTTCTTGTACTTTTCAAGAAGTCATCGAGCCTCATTTCTCTCCCCGTCACCTTCTTGAGGGGGCATCATCTAAGTCTAGTCTCTCCTCTTCCGAGACTGGGGCAACCTTGTTGCTAAAACATCTTCTTCGTGTCGTCTTCATTCAAACTTCTTTGAAATAGTGTTGTCTCAACACTATGTCAAAGAGGGGCAAAATGTAGACACCTAAATTTGATTACACTATTTTAGTAACCCTATTTAGTTATCTAAAATGGCATTATTAATTAAATTTCTATTTAATTAATCCTTTGTCATCCCCTAGTTGATTAATTAATTAATCATCTATAGTCATAATTGATAAATCAAATAATCTACTATTTATCAATTAAATCCTATTCTTCTATCTAATTCCAAAAATCCCCATTTATTAAATAAATCTATTTGATAAATGAAATCTTCAAATTCAAAAAAAACCCTAACCTATCTCTAATCCTCCATTTAGCCTAATCCACCCCATCCACCCATACTAACCAAGCTTAGCCACTAACTCACCCACCCTCATTAATGCCATCCACTTGCACATCTCTAACATCTCTAATCTAATCCTAAACCCAAGCCTAATCCACCCCCTAATGTTGTCACATTCCTTAAACAAGTTTAAGACTTTCCTAATCCAAACCAAAGTCTCCCCTCAAAAAAAAACCCAACCACTAAGTCATGAGTGCTCTTACAAAACATAAAGACTCTTACAAGCCCACTCATGACTCTTACACCCATCTTCCACACTCTTCCCTCTTCCACACTCATTCCTCTTACATCCCTCTTACATACTCAACCCCACTCATCATGACTTTAACCAACCCTTAACCCTACCCTCTCACACTCATCCTCCTTGTGACAAGTGTCACCTTCCCATTGGTGCTAAACAAGCACAATCCATGTGCTCCCCTTTGAGTGCATCTTAGCCCTCCTTAAGCCTTCATCCATCCTTGCATCTAAGCCCTCCATCCCTCTACCCCTTAGCCTATAAATTGAATCCCATCCCAAGCCATTTCATCAACAATCTTTGAGCTAAAGTTACCATGCTATTTTGAGAACCAGAGCCATCAACCATACCCTTATAATGCCAAATTGAGAGCTCACAAAGCTACCAATTTTCCATTACCCATCTCCATTGAAGCAACTTTTGAGCATCTTGAGCATACATCCACAGCAAAAGGACACATCTACAGAATCAAGAAAGCATGGAGTGTTTTCTCTCGTGAGGTTTGCACTTCTTATTTTCTTTCTTAGTCTAAGCATATATGTGAATTTAGTTTTTGGTTTGTGAATGTTTACTTTATTTGTTAATGTTCTTTGCATACTGATTCTGGTTCTACACTAACAACCTCAAAATCTTCAATAACTTCCTCATAACCACCTTTGATACCCATATGCCAATGTACACCACTTATAGCACTTACAATCTTAGTGGTCATATCACTCTTCATCAATGCTATTTCAGACATGAATTCTACTTTAATATTCTCTAAGATCATTACTTCCATAGCATCACAAAGATCTTCAATCACCCTAGGGTCCAATTGTCTTAGAGGCATCTTCCAAGATCAACTTGCTCTACAAGATCGATTGGGCTCTGATACCACCTAATGCAATGCAAGATAGCAGAATCCCCAAAGGAGATGTTCTAGCCCCCAGCAAATAACCACACAATGGAAGCACAATAACAATGCAAGATCTGATACCAATTCACAACACTTTATTCATAAAATAACTATTTAAATGCAATGCGCCTAGTTGTAAGGCCTTCTAGGTTATGGCCAAATACAATAGCAATTACAATAATAGTTTTGCCAGATCCCTCAAGACCCAATACCAAACCCCTTACCTAGTTCATAACCAAATTTAACTTTGGTAGAAGCCTCCAAGGAAGATCTAAACTTGTGCTCACAAGCCCACCAAGTAATATCCTTGTTTGCTACTAGCTCTTCAAAGTTCACTCCTCTGCCACATCCTCGTCTCCAAGCTAGATGATATCCCTTAAGACTTCATAAGGCCCCCTACTTATACCCTAATAAGCCACAAGTCAAGCTAGTATGTTACAAATTAAATAAACCCATGCATTAAATGCATATTTAAGCCACAAGTTAGCTTACAATAGAAATTAAATACATACAACCAAAGTAAATGCCAAGGTCATCTCACACTCGAAATCGAACATAGATAACTTGGACAAATCCAAAACCAAGACATGACTGAGCATTAGAAAACCACTTTTGAGTATCATCAAATCTACCAAGCATAACCAAGCTCACAAAAGCCTAGTGAATCCTTAGTATGTGTTGAGTCCACTAGCAACCAAGCCCCTTCATTGACTGAGCTACTCGATCAACACAATAACCAAGTATAACCAAGCCATGCAGTATAACCCAAGCTCCCAGTGTATGCCAAGTACCTCCTCTTATTGAGTTTCACCATGAAATAACTAAGTAATGGTACTCCAATTGAGCACCTTGGTTAAAACTACATCAAAATTACTCAATAATGACTGAGCTGCACTTCTTTCTTTGACCGAGTTTCCTAACTCCAAGGCCAAATACATTCAACATGTAGGATTGCAACCTATCGTAGGATGCTCATGCATCATAAGGGGTTGAGAAAACCCCATAGGTTTAATACTACACACAATATCACACATAGGAAGCCATGATATAACCCTATTGTAAAGGCTTGTTGTAAAATATGTAGAGGAAGCCATAGGAGAAATGGATTCAATAAATATCTCATTCCTTTCATCTAACCCTTCACTGCTAGACACCTTTAAATGTCTACTAATAGACACATCATCAAAATAATCATGAAAGATATCATATATAGTGAAGAAAAGCAATATCACTCAAGAGCATATAAAAATGTAAAATACAATGTATTCCTAACAATGCAAGTTATTTTTGAATTTATGAATGCAATGCATAAAGGAAATATCTAACTACCAAGATCAACAACAAAATGAGAGTTTCATGTCAAGTTCACCATAATGTTTAGAGAAAAATGAGATGCTAATACAAAATCTAGAGACTTATCAGGGGAGTACGCTAGCAAGGTTCTCTTTCATGTAATGTAAACAAGAGATATGACAAATGTAGATCTGAAATACACACAAATAGCCCAATAGAGATATCAAAGTAAATAAATGTTAAGAGATGAAATAATACATAAAGTACTCACCTTGAAATTCATAGTGTAAGATGTAATTGAGCTCTAAAAGTTGTGGATTTGAACCTTTTTTTCTATATTTCCGACCAAGGATCCCAAAATAAAATGATGAAGGGAACAAAACCCATAAATCTTTTGCCAAAATGGCACTAAAGGACTAGGTCTTGGAAGGACATCCTACAACTAGGTTGACATAAAACAACTCTGCAACAAACTTCTCCAGAAATCCCTTGAAGAGTAGGTTCTAGATTTGTAATTTTCTTGCTAATATCCTACAAATTTGTAACAAGTTTTGTGTGTCTAGGCAGGTCAAAGGGGTTTTCCTTAGTCAAGCCCCCACTTTGGTGATTTCCACCTTCATGAATAGTTGTTAGGAAAAATGTCATGTGTATGTGTGTATCTAGATGTGTAGATATAGAATGCAAATATGTTAAAATGCCTAGAAACTACTCCGTGAGTGAAACCCTAACATGTAAATGTGCATGTATGTAAATGTATGAAGGTGCAAAGAATCAAATCTGAAGCATAATATAGAAATCATACCAAGCCCCCAATGGTAAAGTACTTTAACCATCTTTGAGATCCCTTCACAATTCCATGTTTAATGTATTTGCCTTTGAATGCTTGATGAAGAATAATAACCTCCCTTTGCAATGAAGAATAAGAAACCAACTCTTGCTTTCACATTGCAGTTTCCTTATGTCAGATTGAGGCATCCACATGTGATTTATCCTTGCTCCTCTCATGTGTAAATGTGGGATTTGATGCCTTCTTATAGTTAATTTTTAGAATATTCGCAAAATTACTCTACAAAGGCCCACTACACAAGTGTGATTGTATTGTAGGAGAAAAATGATGTCGGGTCCGAAATCACCAAAAGTTGTAGGACTAGGTCAACCTAGGTCAACCTAGTGCAAAAGGTCATTCTTCAAGGTCTTACTCTTCCAGATTCTAGACTAGCAGGGGTCATGAGTGAAATAGATGTCCCAAACTATCAACTAGAGATCCAATCTAGGAATTGAGATCCTAGGAAGAGAGGACACTCATAGGCTAAGTCCTAATTTAGTAAATGTGTGAGAAAGAAGGGAAATCAAGGAGGATTTTCTAGGTCCTACCTCAATTTCACCTAGGAGGAGGAGAAAAGAAGTGAGGTGTGTGCTTAAGGACCGATTATGAAATGCAAGCACACTAAAGAGGAGCTAAAAGGTCTTAAATCAAAGTGCATCAAATTCAAGATCGTATAAAAGGAATAAGACATCATACATGGTAAGTCATCCCCATATCATTCTCAAGCTAACAGAAAAGATGAAATCAACAACAAGGAAATAGAAGCAATCCTAACAAAAATAGTAGCCATTCACAAGGACTGAGCACTTAAGCTTCCCGAAGCTATATGGGCATACAAGACCACATGGAAAACTACTACAATGTTTACACCATTTGAGTTAGAATATGGACAATCTAATGTCATGTCAATTCACTAGTAAATTTGGACCTATTTTTTGATGCTCGTCTGTTGAAATTATGACTCCAAAATGTCAAAAACCACTATCGCTAAATGGGAGTCAAAATTTTGAGCAGAAGACAGGTGTTGATATATCGATGACAAGATCTGTCAAAAATTATTGCCATCATTGTCACATGGCAATGTTAGACAATTAGTTTAGAACATCGAACTATCAACAACTATGGGAGATGGTTCGATAGCTATTCTGCATCATCAACGATAGGATGCATCAAAATATTGACGACCTAGAGATATGTTTTGATAGGTTTTTCATACTCTTGATGATAGGATGCATCAAAATAGAGATGACTTGTAGAGATGTTTCGATGGGTTGCTTATACCGTTGATGGTAGTAAATGTCAAAATAGCAACGATAGTCAGAGTTTAAAAAATAATAATAATGCAAAAACAAGAAGAATTCTATAAAATAATTGATATTCATATAATTGTTGCTGAAGAGGACATATTAGACATCATTTGTTAAGCATGGCTTGTATCTTTAGTTTAAGCACATTGGGTTTTCCATTTATGAAGAGCTGCTATTGATAAATGAAAGGTTGCATGAAGAAGAGTTGCAACCCAAAATCATACTCCATCTTGAACTATTAAAGGAGAATGGTAATCATTCCAAAGAATCATTGATTACTTAGAATTTCTTATACATCCAATAGTGGCAAGTTTTGAACACATTTTCAATGTAGCATGTCAATCATGAATACATGTGAATAATGCACATGCTAGCAATAAATTACAAGATTGAATTAGAGAACTATGACAACATAAGTCCATTTTTGTCAAAGCATATCAAGGAGGGCTTTGAATATGAGAGTTCTTTTAAAAAATGATAGCGGCAAGTTACTTCGTAGGGTCATTCCATGACAAATAATAAAATGTTTTCATGAAATACAACATGACCATTGTGGCAAACATAAAATAACCATCATTATATATCATTGCCACTGGTTATGACAATAACTACAATAAAGTAACGATGCACACTTTTTGCATACTAACAAAGGCATGCTGTTGTCTGCACAACTTGTAGAATTCTTGACCATTTTCTATGACAGATTTTAAGGAGCTTGGAGAGAACAAGGATCTCAGGGTTTCTTTTTTATTTTTGGCAAAATAAGGATGATAATAAATTAAAACCTTGAAGAAACTCTTGGTATCAACTAAATAAACTCTATGGTCTGTGGTACCTAATGCTCTCATACCCCTTCAATCTCAGAGTCATCTTTCATACTATGATCTACATTCATTCACCTTCATTTGAGTTGTACAGATTCATAGCTCATACTTGTATAGAGTCTCATAAGATATTGACAATAAGAAAGATAATATAAGAAACCTAAAGCTAGTAGACTTAGAAGATTAACATACCTTAATATTGAAAATCAAATACTTTCTCCTCCTTGGTGGATAAGTGTGATACACAATCTCTTGCGAGAGTAGCTCCATTATTGCATACAACTTATAGAGAAAGCAACATGTTGTCCATTTCTATCAAAGAAGCAATTGGTAATCATCAATAAATCATAATCTACATACAGCTTATAGAGAAAGCAACATGTTGTAATTCATAATACTTATGTTAAGCCCATTTTAAGGCATTCACCTAGAACTTGCTATGTTCACCCACTAAAAGTAAGTACCATGTTGGAGACTTCAAAGTTTGAGCATCCCCATGATCTACAATAATGACAATAATGCATGTGAGAGTCAATAATGACATGATACAAAAATAAGTTGTAACTAAAATTCTTTTAATGGGTTTAGTTTGAGCTTCACTTGGTTTCAAGAATCCTTTCATATTCTCTACTTAACAAGGCCAACCACATGAAAGTGGAAGCTCATTTGGCCTCCCCCCCCCCTGTAATCACTATAAATTCCCCATTAACAACTAAGTAAATATTTCATTCATTCATTCATTTTAGAAGTATATCATTGAGTCATTGTAATCACATAACATACATTAACACAACATACAATTAATTAATACTTATAAACACTAATCAATAATATATGAACACATCAATCATTATATTCACATAGCATTCATTACCATGACATATAATTCATTAATACCTATACACATTAATCAATAATTCGTGAACACTTCAATCATTAAAATCACATAACAATATTCAATAACATGACATAAAATTCATCAACATTCATAAAAATCCATCAACATTCATCATCAATAAGAAACATTCATAAAAATCCATTAATAAGCAACATTCATAAATATCCATCAACACATTCATCATCAAACAAGATTTTTAACTTTCATTTCTTCATTTATTTTTTCTTTTTTTTGAAGATAAGGGCTAATAGGCACATCCTGACTATCTTTCACATCTTGTGGCTTTTGTGGTTCTAATCTTATGACATGAGGCTTCCTCTTCTTTTGTCGAGGACAAGGTTGATGTACCTCTACAATAAGAAATAAATGGGTTTAATTCTAAACTGTTTTTTAATGTTATAAGTATTTCATTAATCTAAAGAACATAACAGGGATTTTTCTTTACCTAATATTGCCACATCATCTACTATCACATTTTGTTCAGCCCCAACCTCAACATGCTCAACACTAACATCATGCTTTGCATACTAAAAAAATATCACATAAAGGTTACACCAATTGCAATTTAAGATGTTAAATTTTATTAATAATTACATGATTAATTTTCAATAGAAATTGAATATGTACCTATATCATTGTGATTCACATTGAGGTCTTCATCATGTGTAGGATCTGTGCCTTCGTCATCATGAGTAAGATCTATGCTAGGAGTAGTAGGTTGCAGTGAAATGTCATGCGCACATTGTTATCATTGTTTGTTAAATTAACATCAAATAGATTATTTTTCATGAAGCTCTCAATTACTGCTATTATTCATTTGGCCTATTTACCTATGTGCCAACTTCTGCACCATAATCTTCTAAACCTGTTTGGCCACTATAATCTGTGTGGTGGTAGGAAACCACTGCTTTATAGCCTTTCTTGAAGCCAATTTGTTTTTCCTCTTCTGTGGGCACTAGATTAAATTCAATGCCCTGCATTTTTTGCATAATATTCTCAATAATTAATGTGTTGCTAATTTTTAATTTTATAAAAAAAAATTGATATGAAATTTCATTTACTACTACTTACAAGATGTGAGTGAATTTTCATATATCCAACAGAGCCAAGATGGTGTTGACCAACCTTCTCTTTCCTAGCTTGTGTTGCCTTCGATGTGTCCTGCAACTTGTATATGTTAACTTTGAAATATGTTAGATTATATAAATCCACAATCACACTTCTAGAAATATGTTAGATTATATAAATCTACAAATAAATTAAACATGTAAATTGTAAAAAAAGAAACTAATCGCTCAACTGTCCTCTCTTAGTATGATATCATCATGATATTATTTCAAGCCTTAATGATTGACTATGATATATGATCTTTCTCTCCTATGTTATATTCTAGCACTACTATGAAACTTCAATGATTGTTCACTTTTCTCAATGAATCTATTGTTTTTTCCTTCACTCCATACCTTTGACTATTGCAACGTTCCTCAAACACGCTTACAAGTCATGTGAAAAGACATAAAAATGACCAAGAACCTTCTTGGGATGTTGGAGAAGTTCTAGGACATGCATTTCTATCACCACAATATTTTCTAACTGCAAATGTCTCCAAATCCTTGTATTTGCATATGTTCATCATGGCACTTCTTTTAGGACAATGCACTAACCTTCTCATAAATAACATGTAATGGAAAAAGGCCTCATTGCTCACTGTTAGATAGTAAATACTATGCAAATTTAGAATGAAGAATATGTTGATTTTATGATTCTCACTGTATGAGGATTAGGGAAGGTGTTAATTGTTTCTTGGTTGTCTTGATAGTTATCTTATGGGTTTAAATCATAACCATTGCTCTTTGTGCGTTGTGTTTGAAGGTTGGCACGAATTCATGAGATGTTGAAGATTCTCTTGGAAGGATGGAACATATGAGAAGCTAAATTTTATGAGACAGATACCTATTTTTGTCGGGTGGTGGGTTAAATTATTTATCCCTTAGTCTCTTCTCTTTTGCATCTTCAATGATTTCATTCCACTCCAGCTGTGGCATCCTAGAGGACACTCATGCTTTGGGTTGAGCTTTAGAGCTCTTTTATACTCATCTCTCATAGTCTTTAGATGTTTGCAAGCTTTTTTTAGAAGTTGGGCTCTGTTGAAAATATTTTGACCAAAGAATTCCTCCATAGTTTTTATGAGATGATCTTTTAATTTAGGGGTTTGGTTAGTCCAACTTTTAACAAAAAACAAAATTGTTAGATAAAAAAATTAGGTTAAGGATGAACGGGAAAATGTAGCAACCAATTATATCAATCTACGTACCTTTTATGTAATGTGGGCCCAAATATCTTCAATGTTAAATCATAAAAAATTTCATAAAAAAGATCATTTCCTACAAAATCATCACCACATCATTAGTCAAAAATGAGTTATGAATAAGTAAACTACAATTACACTCTAAATAATTACAATTTTAAAGTGCCTAGAAGCTTAGGCAATTTTAAGGGAATTATATCTTTCTCGGCCATCAACAATGATGCCTCCAACAATCTAGTAGAAGTAACACGAGGTGCTCTAGGAAAGGCTAGTAAATTATCACCAATACTGGTATTTGTTCTATCATCATGAGAAGGTATACATGTCCCTGAAAAAGTTAATCAATGTCATACTATAATCAAACGAACATGAAAGTACAAATCAAATCATATTTAAGATATAACAAAATGTAGTGAAACAAGGATTTACTAGCTCTATTTGCAATAGGTGTGGATGTTTGCATGCTCCTTGTTGTCATCCTGTAGTCGACAATCTCATATCTTTCTTGACCATTGAAAATGATGCCTCCAATGATCCAGTACAAGTAGGAAAGTCTACTTCAGGAAAGGATTGTAAATTATCAACAATACTGGTATTAGTTCTATCATCAGCATGACAAGGTGTACCTGTCAAATAAAAATGTTAATCGATGTCATAATATACTCAAATGAACAAGAAATTACAAATATTATCATATTTACCACATAAAAAAATGTAGCAAAACAAGGATTTACCATCTCTAGTTGCAGTAGGTGTGGATGTTTGCATGCTCCTTTTTGTCGATCCTGTGGTCAATAATCTCAAAGTGTTGGCTAGCCTCGTGGAAGTAGATGTATGGAAATCATCAACACCTAAAAAATAATCATATATATATATACACACACACACACAATGTATTTTTCATGTCCCCTATTTTCCTCTAATAGAATTTAATAATAAATAATAAATAACAATGACATTGCTATCGAGAGAAACTCTCCAACAGTGAGACATTCCAAATAAATATTATCAAGTTGAGGGTAAGGATTATACCACTATAAGAAGAACCAATCCTATAGCAATATATTAGGAGCATCAAATCATCATATCACAATAAGCAATATTTTAAAGATAATTGCATTTGTTTAAGGATCAAAATTAGACACAATGATAGCATCATTGAGAACACTTGCAAGTTTTCATGAATAGGTGAAGAATAGAAAATGCATCACTATGAGAGATAGTAATTATAGTGAGAGTATGAATAAATTGTAGCTTACTTACCCTGTCATACCAGAGACAACTACCAATCTCATTAGTTGCATAGTTCAAATTAAAAGTCATCCTTGTATAATTGTTATCTATCATATAAAAAATAATAGAGATAATCTTAACATTGTTGCATTGGACTAAGTGTAGATATATAGACCAAAATCATCTTACATATACCTAATTTTTGTATCAGAGATAGAAGTGACATTTTTCTCATATATCACATCAATTGTATAACATAAGAAAAATTATTTTAAAGTGGTACCATAGACTATTTTTCTTACACCAATCATTATCAATTTTAAGTGTTATTTGAGATTTTAAGGAAAGAAGTCTCTTGCAATTGATTTTTGTAAGTTTTTGATTAAGGAAACAAGATTTAACTGGGCCCTAAAACCCTTACAATACATAGAATGGACAAAAAAAAACACTTAAAGTATCAAAAGAAACTAAAAGCAAACAACTAAAACAACTCCCCAAACTAAAAGATAAAACTAGTAAAAAGCTAGGGAGTCAAGACAAAAAACCAAGACTAGCCAAAAAAAGCTAGGGCACTCAAGAGATATCTCTCAGCATTTCTAGTGCACTTATTTCTAGCTCTGTCAGTCTACCAGCCACCTCCATCATGTCTAATAGTTCCTGGTCAGGTTCCAAGGTGTCCTTCTTACTCATACTGGATCTAGTGTGCTTCCTTGAGCTATCATTAGGGGCCATGTCCTTTGCATTGTGGGGGGGCAGGGTCCTCCTCCTTACTGATTCTTTGCTCCTCTGTATTGTTAATGAGTAGCTCAATATTCTCATTGGCCTTTTTCAGAATATTGTAGCTTTGTTCCACTATAATATGCATTGAGCTTTCCATCATTTGGACCCTTTTCTTGACCTCTTCCACTCTATTGTCCATGCTCTTTTCTTCCTCTGTTATCCTATGCTTCAAATAGTAGTTCTCCCTTTCCAAGCTACTCACCCTATATTTGAGCTCTTGGATTTTATGAAAAATCCACTTGGTGGTGCGAAAGCTATCCACCGCACTATTTTTGGCATTGTTGAGGACATCCATATCTGAATTTTCCTTAGTGGTGTCACTAAAAATCACCAGGGTAGGGTTGATCAACTCTTCCATTTGTATTTTATCCTCCTTATTCTCTTTGACTAGAGTTCTGATCAACTCATGATTGATCCCCATTCTAGTAGAAGTTGTGTCAAAATTCCACCACACCACATTCCTATCCTTCCCCATGATTGAGCATCTATATATGTTGGTGCTGAATTCCTTGTAGCCCTGCTCCTGCTCCTCCCTATCACTCTAATTGAGGTTCCCTTCCACTCCCTCCTTCTCCACCCCCTGTTTATCCTACTTGGCCTCAGAGAGTTTCCTTTTCTGGCTCTAGGATGTCATGACTTTGTCCTCTTTGTTAGTCAATATTTTGATGATGATGTTTCTCTTGCCCCTCTTCCTCTCCATTCCTCCCCATTCTCTAAGTTCCTCCTCTCCTTCTACACTTTCTTCCCCTGTATCCATTCCTTCAGCCCTTTCATTATAGTCTCTATCCAAGGAGGTGTCGAGGCCCTGGTTGGGTTCAAGAAGAGCTTTCTTCTCCTTCCTTTCCATTTTAATGATTTTTTTGCCAGAGCCCTGTTATGGGGAGTCATCCCCCTCCGAGTCCATATGCATCTCAATGCTATACTCTATATCAGAAGGAAAATAGTCCTCTTTTGATTCTTCAAAGTCCCCTCTGCCCTTCTTTCCCTCTTGTCTATACTTAATTTGTTTCCCCATTGCCCTAGCCTTAAAGAATTCATAGATTAACAGTAAAAGCCCCTCATGGAGCGCCAGATTCCTAGTATGCTTCTCTTTAAAAACATTAATGTTCTCATTCATAGAAGAGTATAGGTAGAAGGGAATATAAAATTTCACCCCATACCTAAAGTGGTCAAGTAACACAAAGTGGTGGATGCAAAGGTGGTCAAATCTAGTGTTGAGGGAGATATATTTGATGATAACCCACATCACGAATCTCCACAATGGCTTGATGGAGCTCAAAAGATAATGAGTTCCTTTCTTCACTAGTGCCTTTTTTTCCTCTTGATTCTTTGTGAATTCTACCATCGCTTGCCTTGAGATTTTCCTTTCTCTATAGAATTTCTTTCCCATGATGGGAATGCTAGTAATATTGGATATGACATCTTCCGTCACTGTGAAGTCCACCCCATCGATTTTAACTATTCCCTCATTCTAGCTCTTTACCATACTCCTGGTAACAGAGGGTTTCCAACCATGGATTCATTTAATGAAATTCATGATTTCTCCTTTTTTAGAATGTTCCACACTTTGGAATGCCCCCACCACTTCTGGGCTTCATCCTCTAGTTCCCTCTTGTGTCTTTCCCCCACCATGTTATCCTCCTCCATGCAAGCTTTGTAACCACTATCGATACCCTTCAAATTTAGAATTTTTTTGGTGTTCCTCATTTTCTTGAACCTTTTTTTCCACCTTGTGAATTTTCTACCCAAGATTGGTCCTTGAAATAAGTTGATAGAAATTGTTGATATGAGAAGTACAAGTGCTATCGTACTTCCACATCACAATTTTGCACATTCCCCATAAATCACTAACAATCATAATAAATCTACACATTATATTTCTGACTACTTCTCATAACTCATTAACAATCATGATGAAATTTTTATGATACCCAATCTACTTGGGATCCTTTCCCTTTCAATTAACTAATTAATCTCTAATAGGATATTATAGCCATTTGTCCACTTTGCCACTTCATTGTACTTAACTGCCTAGTTAGCCAACCTATCTACTGCTTGATTGTATTCTTTGTACTCATGTGCCACATAGGTCTTTTCAAAGGTCTTGAGATGTTGGATGTAGTCATCAATGATATTCGCAGTCGTCCATGTTGGCTTATTCTTCTCATTTAGGCAGTCAATAATATTTTTTGAATCTCCTTCGAGCTAGAGATATTTCACTCCCATTTCTCTTGCTAGTTTAATAGTATGGTGAGCCGCTATAGCCTCCACATAATGATTAGTTTGTATTTCAAGGGGGACTAAAACTACAACAATCCCTATACCAAAAGCATTTCTGATGATGCCTCCCACCCCAACCTTTCCTGGGTTGCCTTTGGCCACCTCATACAAATTAGCCTTATGCCATCCCTCAGGTAGAAGAGACCATCTGCATCCATCCCTCTTGTTATTTTCCTTGCCCTTTGTACCACAAGGGGGGGTCGAGCCTTTGATTTTGGTGTAGTTTTCCATCAAGGAATTAAGGAAATTGTGAAAAACAATGTCTACCTTAGTTTCCTTATCCTTGGAAATTCTGTTGTTCTACTCTTTCCAAACCCCCCAACACACATGGAGTAAGGTCCAGTTCCACAAAGCCATGGTGTCGCTCCCCAACATCCCAAGTTGCCATTGTTTAAAGAGCTCCAAGATGTTGGAAGGGAAGCACCAGGACATGTTGACAAAGGTAGGAAAAGAGACCAAATGCTTCTGATGTAAGGACAGTGGATAAAAATATGCTCAACACTCTCACAATGATTTTTGCCTAAAATGCATCTGTTGGGCATCATATTTTCCCTCTTGGTGAGGTTTTCCATCATAAGGATACAATTTTGGAGCATATTCTAGAAGAAAATGTTAATTTTTGGGATAAGCCCTGGGAACTAGGTTTTGGCCCACACAGGGGCCGGGCCATAGTTTTGCAAAGTCTCATAGCCAGAGGCCACTGTATAAGTGTCATTCATAGTCTCCCTCTAGATAATGGAATCTTTGTTATGTGACAAAGGAATATGCTTGACCATGTCCATTAGCAGCTTGAGCTCCTAGGGCATCTCAGCCAGATCAATTAAGTCATTATGAATCCTGTAGTCACTCACCTTGCTCCCAAATCTTTTAACACAAGCATTAGCCCATCTTTTAAAAGGGTCAATATCCCAAAGAGGTCTAGATCTAAACCAGTCATCATGCCAAAAATTAATATCCTCATGATTACCCAATTTCCATTTCACCTTTTCAAAGGCTAAACTCTAGGTCCTCAAAAGGCCATTCTAGATATTAGAGCCTTTAGGGTCAGGATCCTTGCTGATGAATTGTTTGAGATTGATATTTGCAATATACTTTAACTTTAGTATATCTCTCCATTCACCCTTGGTATATAAGAGTCTCCAAATATGTATCACTTAGAGGGCATAGTTGAACTATTTAAGCTTTCTAATCTCCATACCCCCTTTCTTGTTAGATATGCAGATGTTGTACCAGGCCACCATAGGGTATTTCTTGTTCTCATCAATGCCTGACTACATGAAATTCCTTTGAATAGATTCTAGATGATCAACCACCTTAGAAGGGACAAAGAAGAGGCTAAGAGCATAAGTGGGTAAGTTCTTCAAAGTGGATTTAATCGGAAATACTTTGCTAGCCTAACTTAGAGTGATGCCTTTCCATCTTGCTATCTTCCTATTGAATCTATCAATTAGATTGTCCCAAAATCTATCAAGAGGTTTAATCCCCAAGGGGAGGCCTAAATAGGTGGAAGGGAGGGCCCCAATATTTGTAAATTGATTTTTGTAAGTTATTTGTACCTATTTCCCACATTTAAAAAAAAGGAGACATTACATCAAGGGTATTATCAATGAGGAGCAACAAAGATATCATAGGCATATATAGAAAGTTTCAAAGACATATTTTATGACATTGACAATGGAATCATATTAGAGACAATTATAGAAAGTTTCAGACCGGCTGTTACATACAACACAAAGCTCATGGACATGGAATTGGTCAAGATGATATACATTTAAGACTATATCATCATAAAGGTTCATCAATTATAATTAAAAAAGATATATGATTTTTCCACATACAACAATTATATTAAGTATCAAAGAATGAATACAAGTGATTAAGTAAAGGAGAAGAGCGAACATGACAATAGTAATATAAAACCGTCAATAATAATCATGAAGAAAATAATGTCCCTTTTGATGATTGAGAATCGAAATCACATACCTATAAGACGTACATTGGTACCCTCTTTAGGTGGAAGAACTCAGTATGATCTCAAAAAATCCAATAACAAAACATACATATTGTGGTTCATGATCCACAAATTAGTATAAAACTATTACCCAAATATTTTAGTGGGAGAGTTAGTTAAATTTAATCAGAGATGGAGAGATGGAGAGAGAGAGAGAGATTAATTCCCCACTATTCAAAAATCCTCACTCTCCACATACTACCTCTCTTCACTTACTACCTCTCTCCATGTACTACCTCCCTCCATGTACTAAAACTTTCTCTCTCCTTGTACTAAAAGTACTCTCTCTCTACGTACTAAAACCTTTTTGTAGGTTAATATTAGGAAGTTTGTGTTTGAATTGGATCTTCTCCTTAATTTTTAACCCTAATCCTAACCTAAACTTTTGAAGCCAAACACTAACTTTGAGTAACTACTATATGGAGTTTATAAAGATGCAGATAGTGGAGGAATAAAAATAAAAAAGTCTTCATTAGGCTAAAATTTCTTCTTCAATGCATGTCTGCTCTTCCTTTGGCAAAATATGGAAGTTAGTGAAATCAATCCAAAGCAATGAAAAATGAAGAATGCAGACAGGAAGATGGAACACTAATTGCCACCTCAATAGGATAATTGTGTTAATGCGAGGCTTGGGCATTTGAAATATGTGTGTCGAATATGAAATAATGGGAAATGTGATTGGAATTAACAAAAGAGTCCTAACTATCAAATGTGACTATGGCTCCATGCCTGCACTTGCAGTATCATTTTCCAAATAGAAAGATGCGATCATATCCTTAGTGCTTTAGATGAAGAAGGGAATGTTTCAACCTTGAGAAATGTGAGAGGCATAAAAGCATTGATGAAGAAAAATCTAAGCTTGAGTTGTAATCAATGTGAATTATTTAACATTTCTCCAGCCACGACAGCTAATAGAAGCATAGACAAAGCATGTGAGTTGTTTGACATAATGGCAGATGCAAATAATATAGTGAGTGCAAAAGACAAGACATGTGCACTATTTGATTGAAGACCAGATTCATGCAACCCACAACCTTGATGGGAGATCAACACACTGTTGGAAAGAAGGGATGACAGTTAATGAAATGTCCACATCTACCTCTAGCCTCACTACATAGATATGAAAGTTTCAAAGTCTTCAATGAGGAAATTTGAAGTCTTAGGTGGCACAAGCATGTGAACTATTTCATCGAATGCCTCTATGCATTATGCAAATCACCATCTGCACAAGTTTACTAAAATGGATGCATGGAATGGAATGATTGTAGAAGTTCACAATTCAAATAAGAATTAAAGAAGCTTAAACTATTCTTGATACCAGGATCTCCTACTGATATGTAGGCAAAAATTCAGAGAAATTAAACAAAGTTTTTTAAATTCCTTGCATGCCAATGTGAAAATGTGATGTTTTGAGTGTTGTCATCATGTGAAATGTGGAATGTAGAAGATGCACAACATTTGTTTGAAAGAATGCCTCTTGGAGACGCCATTGCATTGGATAATATGATTGCAAGCATGCTAACTATTTTATGGAAATCCTCAAACAATATATTGAAGACTATTGATGAAATGTCAAGTGGAAATAAATCCACGCAAGGAAGATTCATTGGTCAAAGGCTGCATTTACATAAGAATTTTGAAAAGTAGAGGAAAAGATATGTTTCAAGATTTTTGGTGGAAGGTGAATTAGGAATATGTAGTTCTTAGTTGGACCACATTAATAATCAATTAGTTGTCGGACACTACGACGTGAAGAAGAAAACATCAGTTGAAGTGGTTTCTCGAATCAAGTAGGGAACTTGAACTGAAGAGAGAAAGGCATGTGAATTGATTGACATGATACTTTAGGTGGATTTGTGTGCTTTGAAGCCAATAATCTGAAAATACGAAGTCAGAGGGACATCTATCAAGGAATTTGGTAAGCAATACTATAAGGTACAAATTCCAAGGCAAGGAGCCTCCTATGAGATTAACAAGCGCGCTTCTTGAGATATCAGATACAAAGATATGACATATGGACATTGCAAATTTTTGGAAGATGATGAGCAAAGAAGGTAGATCACCTCTAGCACAATGAACATTGGAAAGTGGTCTAGCCCATGCAAGAGGACATCCACTTGCAGTTCAGTGTGTAGAAATAGTTTTGGAATGTGTCAAGGCATATGATCAGAATTATAGGGACATCAAGACCTCAAGAGGTAATATCATGGTGAGGCTAGATCCAGTGTCTATTTCAATCACATTCAAATTGCTAGTAAGAGAAGAATTCATAGAAATCTCTAAAAAAGGTGCTCAAGGATACTTCCATCAGAATAAGAGAACATGTTTGAATATTATTGCTAGGAGTTGGCTAGATCAACCTAGAAGAAGACAATCACAGTTACCAAGAGTGCTATGTAGAAATATCTTTAATGAAGACATTTCTGATATGATCATTCTCCTTAATTGGGTAGTGGGAAATCAGATTGCTAAAGACTTTTAGGATTGGATGTTTTTGTACATTAATACCATCACCACTCGAAAACAATTTATAGATTGGGGAGAAATGATTACTAATGCCCTTCATCACTAGTTAACCGAATTCAATGCAAGTTAGGGGTTTTACATGTCCTTGTACCTAATTTACAAAATTGCTAGTATGAAGTCTTGTCCTGGTCTTAATCCTTATGGGGAGTACAACTTAACCACATAAATTTATCATTATTATCCCCAGTTACAATTAAAACAAAGCAACACACACTTGCACAGAGTGAATGATGCTTTTTCTATTCTCACAGCTAGAGAGCTATAGGGAGATATAGGACTCCGAATTTCTCCTAAAGCAGCCAGTCTCATTAGTACTTATGGTAGCTTTTTCATATAATACCCCTAATTCATTTACATTTGCGTTGGAGGTTTTCAAGATTGTCCTTTTATGACACCTCTCTTCATAGATGATAGGTTGGTGCTTTTAGAAGTTTGCAAGCAAATTGGTTAGGTAAACAAAAAGTGTAGGAACAAAGGATCAATTTCTTTCCCAATCAGTATTGGGCACTATAGTTGTCTTTCTTCTTTAGATGCTCAAAATATTGAGAGATCCATTGTGAACATGACTTTATACTCTTTCTACAATCATTTCCCATTTGATGGCAATGGGTATCTTAAAAACAACTTGGCATTGGGACCTGGCTATCTTCATTTCCCTACAATGGAAGATTATTGAGAAAATTGTGAAAATGATTTGAGAAGAAGGGATTGGATGAGTTTCATAGTACAAAAAATCATTGATTACAAAACAAGATGGGATGTGACAGGGATAAAAGAGGATGGATTAGACTTAATTGATCCTTTCTTCTTTGAGCGGATACAACTATTAGAATTGTCATATATTAATTGGTCTCTACTAGAATTGAAAGACCTCAAGGAAAGAACCTTCTTTGTGATTCAACAAACTGAGAATTGGTTAAAGAATAAAGTCAATGAAGGCACAACAACTAGATCAACAAGAAGAGGCAATACAAAGAAAAATGATAATTCCCAAGAAGGTACATTAGTTTCAGCCATTCCATCTTCTCTCCCTACTTCTTCGAGTTCTTTACATAGCACACAAGGTGGAGATGATGGTGAAGATATGGATAAAGGAGTTGATCTAGTTTCAACATGTGAACTCAATGTAGTCACTGGGAAGAGGAGATCAAAACCCAAGGAGAAGACTTCAAAACCAATTCAAAAGATGATAGATGAAGCTCTTGAGATGAAAAATTTACCATCATCATTCATAGATGAGATGATTTAATCCATAGCATCCCCTTCATGCTCATTGTCTCTTGAAAGTGCAAAAGCAACTCAAGAGGTGCTGGTTGTAGAGAATGTGCATAGTTTGGAGTTATAATCTATTGTCCTACAAGTTCCTTCAGTAATCAACTCATCTACCCATACCTCAACATCTTGGTTACAACAAAGTTTGGAGAGAAAGAAGAAAAGGATGATCCAATTAGAAGCACTAAATCTAGATGCCATAGCTGATTTAGTGCATAAATGTATGAAGGTAAAGAAGACTAGAATAGATTCTAAATTGGTAGTAAATTCTACCTCAGGAAACCTATTTGTTGAAATTGCACAACCACTCACAAAGAAGGACATAAATGAGGCAAACCAAGCTAATTTTAGTATAACTAAAGTGGATCTAGGTTGAACCACTCACAAAGGAATAGAGCATAATTTTCAAGTGTTAGTTGTTGTCCTGATGGAATAGTTAAGGAGAGATAAACAAGCTAAGAACCCACTCAAGTATCAAGTTTGAGCCCTTTCTTCATGCATCCGATCGATGGTTGGTTATTCCTTTCCAGACCCTAGTTCATCTACAGAAATAATAGAAGATCCCAAGAAGATGTTTGATGAAGAAACCATTCAAGACATAGGAGAATGCCAAACTTGTAGTAAGATGGTGAAAGCATGGATAAATGCATGAAAGAACGATCATCAAGCCTATTTCAGGAAGTTAAGGTTACATATGCTAAGGTAGATCATATACAATGAAACATTCAAAAAGAGTTTACGACTCTCAAAGAACAACAAACATTCTAGAGAGAAGTTGATGCTAATTTAGTAGAGATTAAAGGAATGGACAACGATATAGTCAAATCATTGAAGTTAGTCACCAGTGGGGAAGAAGAGAAAATTGACATATGGTTGGAAAACATTAGATGGAAAATGATAGCACGAGTCAACAATTGGATGGAGAAAAATTCTTAAACTCTTACAAGCTACTAAAAAAGAAGGCCTTGGGGAATATATCGACGATTGTAGAAGGTATCCCTATTGGCGAACACACTCAAGATCCAAACATATCTTCCATTTTGGAATGCATAGAGGTAAAGATTAGCACTAAACTTGGCAGTAAAAAAAGTTCAAATGCTAACATTACGACGAGATTGAGCAGTCTCTCAGTGGCATTAGACTTCTGTATTCAAAACTTACGAGGTTACATCCTAGAGTTGGATGAAGTTAGAAATAGACATGATCTATGCAAGCTGAAAATGTAGAGTTTAATCATCATAAAAAACAAGGCTTTGGCATAGGTCATCAAATCATTTAGAGCATACAAGGTAAACTTGACTCAGCTACTCACAACACCTACATATCAAAGAGCAAGCTCGGGAAATATCAGTGAACATAGTTGAAAGTTAGAAGTGAATATGTCTAAAGTTGTCTTAGATTTTTGTTTATATAATTTGTAGAGAGGTCAAATTTAGCATGAATTTTGGTTTTGGTCAATGTCTTAACTTTTTCCAACTATATTTAAGCATTGAAAGTTAGAGTTGGTTACAAACCATCTTCAGATTAGTCCAAACTCTAACTTTTTGAGTAGTTACAAACCCAAAAGGTTAGTTATTCTAGAATAGCTATAAATTCACTAATCTCAATATAATAGAGGACCTTTTTAGACTTGGAGACAGAGAACAATTATGTTTTGATAACAAGGCAATTTTTGGAAAGTGTGTACAATTTTTGTTCTTGTAATCAATCATTTCTTATGTTCTTGGTGCTAAGAAATAAAAGAAAGTACATTTTGTGTTCTCTTTTCTATTGAATTTGAATTTTTGAAGTGTTGATTCATTAGTATGAGTATTTTCATGGTATGATGTAAATATTCACAAATCATTGAATTAACATTGTGTTGATGATAGCTATCAAGCGTAGTTCTTGTTTGGTTTCATTTGCAATCTACAATAATTTTATGGAAACATTGAAGTCATGTGGTGCATTCGTCATCAATAATTTCCTTTCTATTTTCTAAGTTGTAATCATCTTTATTTAAAAATCAAAATTTTATCTTACGAGGGAGCTGCCCCTCTAAATGCAAAGGAAGGCCGGATATCAAGGGCCTATCCAACTGTTGGAGAAATTGATTTTCCATAGACTTCATTGGGCTAAATCACGTATTTTCTAAGTGACAAATCTGTTTACCAACAAAAACATAAAGCTTTATTGAACTATTGTCCTAGCAAAAGTCTCATTGTTGCTTACTTCCAGACAATGTGCTCTATGACACAATTCATTTCTTGTGGCCTCTTTTTTAAATTTTTTTCTATTGGATGTGGATCCATCACAAGCCCATGAATTTGTAGATTGACATTCTTTAAAGCCTTTTTACATAGGCTGACAGGGTCACTGCTATATGCAGTGTCATCATCGCATAATACAGTGACTGCCATATCAACAAGTAATTGTTGCTGTGCAATTTATTCCTTTCCCTTTCCCAGTGAATCAATTTTGACAAAAAATATTATTAAAAAAATCAAAACAAGTCAAAAATCTTCACAAAGTAACATAATAATCTGACATTTTGTAAAATTAAAATTGCATTACTTTTTATATAGAAGGTTTACCTGTGCTAGAGAATGGGTGGGAGCAACATCCTTGCCTCTGTAGGCCATGTCGCACATGTGACAAAGAATATATCTAAAAACATCAACATAATCAAAGGAATAGTCCACTTAGCAAAAAAACTTATTATTAAAATGGTATATTTTATATTAGAGTTCTAATTGGACGTAATTAGTTTAAATTTTACATATATAGTACTTACAAGTCCCATGATAGTAACTTTCTTTGTATCTATGTGATTTAAATTGTAATCTATTAGCAACTCTTCCCCTAAATTTATTGATTTTATTGCACATACAAAAACATGATCTCCCTCACGCGCATCAAAAATGCAATTGGGTCACTTATTAGTTGACCTAAGACGCGTACTATTTATAAAACCTGCAATGTTCCTTGTTTCTTTTGGCTTTCCATCAATGTACACAACATGTGTTTTACAATGATCATTTTCTTTCCATTGCAGATAATTTGTTGATAGTGCATATCTACGCGTACTTTTTTTATATTGAACTATATGCATTTAGTTTTTGCAATTGTAACAAGGTCCTACATACTTCATTAATTCAATAACTTTTTTCTAACTGACCTTTATGCCATCCATGGAAAATAGGCCTAAACCATGTAATGATGATGGAGCTATGTGATATATCCTCTAGTTAACACAAAAATCAGTGTTAATTGGAGGTAATTCCTTGGGTACCAATTCTTTCTCAAGATGTGTATACTTCAAGGGAACCTTAATGTCTCCCTTTGTCTCATCATCGTAAGAACATGACCCCCCTTGAGCAAGGAAAAATTGCATACATTTATTGAATCTTCTTCTAATCTTTTTCCCTCTAGTTTGTCTCTCTTTTGTAGACCTACTACATGTCTTACTGTCCTCTTCTATTCCTGTATTCCCCTCACTTGAGGAAGAAAAATTTGATAAATACCTATTTGGTGGTACCTGGAGCCCATCAAATGAGAGATATAGTTGAAGGAATGAAATATCAGGATATAAAATGAGGCTAATATTGATAAAGTTTGCCTAAAGTTAATGTTGAAGGTAAAGAGAAAGCAAGCATGTAATAAATGTATACCTCCCGATCCATGTCACTTTGTACGATCCTTGTTAAAGAGGTATAGTTTCCTGCATATGTAAATCATTTGTCTTAAGTTAATTACAAATTACATTATACTTATGCTACAAATTATGCATAGAACATAACATGAACAATATGCATACATCACAAAAACATAACATTGTATATTTTTCAATTGGTTACCTCTACAAAAAACATATTATAAGTAATCAACACCTAATACATTTCCATTGATCATGTCATTGATCATCTTCTTCATCCATCTCATTATCATGAACATCATCATTATCGCCATCATCATCCAAATCGTCACAATGACCATCGTCAACATTATGATCGTCACTATGACTATTGTCATTGTCGTCATCATCATCACCATCCCCATCCCCACCATCATCATTTTTGCCACCACCACCACCACCACCACCACCATCATCAATGTCATCACCATCATCATGAACATCTTTTCCATCATCATCATCATCTCCTTCCTCATCTTCACCATCATCAACATCATCATCTCCTCCTTCATCTTCTTCTTCAATCACATTATACTTTATCGACCTTCCTCTTGGATCGTATCTAATGACAAATGACCAACTCAATTTATGTAGAAAACCAAAGTAAAACACTTGCTCACATTGGCTTGAAAAAACATAGGGCTCATTTCCAACTGGCTCAAATGACTTTGTATTAATCATTGTAAATCTATTATCATGTTCAATAATAGTTCTATCAGGATCATTTTGATTTAGTTGTAGCCTATACCATTTGACACTGAATAGAACTTGTTTGAAGGAATTAAAGTTGCACTCAATTATATCATCCAAAATGCCATAGTATCTACTTTCAGATTATCGAGGATGCATGTAATTTCTAGGTGAAATATTGGTGACCTCAAACATTTCAGTTATCCAGAATCATAAGTTCTCTTAGTCTCGTCCACCTTTTTTATGCAAAATTTATAGCCATTGTAGTACATAGCTTTGTGGTGCTTGACCTATTATTTTTCAAATATGTCAAAATTATGCATCCATCCTTAAGTTGATATTAATCAAATGGGTCATGATAGATTAACTTATACGTACCTTTGTACCTCTTAAACCATTTTCTATATCAATTACCATTGGCATAAATTTGGGATCTCCATTATGATGAGCTTCTTTAACCAATGAAGCAACACCTTCCCATGTTAGTGAGTGACCATTTTGTTGAGATCATTCAATCCATAGCATTATCCAATCAAGATTGTTTGCTATATACAAATGAAGTGCATCCTACTCATGAGCAACTATATAAAATAAATAGCCTAGTTAGAAATAAGTTATATTGATGATGGATAATAATTAATTAACTATAATAACATCTTATAATTACCTCTCACTTTCTTCAATCTACCTGTCCCCATCAAGTACTCCCCTTTGAATATGTTCATGGAGTTGGGATCCCAAATGTGATCTACATGGATCTTTGATGCAAACTTAAGAAGATATTCACTAATGTAAACCATGGTTTGGTAGACTATATATCCCTCAATCATGGAACCCTTAGGATGTGCTCTTTGTCAAACAAAGCCCTTCAAATTTTTTAAGTGTCTCTCAACCATCCACATTGATCTAGTTGGTACAGGTCCACATAATCCGATCTCCTCAACTAGATGTATGAGGTAGTGTTCTTGTGCATTGAAAAAAATTGAAATAAGGAGTTTTTTTCTTCCATTGCTTTATGTCTTTTTTATCAATTTCTTTAGATGACAACCACTTAAAAGATATTAATCATGCAAAAATATATTAACAAGACTAATAACACTTCTATAAAACAAATCTAACAAATAACAGTTCTAACTTCATGTATTTCCCAAGATCATATATAACATGTTTGACACTTGTGTTGTCAAAGTTGTGTGGGAGAAATAAAGTTAGAACATACTGTAATAATAATAAAATGATCTTTTCAATATATTACAAAATAAATAATCAAAAGTACATGATGTTTTACAAATTTATTGTAAATACAGAAGAACATGACTTACCTTGACGAAGGTATGCCAATCATGTGTTTTCAACCCTAATCCAAAATCACCTTTCTTTGATACGAGACTGCTTATCTTTGCAGAAAATCTTGTGAGAAATTTAACTTTTTTATTTATTTTTATTTTTATGACTTCATATATGACATTAGTTTGTTGCTACGTTAATAACCAAGGAATGGTGCTCATATTAATCTGGTTTCCATCTCTATTTGATTGAACGAAAAACTTCAATGTATGACTGGATTCATCAATGTCATTGCAAACTTTGACCAATTTTTTTTTTTTCATGCCTTCCATCCAATATTTTTCATAGTGTCTTTGTTACATTCTTCCCAATACACATAGCATCAAACAAACACATGATTGGAAGGTGCTTGTAGTACAACCTACTAAATTGTGTAGGATAGCTTTTTAAGTCCTTTTGTAAGTTTCTCATCTATGCCTTGACGATCTTCATGAACATCAATTATATCATTAGTAAACAAAAGAAAATATCCAAATTTAAATTTCATACGAAAACCTACATCAAATGGAATGATATTACCTCGATGATTTATTCTATTGTATTCAAACTTCTACATGTGAGGTGTCATTCTTCGTAACTTTGATGTTATCTCTTCTTTCCCATTGAGAAGATGTTTTTTGATAATTCAATACGTATGACTTTTGTGGAGAGAGTGTCTATGCTCATTAAACACCTGCTTTCCTAAACATTTTGAATGGCGAGATTTCATCTTTGGACCACAAATTGGACATGCAAATTTTCCCTTTGTCTGAATCCCTATAAGATCGTGTATAATTGGATGGCATGTGTAGTATAAGATTCATATTTACAATTATCACATGAAAGTTAAACATACAACAAAAAATATGCGTTAACAATTTTACATACCAGAAAAATGTGTTAGTTTAGGGGCATCATGTATAGTCCATACAAGCATTGCACGAAATTGAAATTTCCTTTCACCAATTGGTCTAGAGATGTCATACATAGTGACCCCATTCCACAACTCCAACAACTCATCAATCAAGAGCTCAATATATACATTCATATCTTTCACTTGGTACTTACCTAGTTGAATGAACATAAACAAAACATAATTATTACGGTCATTTTGATATTGTGTTTATGAATTAATTTAGATGACTATTAAATGGAAGAATACCTGGTACAATCATTGCCAACATTATGTGCTCTCTCTTTACATACATCCAAGGAGGAATGTTATTGTTAATAACAAAAACAAACTAGACCGAGCAAATAGATCTCATCTCTCCAAATGGATTGGCACCATCTGCTGCCAATGAAAGCTTCAGATTATGAGGTTCTTGTCTAAATATTGGCCACCTATCTTCTATGTCCTTAAATGCAGAACCATCTGTAGGCATTTACATAATGTCATCTTTACTTCTATTGTGTGCATCGTAATCCATAAATTGTGCCAAGCTAGTACACCTAAATAATCATTGCAGACATCAAATAATGAGAATGTACCAAAGAACCTTATGAGACACCTTTTTCATTATTTGATCTGATCGATATCTACTAATGTGAAAATTAGGGCATTTTGTTTCAAATTCATGTTGTTTATGATATATAACATGATCATTACTACATGCATGTATTGTTTGATACTCCATTCCAATATCTTTCATAATGGTCGATAATTCTCTGTAAGAGCGAGGTAGAATGTTTGACAGTGGTAACAAACACTACCTATCAACCTATGGAAAAATATTGATATTAATATAAATAACATTAATGGTACGCTAACATAGAAGATGAAAAAAATGACACTATACCTTAGCATACGTGAGATTGCTACATTGGATATACCATTTATAACCTTGAAGTTTACTAAAAACCATACTATTGGTACATAATGTGGACACAGTTTTAAAACTTTCAAGTTATGTTTTTGAATTGCTTTGAACCATGGTTCAAAGTAAATCGAAGAGGTTCAGTGGTTCAAATGATCCATCTTGCAGGCTTAGTAGAAACAAAGTTCAACATCTATGTTCAGTTTAATACCTGAATTCAATCTCAATTCATGATGCAAATTCAAATTAAGTCAGTTTAATGGTTTTGAGAAAGTGCAGGATTGCAGATGGAAAGAGTTATGGAGAATCTCTCAATTTAGACTAATGATGTTTTGGAATTAAAGCAGTGTTCCTCATACGCCCAAGCTTCTGATGGAAGTATAATTGCAAAGCTTCAAAATATTTTTTCTTGGTGGCATCCTATGTCATTTTCTTGGTGATTGGTTTCTCTCAAATTCCCCCATCCATGAAGTTGAATCTGAACATTAAGGCTCTTGACAACAACATGCAAATCAACACATACTTCAATTTGTTATGATATGCACCGATGCCTCTAACTAATAATTGAAGATGTGAGCTCTGTCAATGATATTGTCTTGTTAAAGAAAGGGAACCCGAGATTTCCAAATGGAGTACCCATATGTAGTACTTGTGCTTAGAAATCCAAGCTCACAAAGGGCAGAGTCTATGATTTAGAACACTTAGGCATAGTCAAGACCATAAGATATAATCTTGGACTGAAAACCATGGGCCCCCAGTTTATATGCATTCAAAAATGTCATCTGAAACTTAATTTAGAGAAATATGATGTTCCCATTTATATTATCCCTATGGTAATGAAAAACCCAAAGCCATGAATGTAAAATGCTTGTGCCAAGGCCGTAGACCAACACATGGTGAGAGATTGGCGACACAAAACTTGTGTGAAGATTAGAATGAGTGGTCAACTTTTTATGAAGTGAATATGGAAGCACGAATTGCCATCAGCGAAATTGTTGCTGACTCATCGAGGGAGGAGGATTTATTGTAATAAAATTGATCATATTCCATAGCCACGACATCTAAATATGGTAATGACTCTCTTTCATAAAACCAGATGGTGAAAAATACAACAGTGATGTTACCGATAGCCTCCCATGCATACCCTATCATGAGTGATGGCGACACAAAATAGGTTGATTCATCATATTGTGAGGAAGAGATAAAAGTTCTCATTGGGATCAAACTGATCAAGCTTTCTTGAATAAAGCAAAGCAAGTGAAAGTATCATGTTAAGTCCACAAGCTCACAGTTAAGATACCCGTAGAGGCTTGGACAAAAAAGATGGCATGAAACATGTCATTTTGCGCATCTCCACTACCGAGAACCAATTCAATCTTGCAAAGTCAAGTCACATGCCTCTAGATTTTGCAATGATCATTTACCACTATTTGTTCATGTCTCAAAAATGTCGAGATCCTCATGATTTCAGACTCCTGACCAAAATCTACAAGTTAATATGTTCTATTGCCTTCATCAACCCGTCATCGAACGTGTGTTGAGGATGTTTATATCAAGGGAGCAACACAATTGTCTAACAAGCTTAAAGAGCTGCGATATGGGATGCCACAGAAGTTTGTGTGCTTTTTGCTCAATATAATGCCACAGACCTGATAATTCAAAATGCCCGATGAAAGGCTTGCGAGTGAATATGGTTAAAATGGGCATTGCCGAGAATCTTTTCTTATGTCTCCAAAGGTGCCTAATCATGGTGAGTTGTATAAATCATGTAAATGCCTTGACAGGGAGTCTAATGAACCCAATAATCCATATGATCATGGCAAAAGACTATCACAAAGATTGGAGCATAGGCAGTGGAGTACAAGACGAAGGTGTTTGCATTCCATATTCGAGCCACGTGATATAGTTATGAAAACTTTTGTGATGCATATGGAAATGCTCAAAAATGTGGAAAATTGGCAGATCAATGTCCGCAGGAAGTAGAGGCATCTTAATCTCCTTTAATTGGGCTTAGCTACTTTGTTGACTCGTACTCATTGCAAGAAGTCAACATTCATAATATGTACTGGATCTATGCCAATAAACTCAATTCCAGAAGTGAGTTTTTGATAACTTCGTTAATAATAGAGGTGAATAATACCATGGTATATGATATATAAAGCCACATCATCAGTCTGTCTGCCAATCACAGGTGCTTGTGAATAAAATTGGGAGAAAAGCTTAAATAATTGTAATGTTTTATTAAAACATTATAATTATCCTTCACATCTTTATTTTTCCCCAACAATGAGATATGTAATGTTATTTCAAAATTATGTAAAGACAGGCAGATAAGAGCTTTCAAAAAATTAGTTATGAAACTGAAAAGCTACAGGAAAGAAAATGTTAAAAAGGCCAGCGAGAGACAATGAAAGGGGTTCCATTCTTTTCTCTCTCCTAGACTGCAGACTGTGGGCTACAACAAGAGGAGAGATTTTCCAAATTTATTCCATTTTCTTATAAGGCCGAGGGAGAAAGAGCAGCGTTTTGTTTATTTTTTTCAATTATGTGTTGGAAAAGAGGGGATATTTTGATTTTGAATGTAATGCAGGGGAGGGAATTTATGTTTCCTTTTTAGATAGTGATTTTGATGCATAATGTAATGAGATCTTTGTTGTCTTTTCATTTTTAGAGAAGGGAGATTCGGGAGACAATTGCATACCAAAACTTTGAATTTGGGCAATTTTCTTTTCACTGATTGTTATCTTTGTATAACTTTCAGTTTTGTCTAAAAACATTCAATATCATGATTTTCTGAATATATTTGATTTCAAAGTGTCTTTAAAGCTTTCATTCTTCACTTTCTCAGACTTTCTTTCTCTTTGTAATTCAACATGCAAATGGACTTTGTGTCATTTGCTATTTATTTTCTTGTAGTCATTTAGCTTTTCGCATCTACTTTGTGTTTATAGGTAGATGTTTGTAATCCTTTTGTGCTTTCTGGTTAAAATCATCCATATTCAAATTCATTGTAAATCATATACGGGGAGTTGTACCCAAATAAATTTAGAGGGTGCTCACACTCTTCAATAGTGAAGTGACCCAACTGTTAGTGCTGATTAGTCTTCTTACTTCGGCTTTTAGAGTTATATTTGCATGTATTTTATTGGAAGACAATCTGTTCACTAATAGATTTTTGGTGATAGCACTGGAGACTCTTGAAGTGAAGATTTAAGTGCCTAACATTTTCTTCCTCAATTTTATGATTATCTCCATGTGCAATAGATTGGTGACTCTATACAAAGACCATGCCAGATACAAAGGTCATGAAAAGATCGAGGCTAGACCCTTCTCTCCTGGAACTTTATCAAGTTGACGATAAAGTGTTACGTGACTTTGTGGACAACTTTAAAGAAAGCATTTCTTGGGATATTTGGAATAATATAAGCCTTGAAGATAATTACTTGTCTTGGCTGCTATGGAAAAGTCTCTATGCGAGATTTCACAAGTTGAAAGACTTGCAAGAACTTGAGGAGAGAGTATCTTGATTAAAGAAGCATTTGGAGGTGGATGATGATGAACCTCCCGTTATCTTAGTTTCACCCATGTACTTCAATCTCCTTGTCATGAATGATCAAGAAGTACAACAAGAGTTACTTCAGCCTCATGCTGATCCAGTTTCAATGGATGAGAATATATGTGACAACAATGGAGAAAGGGTAAGCACTAATGATGAAATCTTGCCTCAAGATCTTTCTTCACCTCACGTAGAAAGTTTTCCATTTGAAAATCATGGTGAGCATTCTTTTCTAAAGAATTCCTTTAAAATGCTTTCTAGTGATGCTTTGTCCGAAAATGAATCTTTAAATGTCATGAGAGATTGTGAGGACATTGGCTCTTTGGATGTGAATGCTAAAAAATACCCTATTCTGGGATCTTTTCACTTTGGAAATAATGCAGCAACAATTCTTGTTAGTATTGCTGATTTTAAAGAAGGTGCCTTTAAATCTTTCTCTCCATGTCTTGAAAGTTTCAGTTTTGAGAGTGATAATGGTCATCTTGTTTCAGAATCTTCTAATTATGAAAGATTAGACAACTTGCTGCTAGAATTCTAACCTTTCACCTTTAATGAAGTGGATGAAAATGATGGTAGTCATCTTTCTTTGGAAAGTCTTTGTGAACCTTTCGCACATGTGAAAAATGAAGATGATTCCTCATGTTTAAAAATTTGTAATCAGCCCATGGAAAGATCTGATTGTTTTGAGGATGAAATATGTAATTATAACAAGGTGAGAGTGCATGTGGAAGAGTTTCCTTCTCATGACGAATATGCTGAAGTCATCACCCAACTTGTAGATAACCCAACTAAAGCATGGAGTGACACATTCCTTGATCAACAAGAAGAAACCATTGATGAATTCTTGTTATCTCTTCAGCCGAAAGACCTCTCTCAAGTTAGCCCATTTGATGATGATCGAATTCTTCATGAAGATGAGGTGAGAATCCCTTTGGATGAAACTCCTTGTGCTGATTTTCTTCTTGAAGAAAAGAGGTATAAAGTTGGCTTTCAACCTAGTGATGATTCAACTAGTATATTGAGAGACACTCTTCTTAATGAGGAAGAAGAAATCATAGACACATTGCTATCATCACTCAAACCGGATCATCTCTTTGATGATAAATCAGGTATCCATTCAAGTCACATTGAAATTGAAGCATTTATTGATAATTTTTCTCTTCATTCATCTATACATGGTTTTGCTGATTTGGATTGTGGGAGAAATGTTGAAACATGTGATAGCATTTTGGAAAGAGGAAAATATGGAATTTGTGGCATGTTTGATGATCATTTGGTTAATGAGATAGATGAAGAAAATAGATACGCAAGGGTTGATCCTATGTTGGATGAGGCATCTCTATGTCTACAAGTTGACCATGATATTAAGGGCCATGTGCAAAAATTGAATTTTGATGACAACGTTCCCAGGTATTATGCATCATCTCTTGGTGAGGTTCTTGCATTTCATTTTTTTCAGCTTGAAGTGGAATTTGACCTTGTCAATTCTCGAGTGGAGAAGAGTGCTATGATGAGCTCTGGTTGTTCAGAAAGGAGTGTTGGATCAAAATTTTCATGTGCACTTTCAGTTTGAAGTTTGGCATTGAAAGAGTCGTCATCAAGCAATGGTTAGGAGCTGCTCTTTTAAGGCACAATTTGTTGATACGGAAAGGCTCCTACTTCTCCCAACCAGTAAATGGATTCACATGAATTTTTCTTTCTTCTAGTTCTCATGGTAGGTTCTCTTCCTACCTTTGTAAATATTGTAAAAATGTTTTGAGTATGCATAGTGGTAGTTGGAATAATGTGCAAGCATTGTGCTTGCTGGTAGTTTAGGAGTTTTGGTTTGTTTACTCTGCCCTGCTCCCCTTCACCCTCTCTGCAAGTAGCTCCCAATTTTTCTCTTCTTGCTGACTCTATCACCCAATGGTTAAAGCACTCATCTCTTGCCAGAGATTGTTGGAGTTCTCTATTTTTGCATTCAAAAGTAGTCCCACAGCTAGAGCCCCTATTGGTACACAATGTGGACATGGTTTTAAAACTTTCAAGTTTTGTTTTTGAACCACTTTGAACCATGGTTCAAAGTAGTTTGAAGAGGTTCAGTGGTTCAAATGATCCATCCTGTAGGTTTAGTAGAAACAAAGTTTAGCATCTATGTTTAGTTTAATATCCGAATTCAATCTCAATTCATGATGCGGATTCAGATTAAGTCAGTTTAACAGTTTTGAGAAAGTGCAGGATTGCAGATGGAAAGAGTTATGGAGAATCTCTCAATTTAGAATAATGATGTTTTGGAATGAAGGCAATGTTCCTCATATGCCCAATCTTCTGATGGAAGTATAATTGTAGAGCTTCAAAATATGTTTTCGTGGTGGTGTCCTATGTCATTCGCTTGGTGATTGGTTTCTCTCAAATTCCCCCATCCATGAAGTTGAATCTAAAATTAAGGCTCTTGACAACAACATGCAAATCAACACATACTTCAATTTGTTATGATATGCACTGACGCCTCTAACTAATAATTGAAGATGCGAACTCTATCAATGATATTGTCTTGTTAGAGAAAGAGAACCCGAGATTTCCAAATGAAGTACCCATAAGTTGTACTTGTGCTCGAAAATCCAAGCTCACAAAGGGCTAAGTCTAATTTAGAACACTCGAGCATAGTCAAGACCATAAGATATAATCTTGGACTGAAAACTGTGGGCCCCCAATTTATATGCATTTGAAAATGTCATCTGAAACTCAATTTAGAGAAATATGATGTTCCCATTTATATTATCCCAGTGTTAATGAAAAAACCAAAGCCATGAATGTAAAATGTTCATGCCAAGGCCATAGACCAACACATGGTGAGAGCTTGGCAGTGCAAAACTTGTGTGCAAATTAGAGCGAGTGGTCAACTTTTTATGAAGCGCATATGGAAGCACGAATCGCCATCAGCGACATTGTTGTCGACTCATCGAGGGTGGAGGATTTGTTGTAATAAAATTGATCATACTCTATAGCCACAACATCTAAATATGGTAATGACTCTCTTTCATAGTACCAAATGGTGAAAAAAACAATAGTGATGTTACCAATAGCCTCCCATGCATACCCTATCATGAGTGATGGCGGCACTAAATAGGTTGATTCATCATATTGCGAGGAAGAGATAGAAGTGCTTGTTGGGATCAAATTGATCGAGCTTCCTTGAATAAAGCAAAGCAAGTGAAAGTATCTTTTTAAGAGAACAAGCTCGCAGTTAAGATACCCACAAAGGCTTGGACTAAAAAGATGGCATGAAAGATGTCATTTTGCCCATCTCCACTACCGAGAACCAATTCAATCTTGCAAATTCGAGTCACATGCCTCTGGATTTTGGAATGATCATTTACCACTGTTTGTTTGTATCTCCAAAATGTTAAGATCCTTGTGATTTCAGACTCCTGACCAAAATCTGCAAGTTAATATGTTCTATTGCCTTCATCAACCCGTCATCGAACGCGTGTTGAGGATGTTTATATCAAGGGAGCAACACAATTGTTTGACAAACTTAAAGAGCCATGGTATGGGATGCCATAGAAGTTTGTGTGCTTTTTGCTCAATACAATGCCACAGACCCAATAATTCAAAATGCCTAATGAAAGGCTTGCGGGTGAGTATGGTTAAAATGGGCATTGTCGAGAATCTTTTCTTATGTCTCCAATGGTGCCTAATCATGGTGTGTTGTATAAATCATGTAAATGCCTTGACAGAGAGTCTAATGAGCCCAATAATCCATATGATCATGGCCCAAGACTATCACAAATATTGGAGCATAGGCGGTGGAGTACAAGATGAAGGTGTTTGCATTCCATATTCGAGCCATGGCATATAGTTATGAAATTTTTTTGTGATGCATATGGAAATGCTTGAAAATGTGGAAAATCGACAAATCAATGTCTGCAAGAAGTAGAGGCATCTTAATCTCCTTTAATTGGGCTTGGCTACTTTGTTAACTCGTACTCATTGCAAGAAGTCGACATTCATAATATGTACTGGATCTATGCCGATAAACTCAATTTTAGAAGTGAGTTTTTGAAAACTTTGTTAATAATAGAGGTGAATAATACCGTGGCATATGATATATAAAGCCACATCATCAGTCTGTGTACCAATCACAGGTGCCCGTGAATAAAATTGGGAGAAAAGCTTAAATAATTGTATTGTTTTATTAAAACATTATAATTATCCTTCACATCTTTATTTTTCCCCAACAATGAGATATGTAATGTTATTTCAAAATTATGTAAAGACAAGTAGGTAAGAGCTCTAGGAGAATTAGTCATGAAACTAAAAAGCTACAAGAAAAAACATGTTAAAAAGGCCAGCGAGAGACAATGAAAGGGGTTCCATTCTTTTCTCTCTCCTAGACTGTAGACTGTGGGCTACAACAAGAGGAGAGATTTTCCAGATTTATTCCATTTTCTTGTGAGGTTGAAGGAGAAAGAGCAAAGTTTTGTTTATTTTTCTGAACTATGTGTTGGAAAAGAGGGGATATTTTGATTTTGAATGTAATGTAGGGGAGGGAATTTATGTTTCCTTTTTAGATAGTGATTTTGATGCATAATGTAATGAGATATTTTTTGTCTTTGCATTTTTATAGAAGGGAGACTCAGGAGACAATTGCATACTAAAACTTTGAATTTGGGCAATTTTCTTTCCACTGATTGTTATCTTTGTATAACTTTTAGTTTTCTGTAAACACATTCAATATCATGGTTTTCTGAATATGTTTTATTTCAAAGTGTCTTTAAAGCTTTAATTCTTCACTTTCTCAAACTTTCTTTCTCTTTGTAACACAACATGCAAATGGACTTTGTGTCATTTGCTATTTATATTCTTGTAGTCATTTAGCTTTTCACATCTACTTTGTGTTTATAGGTAGATGTTTGTAATCCTTTTGTGCTTTCTGGTTAAAAGCATCCATATTCAAATTCATTGTAAATCATATACATGGAGCTGTACCCAGATAAATTTAGAGGGTGCTCACACTCTTCAATAGTAAAGTGACCCAACTATTAGTGCTGATTAGTCTTCTTACTTGGGCTTTTAGAATTATATTTGCATGTATTTTCTTGGAGGAAAATTTGTTCTCTAACACATACATCAGAGAGAAGTGTTGTTTCAAAGCCTTGGTACAAGGGCTCGTACACCTTTTCAATTATAGGTATATCAAGGTTCTCTTCATCATCATCATTATATGCATGACTATCATCATCTTCATCATCTTCATCAGTTGCACCAATAACATCTTCCTCAATCGTATTCTTTGGCACATTATCAGCTACACCAATACAACCATCTTCAATTGTGTTCTCCACCTCATGATCATCTTCTTCCATGGGAGCATTACCTTTTTCTTCGATATTCACACCTCCATGTTCTACCAATTTGAAATTCACATTCACCAAAAGAGGAAAGTCCTTTCCCCCTTCAATGTGATTGTTTTGCTTATAATGTCTTTGAGCTGTTGTGATTAGAATTCTTCAATTCTTTAAGCCCTTGCATTTTTTGCAAGGACAATAACATTTTCCATCACCACTTCTTTTGAATTGAGACCACAATCTAGCAATTGTCACCTTATTTTGTTCTGGGTCCATATTGTTAGGCATGGACTTTCTTTAGAAGCAAATATTTGGGCTATAAAATTATAACAAATATAAACATACAAGAATTAGTAGTATGTTTTATGTAATTGATAATAATAAAATAATAAAATATTACTATCTCTTCAGTACATATGGCATCTAAACAAATCAAATGAATTATACAATATAAATATTGGCATTGATTTTGAACAATATAGCATTAGCATTGATTCTAGACTTCATTCAACTTGGTAGAAATCTTTTGAACTATTACATCCACGAGGTAAGGGAGAAAGTGCATACCGCATTGTGATGATCCATGCTACCTAACTATGTCCAAGGCATCTACACACCAGAGGCATACTCCACATACCTGGCTGGCTACATGTATACACAAGATCAAGACCCTTGAATTAGTCACTCTAATGAATATGTAGTTTTGGTTTCTAATTGTTTTGATGTAGTTGTATTCCTATAACCACTGGTGAACTTTACTTACCTAATACAACTCTTTGCCATCATACACCCATTAAGGCGAATCAGGTGGTTTTTTGTAATTACAATCCTATAATACTCTAGTGTAACTTTTGTGTTGTAGTTTATAGTTAATGTAAGGTTAACCTATATACGTCCTAACTCACTCCTTATATAGTTATGTTTTAAAGCTTGTGACAATAATCAATGGGTCTAAATAGGCTAGTCAAGTTAATGGTAGCTAGGAACAACTGATTATTCATTTTATTATACCTAATCTCATGACAACTCTACATGAATTTGTAATCAACCCAGCTAATCAACAACTAGACTGATTGACTTATATACGTCCTAACTCATTCCTTATATAGTTATGTTTAAAAGCTTGTGGCCATGCTACCTGTTGTGTGAATTTTATTGTTTATATACATACATACATACATACATACATACATACATACATACATATACATTGATCAAAATGACATGACAATGAAATCCTAGATCTTGGTGTAGGGGCACTAGGTCCTAAATAAGGTGGTCAAACACCCAGGTAGGATAGTATAGAAGGTGATCAATGAGCGTCCAAGTTGACACAAGATAGTTTAGATGATCTCAAACATGCATTTAGGCAAGTTGTTTACATGTTGTAATAATATTATAGGCAAGTCAAAGGTTGGTCAATGATTGGTCAAACATTGTGAGTTGACCAAAAATCTCCATTTTTATGTTTTATAATCTTTTTGCATATTTTGGTATAGTTTTGAAGGCATGTGGACTCTTTTATTTGAAGTTTGTGTAGAAGTTTTAAAAATTGCAAAAAATGCAATAAAAGTTGTCATGCAACTTTTTGCAATTTTTTTTTGCAATCTGGAAGTGTGACAGTCAGATCATTATTTTGATCGAACATGGAAGGATGAAGTTATAAGGTCAGGAGTTGTGACCTATAAAGTGATTATCATCAACCTAGTCTAGGGTTGGAATAACACTGTATGAATTTGGAATGAAACAACAATCCTTTTGGTGGGAAAATCCTTACCATAACATATACATACATACATACGTACATACGTATGTATGTATACACATACATACATACGTATGTACATACATACATACATACATACGTATGTACATACATACATACATACGTATGTACATACATACATACATACATCTGCATATGCAATTTTATCACCTGATTTAACTAACTTTACTTTCAAATGAAAATTTGGGAACTAAAATATTGGAATCATGCAAAGGAATCATGGAGGAAAGTCAAACAGGTAAGTGAATGAATGTTGGAAGGCATAAATGTTAATGATAGGAAGCACCAAGCATCGTGAATGGATATGGAATTTGATGGAAAGTAGCAATTACCTTTACACTATCGTTCATGGTTTGAGAAATTATATATAGTCAACTCTTATTTTTGATTGTTTGTTATTGAAGGAGGTATATGATTACCTTTTATTTGAACAAAAAACATGATTGTAATTTTGGTTTGAACGTTATGAACGTGCAATAAGGAATCTGTCAAGTCATAGCAATAATGGAGGGAAGTGATATGAGAAACTTGGGAAGAGACTATTCATCTTCCACAATGAGTGGGAAGATACATTCACCAGTTTGTGTATCATTCAACGAAATAATCTAAGGCAAGATGGAGCCCTAGTTTTTTTTTTCAAAAGTCAGGTCCTCCATTTATGATGTCGAAAAGTTGAAAAATGGCCAATCATTGATATCACTTGATCTCATAAAGAAATATTGTCCATAATCTTGAGAAAGAATATTGAGCTTTAGAAAGATTCTTTCAAAAAGAACATAAATAAATTCATTGTTAGTGGTGAGCTTGGTGTTGGAAAAATTTCAATTGCTGAAGGACTTGCTTAACATATTATACAAGGAGTTGTTCCAAACTACTTATAAACTAAAAATTTGTCTTAGCAGATATGGATGTGCTTATTGCTAGAACTAAATTTTGTAGAGATTTTGAAATTGTAAGAATTTGGTATATCTTTGATACCATGTAAGAATTGCCTAAGGGCAAAATTCACCCAGGAACTAAGAACTCCAACACAAGCACAACTGTAGACCAAAAATGGATATGATCAATTAATTAGAGTATGTCCTAATACATTGCTTTGTTCAGTATGTGATGTCCAAACACACTAGGGGTTCCTATATATAAAGGCCTCTTAGAAAACACCTAGAATGTCTCTAGAAAGAACCAGGAGATAAGATAAGCATCATGACAACTAAGCACATGCCTTATCCATCATTCTAGATGAGTGGATAAGAATGACAAGGTTGTAGACACCATGTGCTTAATTAGTGTGCTAACTTCTATGTTGTCAACATGACAACTCACAAGAGTGCACATACTCCTAGGTGGCTAATAAATAAATATTAAATAATGCATTAACCTAAGTAAACTTAAGTAAGTGTAAATAGTAAATACTTATTTACACCAACACCCCCCCTTAAGTGCAACTTACAGAAATGCCCTTAAGCTTATGAAAACTAGGATGAAATGCAAAATGGGTTTTGGCTACTAGGCCATGTCAGGTACCCATGTACATAATGATATGCAAATCTCTCATAAAGCGGGGAAAGAGGGAAAAACTCATGGGAAAAACCCTCCCCCAAAAAGAGAGATGAAAAGAGGATGCATGGATGGATGGAGTAATCAAGACCCCGCCATTACAACATACATCGAGTATATATAGAAAAAAAGGAGAAGGACAAAACCCCCTAAGAGGAAAAATTCCCCCTTAAAAAAGAGAAGAAGGAGAGGAGGTAGTCCACCCCTAAAAGTAGTGTGTCAATCAGTGAAAAATGATCTGAGGAAGAAGCTTATCCATGACCTTTGAATGATGTTCCTCCCCTTTGGAATAAACAAATGTAGGGGTACTTGTGAGATGCGTCCCCTATATGGAGAAGGAATCTCAATGATGAATGGTATCTCTGAAACTTGTTCAAATGTCCCTATGTTGATACTAATGATGGTTTCCTCCAAAACTGTTGAGAAGAAGTGCAGATTGAACAAGGAGTGTGGTAGAACTTGTCTCAGGAAACCAACTATCTTCTCAAATGTGAAAGAGACCTCCTGTAGATGTTGTACATAAGAATCTACAATCGCGTCAACCTAGAAAGACTAATCATGTAGAGAATGGACTTGAGGGTCAGAGTGAGCCCTCACAACAACTATAGAAGATACGTCCTCAGCAAAGAGAAGCCAGAAATCATCATGTAAATCTTCCATATCCATTGTGTGTGACTCCAAGAACATAACTGAAATGTTTGGCAAGAAATCATCACCTAGAAGACCATGTGTACCCTGTAGTGCTAAAGTACATGAATTTGTCATTGCGAAAAAGGATGAAGCATCCACCTAAAAAAGAAAGACAAATATCATCAAGAATGTCTCCCACATCTTCAATGTGAGACTCCATGAACAGGCCTGCAAGGGCGGGAAGGAAGTCTTCGCATGAAGGTAATGTAGGAAGACATAAATGGTCCTGCTGCATTGAATCCAAAGCATCTGTAGCTCGAATAGGATCAGTAGGAGCAACATGAGTTGGAGGTGTGATCTCATCTGGAGTTGAAGAAACCATAGCTAGAGTGACTAGATGTAGAATGTCCTCTAGAGATGGAGGAACACATGGATCTCCATATGCTTTCCAAATAGACATCCAAATATCATAAGAAAAATGTCCCATTCTAAGAGGAGCAAAAGATTTCTTAGTCATATTGTTATACAGAAAGGGACGAAGGTTGACAAGATGTGTCTAATTAAAATGTGGTGGCATTGTATAGAGATAAGGAAGCAATTTTGGATGATCTCTTAGATGATCAAGTATCAAAGTACTCCATTTATGATAGTTCCTTGTTGTCAATTGTGCTCTAATACTAGACTAAAAAATCTGACAAGACTCCATGAGATCAATCAATGAACCTCCAAGAAATCAAAGAACCCCCCCAAAAAAGATGTTGTTGGCACTTGGTAGCCACTTGCCAATTTATGGCCTATTTCTGAAAGTAGTATTTCTATCTATAGAACCTATAATATGATTGCAAATTTGGAAAGTAGACAAAAAAAAAATGCACTTTCAAAAAAACAAAACCTGATTTGGAGTCTAGATGAGCCCATACTAAGCATTTTAAGTGGCAAAATTTGGGATTTGTGAGTTGTAGAAAATTCAGGAATAGAGATGTCAAACCATCTGCACCAATGTGTAGATCACAAAATTCTACCCGAAAACAAAAAAAATTGCTCACAAAAACGAGTCCGTATGAGGGAGATATCGTTGTTTGAAAATCGTTGCTACTGTTATTTTTCCTGAATCGCCGCCGCGCCTCCAAAAATCAAATGACTCTAGATTTTGCCTTAGATGTTCGATTTGGATGAAACAAAATCTGATCTGGGGGTTTTTGGACCTTCTGAATGTGATGCAAATATCTGATTTGCACTAGCAAGCACCAATCTTCACCTGCAAAAAATTCTCTCTTATAGCCCTATGGCCAAAAAGTTTCTGAAAAAATAATGTAGATCCAAAAAAATAGCAGAGATGCAGATGAAAAAATGCAAATCTAAAAATTAAATGTATAGATCTGAAATGATCATACCAATGTTACAATTTGATCTTTCCGGTGCTGGTTTGCAAAATAAATTATCTCATTTTTTACTATGCCTAGGGTAGGCAAAATTATAGTCAAAATTCATTGAATCAGCATTCTAGATGCAATGGCAAGGTTAGATCTAGCTCTAGACACTCCCAATTTTTATATTACTCCAAACTCGGGCCGTGGTGCTGAAGCAACAATGGTCTCGAATGACTATGTGATGAGAAAATCTCCAAGTGCTCAGATACCATGTAAGAATTTGGTATAGCTCTGATACCATGTAAGAATTTGGTATATCTCTAATACCATGTAAGAATTTGCGTAAGAGAAAAATTCACACAAGAACTACGAACTCAAACACAAGCACAACTGTAGACCAAAAATGGATATGATCAATTAATCAGAGTATGTCCTAATACGTTGCTCTATTTAGTATGTGATGTCCAAACACACTAGGGGTGCCTGTATATAAAGGCCTCTTAGGAAGCACATAGAATGTCTCTAGAAAGAACCATGAGATAAGATAAGCATCATGACAACTAAGCACATGCCTTATCCATCATTCTAGATGAGTGGATAAGAATGACAAGGTTGTAGACACCATGTGCTTAATTAGTGTGCTAACTCCTGTGTTGTAGACAACACGTGCATAAAAGAGGTGCAGACTCCTATGTTGTTAACATGAAAACTCACAAGAGTGCACATACTCCTAGGTGGCTGATAAATAAATATTAAAATAATGCATTAACCTAAGTAAACTTAAGTAAGCGTAAATAGTAAATATTTATTTACACCAACTTAAATGATTGAAAATATTATAAAAAAAAACAATAACATTGAATGGTCACATTGTTGCTTTTATTGAAAATACACCCAATCTCAAGTCACAAGGAGGATGGATTGGGGCTTAGACTAGAATGATATATGAAATAACATGCAATTATTCTAATGCAAAACTGCAAAATTTGGAGTCATAATTGGTAGAAATTAAGATTAGATTTCTCCTAGCAGTTATAGCTCATAACTATAACTCTAAAGATGCTATAGCAGAATGTCAAGAGGACTTTCAAACTTGATTCAAGCAAATGATCATATATGAATCTTATGGAGGAAATAGATGAAATTAATGAGTTTCAGAGCTAAAAGTTGTTTCAAATAATGGTCACATCAACATCAAAATCCATAACAACATGATTTTCTTCCTTACTTTATTAATGCAAGCAAGAGAACTTCAAATACATCCATTACAAATTCCTAAATAGAAAACATCCTTGAAGATTCTAAAATAAATCATTATCAAAAAAAAAATCCATCTCTGTGATTCCTAATACAAATATTTATCATGAAGAGGGCTCATTAATGGAAGATGGAAACACAATAACCAAATTGAAATAGAGAGAAGAATGGAGACAGACCAAGCCAACATTGGAAATGAAGGAATGATAGATATACAAAGGATAAAGAGGATGACGGTACTCCTATGGTTCAACACATAGTTGAGGAAGCATCCAAATTAGAACTAATCTTTGCAATTTAATAGGTTCAATCAATTAAAACTTTTGGATATAATGAAGATGCAAAAGAAAGTCACAAATGAATATTACAAGGTGTAAGACGTCCAAGTCCAAGTGCACCTACAAAACCAATATCAAGTGTATTTTAGACATTTTTGAGGTCATGTATCCTAGGTTTATCATCTTTGCTCATTCAATATTGCTCTTAATTTGATTATTATGTTCTTGATTTGCATTTTTAATTCTTTCTATTTCTAACATTCTGGTCTTCACCAAAGTAATAGAGTTGTGGGAACCAATGACAAAAATAACATTACATGGCAACTGGTGAGAGTCTTATGTGGAGAATATGGCTTTGTTTTATACCATGAAGGCATATACCCATTTTATTATCACATTCAAGGGCACTTTTTTGGTTTAGTAAACACTTAAAAATCTTAGACGACTACGTCTTTACAGAATCCACTCGAGAAATTGAGCAATATGAACAATGTTTGAATCACCATAGTCGATGGCCAAAGTAAAAATTACCTTGAATCCTTATCCTGAAATTACAAACAAAAATTACCTTGAACCCTTACAATGAAAATGAAAAATACCTTCAACCCTTACGTTGAAATTAAGCAAGCAAACAGAAGAGGACGAGACCTTACCTTGAAAGCAAGTTCCAAATAGAAGAGGACGTGGATAATGAAAATGAATCCATCACCCTTACCTTGATGGAGCTAAAAATCTCTTAATTGGTCACACCTGAAGCCTCCCGTCCGCACTTTGCCGCGTGATATGAAATGAAGTTTCACTTTTCTTTTTTTGTTTATATCCCTGACAATGTCAAAAGTTCGACACCAAACTTAACTATCGTCAAAATTTCAATGCTATCGAGATCAAATTTAAAAAAATGAATTTGACAAGCCAAATTGGCCTATCGTTGAAAATTACCCCCAAATGTACTAGAGATTGAATTTGAACATAAAACGTTGAGGACAACACTTGAACATAATATTTGATTTTATAAGGCACAATGTTATATAATCCTGCACCTCAATGAGTTAAATAAAACATAAAGTAAGCATTATACAATACAAAACTTATCCAATAAAAGAGGAAGCAGTGGCATGATAAATTCATTAACGATAAAAAGTTTGAAATCGGTGATAGGGCATTTATCTATGATTCCAGATATCTATAATACCGTTGAGAAATTCCAATCATGATGGTTAGGCCCCTATGAAGTAATATCAATGTACAAAAATAGTGTTGTGCAACTCTCAACCATTGACCAAGTATGTTCCAAACTACTAGTGAATGGGCAATGTCTCAAGTTATACAGAAAACCACACAACCATGCAACAGTGGAGACACCAACATGTCTCTTGCAGCCAAAGATGTTGGTCCACGTGTCCAGTCTTCATCTATATGACTTTATTTCTAGGTAGTGCATAATAAATCTTTCACATCATGTGCAATAAGTTTTTTCCATGATGAATTTCCATAGCATTCTTCTCTCTCCTCTATGATTCCACCTCATTGACAATCATTCCACGACATGCAAGTGCAACAACTATTACATTAATTATCTCTAATAATGCGAGTTAAGTGGTACATGACTCTTGTTTATTTCATTTTCATATATTCACTTTGATATGAACTCTTGTGCATTTATTGCATTCTTGTTGATTTGACAATCCACAAAATAGAGGTCCAATAGTCCATTTAAATCAAGGGGAATCATCAATCCATACAACCTTATTTCTAATTATGTGTCACAAATCTAAAATCCTATGTGGATCGTAAGTACTTGTTATGTCATAGGTGATAAATTTTTAACATCTTGAAATGATTGATGTGACATAATAAATCTTGTGGCTCTAGTGAATGTAGTATTTCACATTTTGCAAAAATATTTCCACAAATAAATAAGCAACTATTGACTTTTTAACCCATCTTTTTTACAACCAAAGCAAAACTAGAATACAATTGTAGAGTGTCTTCCCTACTAAATTTTTCTTCACTCTGGTCAACATCCATTTACCATTGAAATATATTCCTATGTGTTTTCCTAAGTTTTGGGGTGAGCATGTGAAGTAAATTGTTGAAAAGCAAGAAGTTTTTTTAGCCATCGTGGAAGGTGACCTACTTTTTAATCAGCCTACAATTCACAATGTGATATTATCAAACCAGACATGTAGATCAAAATTTGAAGAATGGATGTGGTTAGATTATTTCCAAAAGCTGACTGGGTATGACAAGGAAGTTGATTTTCAATTCCTCAACATATTTCACAATGGAAGAGCCAAGATAAAGGAATTAAGGATGAAATGCAATGAGGAGATAATCTTAGAAGTCATGGGGCTACCTCAAGAAGGAGAGAGTTTTCCTAAAATTCAAGACCCCTCTCTAGAAGAGCTCAATTCTCATTGCACTTAGACCCATCGTTGGAGGTTGATAGAAAGCAGGGCACTAAACAAACCTCATTACTAGCACCCTACATGCAATGTGCCACCCACATTATCCACTATCTCAGCCGTGAATGAAAAACTACTTATTTGCATGTGGTCCATTTCAAATTGCTAAGTCATTTGAGGCATGAGAAAAGGCCAGTAAATCTTCCCAACTTTATGCACTGTTTGTTACTCAGGTGAGCAACTCGAGTAAAGAAAGGTACACCTAATTATCTGTCTCATCGCTATTTGATAAAATTGTTAGTAGAAAGGGCTTTAAAATAAATTTCTACAATTTATTGGGATGTATTCATTTCCTTTGATCATTTTGTTCAAGAAAATGTGGATCTACAAGGGGTTGGGTTAGGTCAAAGGGTTATATATCGAGAGACACTAAGAAAGTAATAGAGGATCCTTCACCCTCGGGTGAACCTATGGAAGAAAACCTTGATACATAAAAAGAAGTCTACTAGCTCATCCTTTTCCCATAATAAAAAGAAACCTCCTATTGTTGAAAAATGGACAACCTCTCAACCACTTGTCAAAACTAGGGCTTCTAATAGAAATGAGAAGGGAAAGTTTGTGGCCAAAGAAGAACCTCTAGAGGAAAAATCCATTCAAAATACCAAAGCTCGTCCTAAAAGAAAGACAACTCAATAAAAAAACTCTTGTAGCCTCACCTAAGGGAAAAACCCCCATGAAAAGAACCAAGAAAGACCTTGCCTTCAAGACCAAAATAAAGACACCCATATGACAGAGCAATATAATTAAAGAGAAGCCTTCTAAAGACACTCCTACTCAAGAAGCCCCTTTTGTGGATGTTGAGTCTTCTAAGTCCACAGAAGTAGGATGAGGAACCAGAAGAGAGAATATCAGATGTTTCAATGGAAGACAATATCGAGCAAGAAGGCTTGTTTGGCTTTATGGGTGAGATGCAAGGAAGTGGAGATATAGTCATGGAGGGGGGAGGCTCGAAATCTATTGATGACCATGATGTTGAACAAAAGGAGGAAACCCTTTAGGAGGAATTCCCTGAGGTTGATTTTGTGAATATAATTGAAGAAGGAATCCATGAAGTTGAAAAGGAATCTATTGATAATGTTGTAGAGAACAATGCAAATGTAGCTGGCCTAGACCAACTAGTTAAAGTTGCTCAACAATTAGGGGAAGTAAATTCAAAAAGAACCATGGTTGTTTGGATAGGGAGGCCATTTGATGACTTGAGGCATGATGAGGAGCCACTAAATAATGAGGAAGAAGGATATGTACCTCTTGAAAATCAAGGTCCTCAACTACCACTTGACCTATCTACCACTCTAGCCCTAGGAATGAGTCTTTGCCAAGACATGTTGCTGCAAAAAGCTTTATGGGAAGTGGAGAAGAGAAGATTTTATAAGTTGATTGATGAGCAATGCCAAGAATTGAGGAAGAAAGAAGAGAAAGTAGAAATGTTGAAGGAGAAGATCACACCGATTACCTCTATTTAACTAGAGTTATGAAATGATGACATCTAACAAGGGTGTATACCATTTATTCAAGGAAGCAATTTCTTGATTCAGAACTAGCCAAGATAATACAAGGACTTAATCTTTCTCTTGAGTATCTCCATGAACTTTACTATACCTTTCAAGCTTCTCCATCCTCCATCAAAAATTTGTTGTCTGAGTTATACCTCCACAACTATGTTGTTCCTTGTGATATAGCTTGAAATCCCCTATTGTACGTAGGAAATATCTAATTGTGTGACTTTATGTCATAGATACAAAATGAAATTAGCAGGGAGCATCAAGCCTGCCCCTACTGAAATTAGGAAATGGATACACCATTTTCCATAAGAGTAAAGGCTAGTGATGCTAAAATAGTGTACTATCACTTGTTGAAACTTACCATCATGGACACAAAAGCATGCACTGAACCCTTGAGGGAAGTAGCCTAAATGGAATATGGACAAATGGCAGTGAATGAAGGACAATAAGTATTGGGGGCAATAATCTAGATATGGAGCAACTTAAGTGTCAATTTGGAAACCGCAACCCCTCAAAATTATATACTAGCTTCTCATAAGGCTCCTTGGTATGTCAAGCTTGCAGGTCTGGATACCCCTAAAGTTTTAGCCACCACTTTTGATGTGGTCTTTGCTTAGTATGGAAGATGATGTGAACTTCTATGATATGGAAGAAGAAGTTGAACACATGGAAAAGCTTTGGGAGATTAAGTGATATTACTAGAGCTTGGCTAAAGGAGGAGCAAGGAAAAGTTCCTCATTCGATTTCAAAATGAATGCGAGAATCAAGAAATTTCAATTGTTGGAGGACCAACAAGACACTAAGTTGGGGGGAATAATGAGGCCATTTTATGGCCTACTATGTTACATGTTTTCTTAGTTTTGATGGTTTAGGACTTGAGATTTTACTATACTTTCATAAGACTTTCTTAAGAACATTATAGGTTTGAAGTACTAAGTACTAAGATATATAATAAACTAATCACCTTTATATTATCCATGTATCTATGAATGATTTAGGTGTGAATGGGTTCTTGCAGCCAAACAGGTTCCTTTCCTACAAGAATGGATTGAATGCATAGTCATTTCTATTAAAGATGATCTTATGAATGTTATGTGCCATAAATAAGATGTCTGCTTGTGCTACTAGCTCTCAACAACAAGACCAAGTCAATATAGTTTGAGGATGATCGACATCATAGAGATTCCTAAACCTATTCAATAACCACTAGAAGAGTGGAGAATCGACTGTCATACATGAGTAAAGTTTAATCATTGTTTAGTGTGAATAAGTCAGCAAAGGACTACTAAGGACTACTATAGTGGAAAGCAAATCTAGTTGGCGAAGACCTATATTTTCTCCTCTATTATAATGAAGAAGGCATTTTCTCTTGGTTTAGAAAATATCTCAACATGGTTGTAATGGAACCAACTATTGTAACTTATCCAGCTATGGATGTCCAATAGTTTAGGAGTTACTTAAAGCTTTTGTTATAAATATGTTGTTGAAGACTTCTCTTAGTAATAGTGAAATAGATACAAATCAATATATTTTGCAACATGAGAATTGTGTCATTTCAATTTTAAATGTATGATCCAAGTTTCAATTACGAATAAAAAGGATATGTTTGAATTCCAATAGCTTGCATAGTTTATTTTGGTTCGCTTATTGAAGGGGGAACATGGTGAGCGAATATTCTCATTCGTCATTTTTGTAGAAGTTATTAATTCCTCTATTGTTCCTACAACCACTAGGAAACAAAACATGTTTAATCCATCCTTGTCCATCCTCATCTTTTACAATTCCCTCTCCTTCCTTAATTCTACATCTCATATTCATTATGATATCACTTTTCGTCGTAGGCTCTTTCTCAATCATCCTCATCTTTTACAATCCCCTTTACTTCCTTATTCCTACATCTCATATTCATAATGATATCATTGTTCCTCGTAGGCTCTTTCTCAACCCCATGCTATCATTCATCTCTCCACTATTTCCTTTTGACCCATCTCTACTTAATTCATCACCATCACCACTTGCCTTCCTACCATTACCCAATCTACCCTTAATAGCACATGGAAGGGTCTTGATTAAGTTCATAATGGAGCCAATACTTTAAATTCAGACAAGGATATTAGAAATGGAGTCAATACTTTAAATCCAAACAAGGATTTTAGTCATGAATTGATTCATAATCCTCTTGCTTAAGATCTTTCCGCATATGCGTTTCCCATTGGATATGTTGCACCATTATTTGAAATATATAATGGTAAATGTGACCTGATAAATCACACAAAGTCTTCAATGCAACATGTTTGGAGTTTATTTATGAACAACGACATATTTCTTTCTAAACCATTTCCGCGTACGCTGCTAAAACATTTTCTTCATTGCCATATTCGTCTATCCGTTCACATGTATCGAACTGACAACTTCATCCATCAATCAGTTCCATGTAAAAATTGGATTGAAAGTCACAATTTTAGATTTGGTTCGATGCGACGAAATACAAAGTGATGAGCTTCAATGACTATTAATTGACAGTTAGATCCTACAAATATGGATATAGTTGGATAAAGTGGCGTTCATCATTATGATACATTTGTTGATTATGCCCAATTGATAGAGATTTTGAACTAAGATTAGTAGATCTTGCACATGTTAACAGCAAGATGAGCCTAGTAGTTAATAATGTCCTCGTTTGGTAAACAGGTGTACTCAGATTTTGTACAACAGAAGCCTTACAATGATCCCTAGCCGTTTAAGGATTGAGTTTAGGACATCTCCTAATTGGGAAAAAAAGAACGTGGAATATTCATACAACCCTTATATATAGAGAGAGGAAGGGGGAGGAAAAGTACAAGAAAAACACAAAATTTCAGATCTGAACTGAGGCAAAAAATCAGAAAATTAGGACGAAGGTTAACCCAAGGATAAGCCTGTGGACGGGATCGTTAGTCAGGCTCGTGAATATATGGGCATAAAAACCACACCCTACAATATTTGTACAAGTCTAATTAAACAATGAATCAAATTAAATTAATAAGAATAAGATAATCACAAGCTGAGACATATAACTGATAAAGTAAACAAGGTGGTCAGAAGTGCTCGGTCCTCCAGAAAAAAGGTGGTTGCTAACGTTGATAGACCACATGTTGTGGATAGAATAAACCCTATGGTCCTATCCCCCAGATTAATAACTCTAGTTGCCAGAGCTATGTCTGTAAGCCAATCCACGATGCAGAAAAGGCCAAAGTGAAAGCTAGAGTGGTAACCAAATGTTCTACCTTTTAATTCCAAGGAATATAAAATCTCTTCCCACAAAAGTCTGCAGAAATACCAAACTCTCGTCAAGGAACACATTTCTAAGAAACCCTTAAGGTTATAAATCTCGCTTGCACCAGAAAGCCAGACTGACATGAAAGTTTCCCATCCAGTAACAGATATTGTAAGAATTAAGATTTTTGCTCAATATAGTTAATGTTTTTCGGTGGCTAGTGTTCTCCAATGTAACTTATCCAAGTAAGGTATTGTAATCGAAAATAAGGTATAATACTCCAGAACATATCATGTTATTAATAATTTATCCATCATAACTTACAGTGCAGAAGAACCAAAAAATACAGTTCCATATGGTACCATACTCAGAATTTCACATCAAGTCTCAACAGTACTTGTGTGCTGCTAATATGAAATAAATAAATAGTGAATTCAATTTTCATAATCTTAGACAAACAGGCCAGCGGCAGGAGTGCAAAGTCTCTAACCAATTTCTTGTGGCAACAGACTTTGAAGATATTAATACAATTTCCAGACATAAATAGTGTGTATAACCGTCTTTCTCGTGTAATGCTATCACAAGGAACCAGAGAACCAAGTCAACTCACTTCCTATATCATTGATCAGAATGAATTCAAAAGACAGATTTCTTGGTGTAAGATGCCAACAGCACAAAGACAATACCTGTACTTGCATCGTGGATATTACATGGGTAATTCAACTCATCTTTTTGTAGTCCTTATGTAAAACGGGTCTAGACTTGGATTGATTTAAAACTACAGGTACAAAGAGGCCTCTGTTCCCTATCCTGTTCCTGTCTTGTACTCGGGTGGCCATTTAAGTCTTGCTTGCTTGGACGGTTTAGAACTTTCTTAGTTATGCAAGAAGAAACTCAACAAAATTGGATCTTGCAAAACAATTGAATTGGTTGATAAATATATTACTGAATGCTCTCTACAATGTACACATTATTCAAATAAAGGTATTCCAAACAGCACCTTCTCCTTCACCACAGTGCTCGTGTACATATTTTATCCTTTCAACAGACTTGCAGATCCCACTACAAGACCAATCAAATGAAGCAACGCAGACATTTCCAGCTTGTGCTTTCCACTCACAATCTGAAAAGCATATCACAGGATAATTAAGAAAGAGAAATCATAAAAGTTGCTTTTAAAACATAATCCAAAATGAATTATCTCAGATATTAGCAGCAGTATGTACCTGGAGGAGTCCCACAACACATATTGCGATCATCTATGTGCTCAACATCTAGTCCAATGAACCAGGCCCCCAATGATACGTCTTCATTAGCATATTTATGCAATATTGGCCTACATCATAATAGATATTGGCTTATTAAAGAATCCCTTTTAATGACTATCAAGTAGAATGGCAGTAAACTTTGCATTGGGAGTGGTTTATGTCCATTCTCTGTTTTGAGTAGCTATGATGTATATTATATTTTTGTTGAAAGATGGTCTAAATTTAATACTTAAATAAGGATCTACTGTGTTTCAACTTTTCGATGTATCCAATGCAATATGGTCCATATTCTGACATCTCAAAGTCTTTTTAAAGAATATACCATGTCAATGTGTACATACTTACAGACTAAACATCTTTACTTACAAATTTATAGATATATATTTTGCCAGATCCTTTGATATCGCATAGATCTGGCCAGTGGCATGTCTAAAGTATTTGTTTCCCTCTTCTCCAAACTTCCAGTATTCTGGCTCATGATATTTGACATCTCTGTAAGCGTAACCATGTTTTCTTAGTTTCAGTTATTTCAGCTTACCAAAAACACAGCAACAAAGAGATCAGTACAGATTTTTAAATTACTTACTTTTGTGCAAGGACCGGTCCAGATTTCATACACCCTATGTACACTCTTGGTTTAGCTCGATATCGTGCAAGAGTGGTAGACAACATTCCTGAAAACAGTTCTCAACATTTTTAATAAATCAGACAAACAGGCAGAGTTACAAATTACTTCTTCAGATTGATTATCTTAATTAAGGTTCCTTCAAGACATGAGACTATACTGAATCTCTTTCAAACATTTGCTTGATATGGTGAACTTTTCAATCGAGGTTTAATATGATCTGAATACATAATCTTAACATATCCTTGAGCATGCAAGCTATTTTACAAAATAAGGATGAAACACCAGTACCTAGATTTACATGCACATCATCATCAACCTTGATATAAAAGTCAGCATCCCATTTGGCCACAGCAGTGGCAAAATAGATCTTTGTCTTGGCAGATAGTTCGTGGTAGCCCTCAATGTGTTCCTGACAAAGTAAGGTCAAATGAGTCAAGATGCTTTGAAAGTGTGAATTGGGGCTTTATGAACTCAGAAATAAGAAAAGCTTTTATTTATGTTCAGAAGGGTACATACAAGCCTCAAGAAATCTTTGTGCTGAGCATCCTCTGCATCAATAGCACGATCCAAAATACCATCAGGTGTAGCACTACATCAACATACAACCCACATTAACCCAGCTACATTTGATTTGTAAATTGTTGCAAATACCTTCCTCAAGTTTAAGAGTTTCTTTATTTTTATAGTTCATATTTGTGTCTGTATTCTAACATGATGACAGATTAGAAGAGAAAGCTTATCCTTGAATATTCATTCACCTGTGTCCAATAACAAATCTGATAACGATGCCCTTTTCCTGTTCAAGTTTAGTAAGTCTGTCTCCTACAAAAACACATACAATATGGTCACCATACTGAGATAAAAGTATTTGCAATCAGATCTGTAACATATATTAGTATTGCTTTATTGAGAACAGTTTTCACTAGATGTATTCTATAAAATATCACACTTCCAGGGCACAAAAGCTTCACAAGTCTGTTGTTCGACTTTAAGTACTTAACAGGTTTAGCAAAAGCTTAAAATAGTCAGTCAAACCTTGTGGCATCCAAGTTTCCCGAACAGAGTCCCGTCGTTTTCTGCTGCTGAAAGCTGTATTTATACCAATTACAACAAAAGCCTTTGGTCTTTCAGCAGCATCTTCTACAGCAGGTTTCTTGCTAACAGGAGAACCATCGAGGTCTAATCCCTGTGCAGCTCTAGCAGCAGCCAACTCCAACTCTAATGTAGAAATTGTCTTGCCTAAGATCCTGTTAGATAAATTTTAGCTTGTGTCACTTGACAATTGAATTGCATTGCATGCGAGAAATGCTAATGCTTATTTTGTCATTTGGTGATTTTTAATGTTTTATTACTTACTGAATTGTCTTGTGTGTGTTCTCTACTTCTCCAATTATATCCCTTTCTTCACCAAGCTTCTGATCCACAGGTGGCAAAAGAATATAAGTATTTTCCATTAACAGTAACAAGATTTTCCTACTCTCTTTGACATATTTTAAAGGTGACTTGTTCAATGATTATAAAATTTGAAAATCAATGTAGCTATTGGCATAAATTTCTTATTAGAGATCTACTCACCCGTTCATGTTTACAACCATCCTCGACTACTTGTAATTCCTGATCTTGACGTCTGTTTGTCAAAATTATATCGCCATTTGCCTCGGAAGTTTTCCACATTCTGCCAAAACATCAGAATGCATACCAATAAAGTTTAACAAAGCTAACGCTTGTTCTAAGCTCATTATGGAAACCAATATTTGGAATGCTTTATAACTTATTACTTGAGAAAATAAGGTCATGGTTTTCTAATCAGCTGCATTCTAAACTGAATTTGGATACAAGAACTACTTTAAGAGAGTGTATGCAGTGGCACTGTAAACATAAAACCAGTTCTATTTGTATTTGTTGAATGGAGCAAGCCATACAACCATGAAGCACCAGAACCACCCTATCCTTTCATTTGTTCTTCATGAATTTTAGATACTAACAAATTACTTATGTAAGCAAAAATTTCTCTCAAATCAATTGCAAGTAACACAAACATTTTGAGGGAAATTAAATTATATATTGTAATAAAAACAGAGAATTAAAAAATAAAATAAAAATTGAGGGCAATTATAAATACTGAAACGAAGGATTAAAAAACAAAATTTAGCAAACACGGTATAAAGGGGTGCTGGTAACTAAATTTTACTAACGGAAAGGGAGAAGACACCAATTCCACAGAACAATGGGTAATAATAGATATTGGGGCATGATACATCCGTTAAATATATTGGCAGCAAAGGTAAAAGTGAAAAACAATATGGCAAATGTTAACTGCTTCATTTAAATCCATAGAAATAAAGGGAGATAAAATTGTTAATCTCCATTACCGGTTTCGATGGATCAATTGAACTCAAGTATGCAACGTTTCAGGAACAAACATAACCTAATTCAAGACCTCTAAAGAGACTAGATCAATCACAAATATAGCGTGTTAACCCGACGTCTGTGCATCTGATACTGAAAAACAAGAGTTTAAATGCCTATCATATGGAGGAAGGAAGATTTTGGAAAAAAAAAGGGCACAAATATAAAAGTAAATAAAGAAAAATAGAATTGCAGTTAACAAAATTGCCTGATTTATTCGTAGATGATCCCAGACATCGCCTTCAGCTAACAGTAGCTGAAAAATGACTAAAACAGTGGTGATTGATAAGTTCAATGGTCTAGCTGGTGAAATTATTGGGCTCATAAAGAGCCCACCAGAATTCTGTTCTTATTTCACCGGCACTGAGAGCCATAGGTTATGAACCCTAGGTAACTTTGGCTGAACAGATTAGCCCCCTGATCTAAAGCAGTCCCATAACAAACAGTTGATGTTTCAAAGAATGTCACTGTTTTTGAAACAATTGCAGTGGAAGACCACTACCTTAAAGATTGCATCTAAAAAACTAAAATTCCAAAGCAAATGAAAGAAATTCCATGGCTACTGTACATATTTTCTTGTGAAATACCAATTCTTTTGAAATTGGCATGAAACAATACTAAATTTGAAACAATCGTTCCAAATATGGTCCCAGGGATCGGAAATTATGAGCTTCCGCAGACAATTCAAACTGAAACGTTAAACCTAAGATTTTTTCAAATGTCCATGAACTGCGGATCATTGTAAACATCAAGAAGAGAATTTTACAAGGAGATAGAGTACCTGTCTGTAAAAAGCATTCCAGCGCAGAAACATAGAATGCAAATTATTACCATCCATCTTACAGAGACCGTCCTCGTATTTCGACTGCGCATTTTTTTCACCTCCCTCGGAAAACCCAAACAATTTCCAGGAAGAATTCAGGTCTCCCAACTTCAAAAAATAGGTTTTGGGTTTTGTAAAGTCTCTCTTCTTCTTGCCCCTCTTCTTGAATGATTAATTGTTCGGGAAGAAGAAAAGGGAAGAAGAAGAAGAAGAAACTTCTCTGCACTCCCCACTGGCGCAGTACCAATTTAACTTCGAAATGTTTTTGGCGTATTGCTTTACCCCACGGTAAGGCGATCTTAATTAAAAAATACGTCCTTACCCTTGTCTTTAGTCTGCGCCGGTTATTTATATTTATTCTTCGCCGCCGGTAAATTTAACGGCCGATGTTGGTGTCCTTTTCTGAGTTGAATTGCACGGCATTGCTAAGAATGCGGTGGCGAAGACGAGGTGTTTATTTATAATCTTTTTTTTATTACTAATTTAGAAGATCTTTTTTTTAATTATAGAAAATAAATCTATTGAACATGCCCTCCAAATAGAATGTATCGATACAGTAGATTGCTGTAGCTTTTTATTGAATATTTGGCTATTATATACGCTATTATGTTTTTTATTTTATTTTCTTCTTTGCTGTTGTTATTTCCAGCATTCTATTATTTCTGTATGTACCTTAAATTGTCTCATATAAATGTCATGTATAATTTTTATTTTTTTAATATCTATTTGAAACATATTTCAATTTAAACTAAAAAGATTAATTATCTAGTTCATTTTAAATATAACGTTTCCTAAAAGTAAAGAAATATTTAAATAGAATATAGAAGAAAAGGTTATATAAAGGTATTTTGTAGGGAAAGAAATCATTACTTTATATAAATTATATGGATCTTAAAAGATAATTGTTTTAATGATAAAAGTATAACATTAAATATTTTTATATATTACATAAATAGAATTAAATCTAATACATCACATATAAAATAATTGATAAATAAAATAAAACAATAAGAAGCATCTAATTTTAGGTAATGGTGGAAATTATGTTATTAATTTAGATTTTTAGTCATGTTCAATTATATTTCTTAGATTATAAATGACAATTCTAAAGTATCATTTCTGTAGAATATGAGTATTTGGATTATGTATTACATTAAAAAATAATTACGAGTGTGATTCTATCTAGAAGACGCGATGATATGTCGTCGTCACCTTCTTTTGAAACTTTCACCTCTATAGTGATAGCTAAATTGGGATTTGTAGTGTTAATGTTGACATGGTAAATTCCTTCCATATGTATACACTCTTACTTTAGTCTTGTATGGAGCTAAAATATCAATTAAATAGTCTATTCCACGAAATTGAAGTTACTCCAGTTAGGGAATTTCTACATGTAGGGTGTAAGATTATTGATAGCTTTTACTATTTTTGGTGTTCTAACTTTAGTTTCTAGATCTTAGGGATTTTGCCAAAGACCTCTATATATGGAGGCTTTTGTAATGCAATTATTGTCTCAAATCTTTATGATTAGATGGTCCTTGATCCATTTAAGAAATTAATGTATTCAAATTTGAATGAATCAAATGATTTATTTTCTATTAAGTGATTTATGTGTTTTCTTGATACATTCAACAAGTTTAAAGTCAATGTGGAGAATTAATGAAAAAGGAAGCAAAATCAAATGTTAAAGGATAAATCGTGGATGAGAATATTGTTCAATAAATTTAGAGTTATTGTGAGATGAATGACATCAGTAGGCTACTCCCACTACTTACACACCTCAGTGGAATGGATTGGTTGAAAGAAAGAGCCATACAATGATGTAGATGGTGAGGAGCATGTTATAAACCACAAGTTTGAGCAACTATTACTAGGGAGAGGTAGTACTATAACGATGTACCTGCCTACAACCAAGAAAGTGCATGACTCACTTTTTGCATCTTTGTCTTTGCTAATCAAGTACATGGATATGCTAAACAACCAAAAACTTTGAAATGATTAACATTATACCTTTTCTCATATCATGCTTCATCAAGAATCATCTTGTCAAGTGCACTTGTAGGACTCCTATCCAAAATGTACATAGATGTAGAAAATGCATCTCCCTAATAAGAGTTGTTCAAACTCTTTGTTTGTAGCATGGTCCTTTCCATTCCCAGCACCGTACACTTATTCATTTTAACCATTCCATTCTTACGAGGTGTGTCAGTGGCAATGAGTTATCTTCTATTGTCATTTATCTCATAATGATCCTACCAATTTCTTGAACAATAATCTCCTCCATGATTTGTCATTAAACATTTTATTTTGCACCCTCGTTCACTCTTTGAACAATCTTTAAGCCTCTTGTATGTATCAGGGCCTTCATCCCTAGCCTTAAAAAATTACAACCAACACATTCATGAGTATCATCAATAAAAATGATATGGTATGATGACTTACCCAAACTCTTTGTTTGTATAGGACCACATATTGTAGTGTTATCTCTTACTAATGAGCTTATTGCATTAAGAGATGTAGTTTTTATGAAGGAGGGGTTGTATGGCCATAAAAAATGTCACATTGAGAAAGTAAAATCTATTTTACATGACATTGTAATTGATGATATTGATCATGAGAAGCCCACCAATGTTTCTTTTTCAAGTGATAGGAATCCACCAAGTTGCCATTCATCTAGTTCTTCAAGTCCAAGTTCAACTTCAACTCCAAATTACAAGGATGGTGAGAGCTTGAGTGATATATATCAAAGGAATTTAAATCAAGCACATGAAGATGCACTGAGGAGGTCTAGATGAAAGTAATGAAATACAAGATGTATTCCATTGATAGGGATGATACATGGGAGCTTCCAAAACTTCCACGTGACAAGAAGAAGATTGGCACCAAATGTGTGTGTCGAACAAAGTTTAACAATGACATAAATGTTGAAATACATTTAAGGGAAGGTTTGTTGTCAAAGGCTTCACACATAAATGTGACATTGATTATGGTTACGAAGAGACATTTGCACTAGTAGAAAGGCAAGAGAATACTAGAATGTTGTTTTCATTAGCATCTCAAAAGAATTTGAGCTACATAATATAGATGTTAAAAGTTTCTTCTTATATAGGTGCTTAGAAGAAGTATATGTGGAACAAATACAAGATTTAAAGTGGAAGGAAATGGGCATAATGTCCACAAGTTGAAGAAGGATTTGTATGGCCTCAAGCAAGCATCAAGAGCAGGTATGCAAGGGTTGATGGCTACTTTTAAGAGAATGATTTCAAGAGAAGTAAGAGTGTACCTACCCTTTATTATAAGCAAGAAGGTAATGAAATTCTTATCTTAAATTTGTATATTGACAAATCTATTGTATATTGGTAGTAGTTATAAGATAAAAGTTGAATTCAAAGTTTCTACGATGAATGAATTTGAGATGATATATTGTCGTCTTCAAAGACAAAGTTATCCCTACCAAGTTTGAAGTTGCTAGAGACTTGCAAAACACATTACGCTGATTTGCATGAAGTTAGATGTATGTCTTTGAAAAGGAGTTAGAACAAAAAAATTATACCTCTCACAATATAATGGATTAATATAAAATAGAAATAAATGAAGCTTGAATTGGCAATGCTTAAAGTTGTGTGTATAACATAGATGAGAAGAAATCAAATTTAGTTATTTTTTATTCATATCACAATACTATGAGAACTACTATTTCTTCAATTAAGACACACCTTTAGGGGGTTAGTATGCTAGGATTCAAGTACAATACTTTATTGAACCTTAGTCAAGTCGCTTGTTTTTCACAATTTGTATGAGAAGATTTGAAGATACACAATGTAATATGCTTGAATGAAATTTTTGTATTCGTCAATAATGCATTTAATAGTTCCATCTAATATTATGAATTTAAATTCTCCAAAGCTTGTTTTTTAAAATATATCTTCTTATGTGTCAAAGTTGGATGTTTGTATCTATAAGTTTATAGAAAAATACATATTTTTATAAAAATGAACTTGAAGAATGAAATTGTAACTTTTAACTTTTTATCATAAGAATATATATATTTAAACTAAATTGCTATAAAGACAAGAAAATCCACTAGATTTAACAATTTAAAAAAAAAAAATTCTCAAAAATTCTACAAAATATGAACATGGAGGAATTCATAAATGTTGAAGTAATTGTTTTCGTAGAGAAAATTTAAATCTTTCTTCACGAGATAAACTAACTTAGGTTAATTGATAAAAAATATCTGGATGAAAACAACAAAAATTCCATGAATCTGCTAAGGGAATTTAACTTTTGCAACTGGTCAAAATGACTTGGCCTTTAATCACGCGGCACTTAAGTGAGGAAGGAGATATTCATGTGATAATTGATTCAAATCTGACGGCAAATAGAGGTTGGCATGTATACTGTATTTTGGCGGACCTCGGCACACGGAATTGCCGGTGTGAAAGCAGTTGACGGCAAAGAAATTGTCAATTTTCTACTGCCGCCCACGATGCGAATTATAATAATTAATAATTTTTAATCTGCAAGGCATGTGGCTAAGGACGAAAAATAACATCTTCGTATTGGGCAGAATCTTCTGGAATACTATTTTTGAATATATTATTATATTAAAACCAGTCAAAACACCTTCTTCGATAGTATTGTTCAATATATTCTTTGAAAACATTAATTAAATGATGTTGATCGAGAAATTATTATTATTTTAATTTTCTATATAGACTTTCATAATTATCACTCTGCTTCCTATCTTAAAAAAGTCAATACACAAAAAGAAATATATTTTTTATTTTTCTATTTATAATGAATGCAATTTTAACTATGCAATGATTTGAATTCCTAAATCAAGTAAGTTTCATTTATTGTTTAATTATTTATGCATGAAACTCATAAATATAAAATAATAAATAAATTATATATACGACAAATTTAATGCCGTATTTTTTTCATTTTTTTGTCTAGTCAAATTTTATAGTTGTCAAACTTGAACTCGAATCTTATAACTTAGACTATTTTCATATTTTTATTTTTACAATTCTTTAAATATATATAATATAATTAAACTTGTAATTAAGATAGTTAAGGATGATATAATTTATTTGTATTCCATGCCATTATCTCTCATTTTGTTTAGTATATTGGTTTTCATGCCATTTGCACAATAAAATAAATTTATTTTATGGTAAGGTTGATTTCTCTTCTTACTGTAGGGCCCGTTTGGCAATGAGAATACAAGTGGAATAGGCATATTTAAATTCTTAAAATTTTGAATTCTTCGTTTGGATGCACCAAATCGGAATTGGAATACAAAGTAAAATAGGAATACATATTCCAATTTTGACCCAAAAATAGGGTTTTGCAATTTCACCCAAATAGGTGTTATTACTCCAGTTTTATTTATTTTAGGAAACATAAATTTTGGGGTCCGCTAATTCCTCATCAAATATTGGTTGAACCAAACAGAGAACAAGGAATATGTAGCCCCATTTTCTATTTCAGAATAGCTATTCCTATTCCCCTAGCCAAACAGACCCTTAATAAAGTGCTTTTTATTTCCTCTAAAATAGGAAGAGGATATTCCTCTTTATTCATTTTAGGTTGTGTATTTTTTAAATGTAAGATGTGAAAAGTGGAAAATAATAGAAATCTAAGATTAATACATTTGTACTATAATAGCAATTTGAACTACGTTTTCCATCTTTCTAGTAGACAATAGAATTATTGATTCACAATATTAGAAAGTTTAGTAACTAGTATCTATATATTTTAAATATAATTTACATAGAGTAGGTTTATAGATATCTTAAATATTAGTTTGAGCTAATTTCTGATATAATAATCGTCATGATTCAACCATGTAGTTGCCAGTCAAACATATGAATCATGTTTTACAAGTAGTAGTTCACAAGAACTTACATAAAAAATGAATGGAACACCTCACACTCATTGCATCAAGATCATGTTCACATAGATTAAGCACACCAACTTAGAAGTATTACTTAACCTGATATCATAATCACAAAGTTTCCCTCAAGATTGAGCTGGCTTTGCTTACAACCCCAATTATTAAGATAAATAAATTAATGTAACTAAATTAATTCTTTATTTTAATAAAAATTAGTAGATATATGACAACTTATAGAATTTAATTTGAATCTTTTATATATTTTTTGCCATTCACATTGAAATACTCAATTTCATTACTTAAGACAATTATGACAAATTATATATAAAAAATAATATGAATTATATAATTATACTTAAATTAATCCATTGTCTCTAAACACACACACAAAACTTAAAAACCAGCCATTATATATGATAATAAAAATTTGATCTCATATCTCTTCCTAGATAGAAAATGAAAATGGAAATGAAAAAGATATATATATATATACAAGGACATATCTTCCCAACTAAAAGGGTAGATTTGACATTATTAAAAGGCCCATTATAATAGCACCATATAAAGATACCGAGCAAGTTTTAAAATACTGTCAGAGAAACTGTTTTACCGGCTACTGAAATGTAAGGCCGGCTTCATAACATCTACTGCACAAACTTTAAATTGATGTCAGAAACGAAGTTTGCCGGCTAGCAAAATGTAAGGCCAGCTAGCTCTTAAGGCTCGAGAAAAACCTCGTCTGAGGAAAAATAAAATTTTACAGTACAGTACAAATTTCAAAGTATTTAACTCAATGCTTTCATTGGGGTAAAAATTGTAAATTTAGAGCAAATATCAATGTTTCCACTCAGGAACAAAAAAATTTAAAAATACAGTCAAATTTCAAATTTAGAACAAATATTTAACTCAATGTCTCTACTGACAAACAAGAAATTTTTAAAATAAAGTTCAATTTCAAATTTAGAACAAATAATAACTCAATGCCTCCAAAAAGGAACAATAAAATAAAAAATCCAGGCACATTTCAAATTTAAAACAAATATTATCTCAATGCCTCCACTGAGAAACAAAAAATTATCTCAATGCCTCCACTGAGAAACAATAAAATTAAAGATACAGTTACATTTCAAATTTAGAACAAATATTAACTCAATGACTGCGCTGAGGAACAATAGAATTAGAAATACAGACACATTTCAAATTTAGAACAAATATTAACTCAATAACTGCGCTGAGGAACAATAAAATTAGAAATCCAGTACAAAATTTCAATTTAAGAACAAATATTTAACTCAGATTATATCAAATTCATCAATAAAAAGGGAAATTGGAAATTGTGTTAAAAAAGCAGAACAAGAACCTGTTTGTCATAAGCATTCCTGCGCAGTAGCTCAAAATACAGAGAACCGCAATCCATCTTGCAAACACACCTCCTGCGCTTCGACTGCGCATTTTTCCCTTTTCCAGCAGTCAATTTACGATCTGAGGTGTAAATTTCTCTTCCGCCTCTTCACTATTTAAAGCATTGCTGGCAAGACAAAGCAGAAAAGGCAAAAGAAAAGAAAAAGTCCAATCCTAACACTCTACCTAGACTCCATTCTTTTCAGAATTCTCGGAGTCTGAATTTTCTTTGCAGGCGTAATTAAATATTCTAATCCGGCCCCTGTTCACTGACTTTATTTTAACCCTAGATGCTACGTTCCAACGGAACGGAAAAACGCCATTAAAGGCCGGCCGTTGGACTTTGGGAGAGTATGGAATGATTCACTTTGTACTGTGTTATATTTCCATTATTGCGGAAAAGGGAAATCGTAAAAGAAATTTTTACGTACGGCATGTTTTTGCCGTTAATTAACCGTTGAACTCTTTGTAGAAGTGGGACTTTACTTCGTTTTGACGGGACTAGCGTAATTAACGGGCAACGTGTCAACTTTTGCTGCCACGATTGCAAATATAGGTTTGCATTTCCAGTTTTAGCATTACCACTTTGTGGGGAGAATGTGACTCATTTGGAAAAGTATCATACCCATCCTTTTCCAATCATAATGGGTTGAAGTGGTGGTTTTGCGTATTGAGATTAGAGGTTTCATGTGTGAATTAGTGGTTTTGCACGCCTCAATTAGTGCTACGAAATAGGATTTGAAATAGGCTAATTTGATTCATCGAGACCATATATGAATGTAAACTTGACTTTGTTGTTTTTAAGTGGCAGTGGGTGTATTAATAGGTGAAAAGAAATTAAATTTATTTAAAATAAAATAATTGAGGTGAGAAGGTTATGTTTAGAAATGTGTTTAATTTTATTTTTTAAGGTTAGGGTTTTATGGAAGGACTTTTTAAAAATATGTTTAGAGTTGCTTCATATTTTTAAGAAATATTACTGTCCAGTTTAGCTTATAAAATTTCAGCTAGTTCTTGGTCTCAAGTAGAAAACATGTGTCAAAAAGTATTTTCTAGCCCTACCTCTTCTATTTTGAAGTAGAAGATCCCAAGTAATATTGTAGCCAAACAAAATTTTATTCATAGGGCCACCCTCTTCCTAAAAGACGAGCTTAAGTCCTTCTCATAGAACCTCGTCTGTATCTCAAGATTAATACAAGAAACATATGGTCTATTTAATACTTACATGGCAATATTGTAACCTCATGTTTTTTTAAATGCAAGAAGACAAGATTCATAATAATGTGATGTATAATTAAAATCTAAAATTTGTTAGGAAAGGTGTATCAATGTGCACACAAAAAAAGATTATTTTGAGTTTAGAATAAAAATTCAATTTATAGGCTATTGAGGACAGGACATTCTGACCCTGTAAAATATCAAAAGCATTTTTGATTGTCAAGTTGATTAGAGGATATAGATCTTTTGAAGGTCTATATTTAAAAAAAAAGTTCAATCAACTTCCCAAATTAAAAGTTATGTCTTTTGGAAATTAGGTCTCTCATTCTCACATTTTAAGAATAACATCCTAGTAGAGTTTGAACCTTGATGAAAAAAAAACTGTTAGAAAGTAAAGTCCACCAAGATAACTGGGCGGGGGGTTGTGAATCAATTTTCCAACTAAAATAACCCTTATTAAATCTAAAACATGTAATCAACAAGTGCAACAACCACAAGAAGTTAATCATACACAATAACACCAAAATTGTTAACTAGGGAAACCCTTGATCAAAGGGAAACCCCTGTGGGGATGGTACACACAAAATGATGTACTAATATATAAATTCCTTGTAAGTGGATGGATCCTGTTAGGAGTTAATGAAATACATTAAGTACATATCAGTCCCTGTTAGGAGACTTTGAATCACTGTGAGGAGATTCCAAACCTGTTAGGAGTTGTGGAAGGTAGAAGGATCCGTGTTGTTAAAAAAACTTCAAGGGAAAGACCACTGGACTTACTGTCCAACTGACCTTAGTAGTATTCCTTTCTGAATAGTAATGAATAATCAACTATTTACTGGCACTCTCTGCCAAATATAATCACTTCACTCTCTCACTATGCCTCTGCTACACCAAAACACTTCTCTGATCTCAATATTAGATTCACATATTCGCATCACACAAAATCCCTTAGATCGCTTACTTATAATGCATAATTCACAATTATAACTTGCAATCACTTGCCACATATTTATACTTAACCACAAGGAAAACAACTTTCCTTTATATCAAGTCCTTAGATTAATTATTGAGTTAGCCTTAAGGCTTTCTCAATTTACAATTACAATAGGTTCACATTAAGATAATACAATACATGTTAGAATACATATTTTCATAATTATATAACATTGTCAGCTCATAGTTTTCACAAATATTCACACATGCAACCTCGAACTTAGCATTATCAACCACACCATCATCATCATGTCTTCTACCTTTGTCTAATTGCACTTAACCAAATTCTATATCTATTAGGAGATATAGTCCAATTCCAGAAGTTGTTTCTCAAGAACTTTGCCTATATATATTGTCTTTAATAAATCTTGAATAACTGTCACCATTCGTTGACTTTCTGCATGCACACTTAACCACGCCACCAGGAAACTATATGGAACATGTGTTGGAAATGATTGAAAAGCTCATGAATGAAGAGTAATGGAATTAGTAAAGAATGTTTTCAATCATTGTTTTGTCATTGATGTCAAACTTGCTACTTGCAGGAATGACAATTGCTTTAGTGATCCAAATACTATAAGTTGGTTGATCGATAAGGAGGTGGCAATCAATAAGATGTAACTAGAGTACCTAGACAAAGGTTGAAGTTATGATGTTGTAATGAAGTATAAGGATCATCTAAGCCATTGATGAAATAGTGTATTGATGACATACTCTAAGACACAGAGGATAGACACACAAAGACATATCAAAGATGTAAGGTTTAGCTAAGTCATTTGTATAGCCTAACTAAGTTCATAAGAGAGTGCCGAGCAAGCTAGTTAGTGCCGAACAAGATTCTTAGTTGAAGCCGAGCAAGTTCACCTTTAGAGTGTGCTGAGTGATCTTCAAGTGCCAAGTAAATATCAAGTGCTAAGTGATCTTCAAGTGCCGAGTGATCTTCAAGTGTCGAGTAAATATCAAGTGCCGAGTGATCTTCAAGTGTCGAGTAAATATCAAGTGCCGAGTGATCTTCAAGTGACGAGTAAATATCAAGTGCCGAGCGAAGATCAGATGCTGAGCAGAATACAAGAGTTGAGTAATACAGAGGGTGTCGAGCATCAGTAAACCAATAGTGTCGAGGTGCTGCATTATTTTGAAAATCGAAGATTCGCTAGATCTGAGCCGACATGATAGTTATCTAGAATTCTGTGAACTAGATAGAAGATAAGAATGATGAGTTGGTGGCACAAAACACTATGTAAACCATTTTTGGCAAATACAATTGGATTGTAAACGAAGTTTCTAGATAAGAACAAAATATGGGATAGATACATTGTATCTTACCTAATCTGTTGGAACCCTAAAGTTGGAAAAAGCGATAAAAGTATTCTAGATTTCTATTTAAGGAGTCATAAGGTCACGAAGCAAAGTGTGGTGTGGTGGTCAAGCATGAAATTATGAAATGCTGAAGAAAGTGCTGAGGTGAAAGAGAGCACAGATACTCTGCTTCGATAGGTGACCATAGATATGATTGCATTGGTGTAATGAGTAAGAAGACTCAAGATGACGAAGCTTGAGATGACAAGCTTTTAGAGCTGCAATGATTAAAGCCAAGCAAAGGATTGAACTGAAGTGTGATATGTAATTTGCAAGATATGTTGTAAGTTTTATCAGATCAAAAGTCATTATTGTTACTCTCTAGCAATTGTAACAGTTAAGATACAACCCTATGGACTTAGGTTGGTTTAATAGCCATGTTGTAAATCCTTTAACAGGGTGACATTCCAAGTGAATGTTCCAAAGTCCTTTAACCAGGCCCATTCCTAACAGTATGGTGAAATCCTCTAACAAGGTCACATTTAACAATGTGTTCTAGCCTTTAACAGGGCAGGCCTTTAACAAGGCAGACCATCAGAAGTGGTTGAAATCAATTGTGCAGTTATTTTGTGCGTATCATCCCCACCCTAGTTTTACCTTCTTATTCCTGGAGGGTTTCTGGGTTATCAAATTCTTAGTGTTATGGTGTGATGCATGTCTACTTTTCATAGTTGTTTAAATGTTCAAATTACATGCATGATAGTTTCAGTTATGTGCTATTGAGGATTAAGAGAGAAAAAGTGGCATTGTACCTTGAATAACTGATTCACCCCCCCTCTTAGTTATTCTAAAGAATTATAACAACATGTCCTCAATTGCGCATAATCTCATATGCAATCGTTGAACCTCACAACCTTAATCTATGCCTGCTTCTCTCTCAGTCTTCACATAATAACTAGAATGTTGACATCAATGAAAAACTCTGCCTTGAATGCAACATATAATCATGTTAACAATCTCTCAGATGCTCCAACAATGCTAAGATACTCCCCCATAGCAATATCATAAACATTCATGCCAGCAATCTCCCCCTTTGGCATTGATGGCAACATAGATGAAAAACATCTAAATTTCATGAATACCAAATGCATATCTCTGTTGTTGTACTCTTTCTTTCAAATCCTCTTCATCAATCAAATATGGATATCAGGAACAACTCTCCATTAATGTTTCTCCCCCATTGATATACTTCCCCATTGACATCAATATTTTCTCCATAGGATGTACACATCTTTTCCCCTATTTCAATGTATTGAATGAGATGTTTTTAATGTACATTTTCTTCCCCATTGACATCAATGAAAAAGACATCATTATGTCAATTTTGCTACAATAATATCTTCAACAAGCTCAAGTGTCCAATGACACTGTTAAATACTAGTTGCCAAGAGTCTTGTATGACTCATCTCAAACATAGATACTCCTCCATAGAGTAGGCATCTAGCATCCAGTCTAGATAAACAATAGTGCTCTTTACCATCAGATAGATGCAATCTTTGTATCAACTACTTAGAAGTAGGAAGGGGCACAACCCCAAGCATACCTCTCAAATACTCTAATGTATCTTTCAGAAAAGGCTTTGTAAATAGGTTTTCTATCTTCTCTTTTACATAGTGACATCCTCTAATATGATCTCTTTCTCTACAAATTTCTAACTTAAAACATGATACTAAATAGATATGTGTGATGTCTTAGAATATAACACATGATTCTTAGACATACTCATTGTACTTGTGTTATCACAATGTATGATAACAGGTTTTGTAAATTCAACTCCAATATCCTTCAACATTTTCTTTTCTACATGATCGGATTACAATTATTCATTGCTACTACATACTCTGCTTTTGTTGAACTTTGTGAAATATAAATCTTTCCCTTGCTTAGCCAAGAAACTAATCTTCCTCCTAATAAAAATGCTCCACCACTTGTACTCTTTATGCTATCCATATTGCCTACCCAATCCACATCAGTATATGCACGTAAGGTAAAGTCATTTGATCTATCATATCATAACCCAGAATCAGGTGCACCCTTCAAATATATGAAAATCCTGAAGGATTTGATCAATACAAATCCATAATGCCCTTGAATACTTGCATGTAAAAAACTTGTCACAGAAGAAAAAGAGGAGAGGAGGCAAGGGTTTTTCTCTAAAAATATGCAAATTGTATTCTTAGAAATGAAAAAGATGTAACATAATTACAAATGATCTATCCTTATAGTAGGAGATCGAAACCCGAAAAGGGTAACCTAAAAGGTAAACACTATTTAATAATTACTAAATAATTATTAAATGTGAATGCAAAAGGTGCATAAAGTGAAATCTTAAGAAGGGAATAAAGAGAATTTAATAAATGAAATTAAATTAACACTTTACTCTAACACCTCCTCTTAAGATGAGCAACAATGCAACTACTAAAATTGCAAAAAGGGCAAGGAAACTACAATGCAATGCTGAAAGAAAACTTGGGTCCAATCACAACTAAATCTCTATGAAATAGAGAAATAGAGAACACCTAGTGGGAAAAACTCTACTCCAAAAAGAGATAGTAAAAAAGAAGGAAGGAAGAATTCATCATTGAGACCCCCCAAGGACAACTTCCTTCACCCTAAGCATAGATCACAACTGAAGATACAACAGGGATGCAAAAGGTTTAGTGAAGATGTTTGCAACCTGATGAGCAATAGGAATGTACTCCAAGGTCAAGGCGCCATCCTGAATGAGATGCCTAATGAAGTGCATGCGAAACTCAATGCACTTGATTTCCTGATGCTTAATTGGGTTGTGTGAAATGTGTATAGCACTCTTCTTATCACATCATAGATAGGTGAGACTATTAGGAGAAAATCTAAACTCTATCATCAACTGTCGAAGCCACAAAACCTCTTGACTAGCCAATACAATTGCTCTATATTCTACCTCTGACGTAGATGATAATGCGTGAGCATGCTGCTTCTTGCAAGACCATGTGATAGGACTAGAACCAAGACATAATACAAAACTAGAAGTAGACTTGCGATCATCAATATCACCAACCCAATTTGAATCCTTGTAACCAACAGTGTGAGGATCCCCTGATGTGTAGTGAATGTCATAACATGTTGCACCTCTAATATACCTCAAGATATGTTTGGAAGCTTGCCAATGACTCTCATGAGGATTATGGGAGAATCGAGAGACAAGACCAATCACAAAGGAAATATCAGGGCGTGTGTGTGTCAGGTACAAAAAACTACCCACAAGTTGTCTATATAGAGTGGAATCCACTGTAGGAGTAGAGAAAGTGGTATATAAAACAACACTTGATTGAAGAGGTGTAGGGGCAGGCTTGCAATCAAGCATGTTGAATCTCTGAAGCATATCAAGAGCATACATCTATTGGTGTACAACTATCCCATCTTAAGGCTAAACAACCTGTAGGCCCAAAAAATAGTGTAGAAGTCTAAGATTTGTCATTTCAAACTGCTCTCTCAATGCTTGTTGAACACACTATATCATGGAGACTAAGGTTCCTATGATGATGAGGTCATCAACATAAAGCACAAGGATCAATAAGTCAGCCTTATGACATTGAATGTAAATTGTAGAATCATAATGACACTAAGTGAACTATGAAGCAAGCAAGAAGGAATCCATCTTCTCATACCAAGTCTTAGGGGCATGTTTGAGACCATATAAGACCTTCGAAGCTGACATACCAATGAAGAGTCCTACACAAAACCATGAGGCTTCTCTATATAGATCTCCTCATGAAGGTCTCCATGCAAAAAGGTACTCTTCACGTCCATCTGAAAAATTGTCCATGCTTCTGAAGCTGCTAGAGAGAGTACAAGGTGAATAGAATTCATCTTGGCAACAAGGAAAAAGGTCTCAGAGTAATTAATACCCTCAACCTATGAAAAACCCTTTGTAACAAGACGTTCCTTGTACCTATCAATAGAACCATCTGCAACATACTTGGTACGATACACCCAGCGAAATCAAACCAAATTTCTTCCTTTCAGAAGAGGACAAAGATCCCATGTGTGTTTCTTCATCAAAGAAGAGTACAACTCATCCATAGCCCTATCCCACTTTGAGTGTCTTATCGTCTATGAAAAAATCTAAGGATCATCTGAAATGGAATGACTCAAAAGGCCACTACCAATAGTTTGAGCATGAGGGTGATGAGTATTTGTAGGATCACCTGCCAAAGGTCCAATTGCATCAATAGTATCACGAGACAACTTGGGCACTTGCAAAATATCTAGTGGAGGTGGTGAAGGGGGATCAATATCAAGATCTTTCTCAAAGGATGCATAATTTGGTGGAGTAGAGGAAGTACTAGATAGTGAGGAAGAACCTCGAGATGGAGGATAACACTCATCAAATTGAACATCTCGTCGAAACAAGACATCTTTGGAATCAGGATCAAACAACTTGTATGCCTTCACATCCACATAATAGCTAAAAAAAAAGAGTGGTCGACTCCTCTTCTCCATGGCTTTTCGTTGAGCATCTAGAATAAATGCCCAAGCCTCACTACCAAAAATGTGGAATGTAGAAACATCGGGCTTGACACTAGTCCAAGCCTCCTTAGGAGTCAAGTGTCGCAATGCCTTGTGAGGCATTTAATTCTAAATATAGTTGGCACAATTAATAACCTCAGTCCAAAATGAAGAACTTATAGCTTGAGACTATATCATACAATTGACCATCTTTGGTAATGTCCTATTCTTTCTCTCTGCAACCTCATTTTGCTATGGGGGTGTGGGGAATTGTGAACTAATGTTGTAAACCGTGCTCAGTACAAATATCTCTGAAAGAATGATTCACATATTCCCCCCCATTGTGAGTGCATATATACTTGATTGAAAGACTAGATTGCTTCTCCACAAATGTCTTAAAAAATCAAAATGAATCAAAGACATAATACTTGTACTTCAAAAAGTACACCCACGTGCGTCTAGAGAAGTCATTGATGAAGGTGAGCACATATTGATCACCTGAAAAAGATGGAGTGGGAAATGACATAAGATCACCGTGTATCAACTCCAATGGTGCCTTAGCACGTGTGGATCTACCTACTAGAAAAGAATCTCTGTGATGTTTTCCAAGTGCACAACCTTGACACATATTGTCAGCATAAGAGATATGAGGTAACCCAATCACTAACTCCTGTGTACTCATCTACTGTAGATATTTGTAGTTGACATGACCAAAAAACTCATGCCAAAGCTTTCTCACTATGTTTGCATGAGAAATGAGAGAAACACCTGTAGAATTGGAGCTCTTAAAGCCATCAAATTGATATAAGTGAGGTTGAGGATCAACACTTCTTGTAGCAATAACCAATTCAAGATCATGAAGGTCTTGAATAATCACATCACGTGGTGAGAACTCAACTATCTTTCCAAAGCTTGAATGACGAATCTAAAAGATATATAGGAGGTTCGTAGAAATGGCCAGCTTGAGCCTGTGACTGAAAGATTAGAAGAATCTCCTCATCTTTAAAGGCATATTGGTATGCTTCTTCCACACTTCCCAATTTCAAAAAACTTATTTCATCTTGAATTCCATATCTCAATCCATTGAGATACCTTGCAACTTTCTCAACCTCATCATCCACATGTCCATATCTAATGTCCAATTTATAGAATTACTTAGTATACTCCTTCACAGTCATATCCTTTTATCTCAGATTTTGTATCTTTCTCAAGAAGCTAACTTGGTAATAAGATGGAAGGAAGTTCTTCTTCACCTTGTTCACCATTTTCAGTCAAGTCCTGATCTTCTCCTTTCCTCTCCTTTATATATCAGTTAGCAAATGTTCCCACCGCAGGGAGGCATGACCTTTCAACCTAGTGTCTTTAATTTTTGTATTCCTATTATTAGGAGAGTTTTCAAACTCAAAGGTTTATGTGTTTGTAGAGGTGGCTGTTGAGTGTTTGGTGGGCCTAAAGGTTTTTAAAAGAAAACACCATGATAACTGGGGTCTTCCACAATTTTTGATCTTGTGGAGATCGGCGATCAGTGCTTTCCCGCATTTTGAAGCTGCTAGGATTTTAGACAATGCAGGAGTGCACCTAATCGCCATGTGTCCTCATGGACCCAATTTGAAAGAAAGACAATCACAATTAAGGTTGACAATTATGTGACATTGTGTTTAAGTTGGAAGGTTGGTGCGGTTAGTAGGTTATATGGTCAAATGCATGAAGACCTTGCAAGGTGGCAGAAAAATAGAAGGATATTGGTCCACGTGGTGCTTCCTAGTTGTAGAACTTAGTTGACCTGCTAACCTTGTTGACTCATGAGCCAAAAATAAAGGGAAGAGATGTTTTCTTGCATGATTTGATCTTCATCCACTTTCCAATGAATGCCATCCTTGGTAAATAAAGGAAACACTCCACCACCACTAGGTTATCCATCTACCTCGGTGAGAATGATTAATGGCACCATTTTTTATCTTCTCTGGGCTCTATTTTGTGTGAAATATTGGATTTCTTGCATTTGAATCTGTGCCAAGATCAGATTTTCTCTAGATCTATGTGATTATTCTATGAGCATTTAAGACAGTAGTTGTGGAGTAACTATAAAGGCAAGTTTTGTAATCTTTGTAAGGGTTGACTATTCTCTATTTTGTCTAATATTTCTCTGCAAATTCACTATAAATTACCTTTGCCTCTAAAACTATATGACATTCTACTTTATCTCCTCTAGATATTGATGTATTGTGCAAGACCTATTTGCCTCTCATTGGTTTATTGTGAATATCTGCAATTTTGCATGACTGTATCTCTTTTACCTATGAATGATATATAAGTGAATCTTCATCTTCCTTGTGTCATTTACTTGGGTTTTCTGATTTGCATGTGATTGTTAAATTAAAACAAGTCTGAATGTGTATATTTCTTCGTGTCATGATGGTTCAAAAGTGCATGTATGGGTAGAGAACCCCTTAGGTTAGAGTAGGTAGTTTTGCTTTCATGCATTCCTTCTCCCTTTTCCTCTCCAAGAATAGTTAGGTGTACCCTGATAGCAAAGGAAGCCAACCTTCTCCAAAGATTCAACCTCACAGTTCAAGTCCCACGACTTGGAGGTTGTTTCCATGTTCCAAAAGGTTGTCCTTAAGTTAAAACTTTGGACAAGGGTGCAAAATTTTGTGACAATAGGGTCGAACTAGATGGAATCAAATTTACCATGTTTTCCTTTGTCTTCTAGTCTTGTATTCCATAGTAGAACCATGCCATATATTCCAAACTTTCTTTCTACAATCTTTTTGTCAAACAAGTATTTCATTTGCAACTTTAATTTAGCATTTATTGCAGATGCTTCTCTTCTATGCACACTCAACCCAAAAAGTTCATCTATCTTTTCCTGCATATCATTTTCAATATCCTCATCATACATTTGGACAAAAATGTACAAACCCATTAAGTTTTTTTGAAGCATTCTTGTCTGAATCCCATATACAAGGTCAAAGGGTGATACTCCAATAGCCTTCTTAACAATTACCCTATCAACCTAGACTATTAATGGTAACTTGGAGTCCCATGCATTCTTATTCTTATCCAAGATCCTTTTGCTAATTTTCAAGAGGCATTTATTTGTGGATTCTGTCTGCTCATTTCCTTTAGGATGATAAGGAGAAAAAGTAGATCTAGTAATAACATATTTGTCACAAAATTGTATAAATTCATCAGATCTAAAACACATTGTATTATATGTCATAATTCTCTCTGGACATCCAAACCTTGTAATTATGTTATTTAACAAAAAAATTATTCACAACTTTACTAGTTTCTTGTCTAGTTGAGATAGCCCGTACCCACTTAGTGAAGTAATCAATAGCTACAAGGATCCATGAATAGCCATTGCTAGATTTATTAGCTATTTCTCCAATAAAATCAATTCTGTATTGCTGAAAAGGGGCTTCAACCTCTACAGGCTTCAATGGTGTGTTCCCAAAAAATTTCAATTTCTAGCAAACTTCTGACAAGGGTCACACTTCCGAGCTAAATGATGAGAATATTTGAATAAACTTGGCCACCAAAAAACAACCCTCATTACTTTGTGGGTTGTTGTCTTGGCCATGTAATGTCCTCCACAGACTCCACTATACATTTCATTTGGGATTTTAGTTGATTCCTCCTGATTCATACACTTGAGTAACACTCCTTCAAGATTTCTCCACCAGAGTTTACCATCTATAATAATGTATCTTATTACTTTTAATTTCAATGATCTCTTTTCATTATCAGTCATATCAAGGGAAACATCCATGTTTTGCAAGTAATGGATTATATTTTGGTACCATTCACATTGATCCATATCACAAGTATGAGGGTAGTGGTCTTCATCTACAAGATTGCTAGCATGAATGCTGATGGTATTCCTTTGAAAAAGTATCCTAAGCATTAGAGAGTATTGACATGTTGCATTCACAACTATTTTTGTCATTGATGTCGACATAGTAGTAAGTCTATGAAGACTGGCATAGTAGTAGAAATAGATCATACCTATATGGATAGAGTTTTGATGTACAAGTGAAGCACATTTAAGGACATGTTCTACCTTATGTCTTGATGATGAGGTTAAGTGCACAAAGTCTGAGTTGATGATGTACATAAGTTATAAGTGATTTGTAGAGAGTAGTACAAAGACAAAGTGCATGGAAAATAGTTTCTAATGATCCTATTATATCTTCTAGAAGAGATATAATTTGATGATGCATGATCAACTAGTGATAGAGGAAAGTTTGATGGTGACATCAGGGAGTGTGTAAGACCTAGTATCACATGTGTGAATTTTTGTATATACTGTTAGTTGAAAGTATTGTAATTGTAAATTAATTAATTTTCTTATTATAATTAATTAGGAAACCCTCAAGTCTAACTCAAGGAATTATTTTGAAGATAGGTTATAAAGGAAAGATGTTTTCCTTGTTTGTAATGACAATTATAATATGTATTCTATGTGAAGTGTGAAAAGGAGTAGAGTGTTTCGCGAATGTGAGTAAGCAATCCAAGGGATTATTAGATGCGAGATTTGTGATCTGGTTACAAGATTAAAAAAAGTAGAGGTCTGGTTGATAGGACAAAGAAAGAGGAAGGAAGTACAACTAAATTCTGTTATTCTACAAGGAATAATGCAAAGATCATGTCAACAGTGGGTTCATTGATCTTCCCCTTGAAGCTATTTGGATAGTGGGTCCATCTGCCTTCCACAACTCCTAACAAGGTTAGAATCTCCTAACAGGGATTCAAAGTCTCCTAACAAGGACATATATGTACTAAATTTTATTATAGACCTTTAACAGGGTTTATACTCTAATAAGGAATAATTATATTAGTACATCATCTTGTGGGTATCATCCCCTCTAGGGTTTTCCCTCTAATCAAGGGTTTCCCTAGTTAACATATCAGGTGTTACTGTGCATGAGTATCTTTTTGTGGCTTCTCATTTTATTGCTTACATGGTTAAGTTTGATTAACATTGATAATTGTGATAATAGTTGGATAACTGATTGACCCCACACTCTAAGTTATATTGGTGGACTATATATTCTAACAATTAATATCAGAGCATTAGATCCTTGAAGAGAAATCTTAACAACTTTGGGAGATCAATGGAAAGTAATTTTAGAAAGGATAGTCCTAAGTCCAATTGAGGAAACTTTGACACACAGAAGATGGAGCTTCTTGGTGAGACTTAAAAAATATGTAAAGAATTGAGCATCAGGTTTTTAGATCTAGGGTCCTTTTGTTGCATACAAAAGAATAGAACCACAAGTAGAAAAAAATTTAGATATGAAGAAGAAATGAAGATAAAAGAAGGTGTTGATCTTCTTATGAAAATAAAGCCAGGAGGTATGAAATTTTTTGTTTGTTTCACATGAAACTTTGGTAACTATTTTTGATCCAAAGACTCACCATGAGAATGTAGATTTTTTTTTTGAGACTAAAAATGATTTGCAAAATGATGTGCAAATTGCTGAGTGAAGAGGAGAAAGATCTAAACCAAGAGAAGAGATAAGAGTTGAGTTAGCAACTCCTACCTCTAACAAGAATCTGACAAAGAATCACCCTCCAGAGTAGATAATTGGAAGAAAAGACAAAGGAGTGATGACAAGAAATAGAGTTAATGAAGAAATATGCTTGATTTATCAAGTTAAACCTAAGAGTGTAGATGAAGCCTGTAAAGCTGATCATTGGATTCAAGCAATGAAGGAAGAATTAGATCAGATTGTGAGGAATGAAACATGGGAACTAGTTCCAAGACCTAAAGACAAGAACGTTATTACAACCAAATGGGTATTGAAAAACATGATGAATGAGAAAGGTGAAGTTGTAAGGCAAAAGGCTAAACTTGTGTGCAAAGGATATTCACAACAAAAAGGAATAGACTATGAAGATACTTATGCTCCTGTAGCTAGTATGGAAGCAACAAGAATGTTCTTGGCTTATGTAGTAAACAAGAAATTAAAAGTGTATTAGATGGATGTAAAATCAACCTTCCTGAATGGAGAACTTGAAGAAGAGGTATACATTGAGAAGCCTAAAGGATTCCCTCTAACAGAAGAAAAAGATATGGTATGCAAAATGACAAAAGCTTAGTATGGTCTGAAGTAAGCATGTAGAACCTAGTATGCAAGGTTGCAAAACTATCTGGAAAAAATTGGATTTGCTAAAGGTACAAGAGATAGTAACTTTGAAAGAAACAGAAAATTGTTTGCTAATAATAGTAATATTTGTTGATGACATAATATTTGGAGGTAATGATGAAGAAAGCAATAAGTTTTCTGAAGAAATGAAGAATGAATTTGAGATGAGCATGATAGGAGAAATGAAGTTTTTCCTAGGTTTGCAAATTGTGCAAAATAGTGATGGCATTTTTGTTTCACAAGCTAAGTATCTGAAAGAAATTTTTAAGAGATTTAGCTTGGAATGTTGTAAGCCTATTGGTACACCAATGATAACTAGTCACAAGTTATCCAACAAAGATGAAACACCTATAGTTGAGTAGAAGAAGTATAGATCCATGATTGGAGGTTTGCAATATCTGACTCACACCAGGCCAGATATAGAAAATGTAGGTGGGATTGTAGCTAGATTTCAAGCTGATCCTAAGGAGTACCACTATGTAGTAGTAAAAAGGATCTTCATATATCCAAAGGGAACATCTGATTATGGAACATGGTATGATAGATTGAGTGATTTCACTCTATGTACATATACTGATGTAGATTGGGTAGGTTGTATGGATGATAGAAAGAGAAACAGTGGTGGAGCAATTTTTCTTTGAGGAAGATTGGTTTCTTGGCTAAGCAAGAAACATGATTGTATCTCATCGAGTACAAATGCGATAGAGTATGTGACAACAACAAATAAATGTAATCAAGTGATGTGGATGAATAGAATTTTTAGAACCTATTATCATTTATTGTGATAAAATAAGTAAAATTAGTGTCTAAGAATCTTGTATTGCATTCTAAGCCTAAGCATAAATCTATTAAGTATCATGTTTTGTGAGAGAAAGTGGTTGAAAAGGAGATTAGATTGGAATATGTGAGTACTAAAGATCAAATTGTAGATATCTTTATGAAGCCTTTACCTAGAGATACATTTGAGTACTTAAGAGGTATACTTCAGAATATGCCCTTGCCTACTTTAGAGTAGATGATGCAAAGATTGCATTAGCCTAGTGATACAAAGCACTATTATTTGACTAGACTGAATGTTGACGCTTCATGTATGGGGGAGTATTTGTGATGAGTAGAGTCATTAAGGACTCTTGGTATTTGGTATTAACAATGTCTGTGGACACTTGATCTTGTTAAAGTCTTTGAGCAGAAATTGACATAATGGTGTCTTTGTCATTGATGTCAATGGGGAAGAAGAGTGCACGAAAAAATTTTCCTAAGCATGTATGGGGAAGTATGGGGGAGAGATAATTTATTAGGGAGATTTAGAGAGATTCATGAAGATACATAAGGAGCAGTGTTCTAGAGGATTTTCAGATTTGATTGAGCAAAATGATTTGAAAATATGAGAATAACAACAACAACATAGTACTATTTGGTATTCTTGGAACTTAGATGTTTTTCATCTATGTTTCTATGAATGCCAAAGGGGGAGATTGTTAGCATGAATTTTGATGGTATTCCTTTGGGGGAGTATCCCAAGCATTGGAAAGTATTGGCATGTTGTATTCATGACTATGTTTGTCATTGATGTCAACATAGCAGTAAGTTTGTGAAGATTGGTAGAGTAACAAACATAGATCATACTTGTATGGATATAGTTTAGATTTACAAGTGAAGCACAATTAAGCACATGTTGCACCTTGTGTCCCAATGATGAGGTTAAATATGAAAATTCTAAGTTGATAATGTATGGAAGTTATAAGTGATTTGCAGAGAGTAATACAGAGATAGAGTGCATGGAAAGCAATTTCTAATGATCCTATTATATCTTCTAGAAAAGATGTAATCTGGTGATGCACTGTCAACTAGTGATAGAGTATAGATTGATGGTGATGTCAGTGAGTGTGCAAGACCTAGTATCACATGTGTGAAGTTTTATATATATTGTGAGATGACAGTGCTATTATAATTGCAAATTAGTTAATTATCTTATCATAATTAATCAGGAAAGCCTCGAGGCCAACTCAAGGAATTATTTTGAAGATAGGATATAAAGGAAATATTTTTCCTTGTTTATAATGACAATTATAATAAGTGTTCTATGTGAAGTAAAAAGGAGCATAGTGTTTGGTGAATGTGAGTAAGTGATCCAAGGGATGGATGCAAGATTTGTGATTTGGTTACAAGATTAGAAGGAGCAAAGGTCTAGTTGATGGGACAATGAAAGAGGAAGGAAGTATAGTTCAATTCTATTATTTTGCAAGGAATAATACAAAAATCATTTTGACAGTAGGTTCATTGGTCTTGCCCTTAAAATTTTTTGGAGAGTGGGTCCACCTACCTTCCACAACTCCTAATAAGGTTGAAATATCCTAACAGGGATTCAAATTCTCATAACAGGGATTAATATGCAGTGAATGTTATTATAGACTCCTAATAGGTTCCATCCTCTAAAAATAAATATTTATGTTAGTACATCATCTTGTGGGTATCATACCCACTAGGGTTTTCCCTAGTTAACTTATCTGGTGTTATTTTACATGATCATCTTGTTGTGGTTTCTAATTTCATTTTTCACATGGTTAAGTTTGATTAAGGTTGATAATTGTGATGATAGTTGGAAAACTGATTCACCCCACCAACCTACCACCCTCAATTATATTGGTGGACTATATATTCTAACAAAGATTAATTTAGCTAGCATCTAGATTAGATTGAGCCATCAACTTTTCCAACCCTTGGCATTTTACTAATTTTGTGATTTAACATCGATGTTGAACTCTTGAATCTTGTTTATCCACCTGTACCTTCTGCCAGCTACTTCTTGTTGTGAAAATATGTCTTTTACAACAACACTTGTAACAAAAGCTATAACAATGACAAAAACCAAGTAACATCTAAAATATTTAACTGTCTTTACTAGAGCATAGGCCTACTTCTCACTTATAATTCCATACTTAGCTTAGTAGCTTGAAGTGACTTACTAAAGAATCCAATGGGTTGTTCAAAACCCTCTTCATTTTTTTGAAGCAATACTGCTGCAATCGTGTGAACATAAGAAAACAAAAAGATATTTATAGGTTTGGTATAATATGGGGTTCAAAGTATAGGTGCATTCTTAATTGGATCCTTTATCTCTTGGAAAGTAGTTGAAGTTGAAGGTTCTCCATCCCATTTGACTATTGCTCCTTTTTTGAGCATCTTAGAGATTGGCCTACTGATCTCTAAAAAAATTATTATAAACCTCATGAGGAAATTAACTTGGCCAAAAAATGACTGAATACCTTTGATATTTTTAGGCTTGGGGACTTTATCAATAGTTGCAACCCTTTCTAGATCAATTTTCACCCCATCTTTGGATACCATGTGGTCGAGAGTTTTTCCCTCTGTGACTCCAAATGTACATTTTCTAGGATTTAGATAAACCCCATATTCTAAAGCCTTTAAGAATATTATCTTTAAATGTTTAGAATGATTGTATGCCCTCTTGGAATAAGAAGTTAGATCATCTTGGTATACTACCATAAATTTTTCTATATAGTCAACAAAAACAACATCCATGGCTCTTTGAAAAGTTTCCCCTACATTAATCAATCCAAAAGGAATTATAACATATGCATAGGTTCCCCATGGTAATGTAAAAGAAGTTTTATATTGTTCAAATTCATCAATGAGTACCTAATTGTAACTAAAAAACCATCATGGACATTAGCTCTGAGCCAGTAACCTGTTGCAACATAGCCTCCATGTTGGGAAAACCATAATTGTCTTTTAGAGAAGCAATATTGAGATCCCTAAAGTCAATACATAGTCTAATATCTCCATTTTTGTTTCTAACTTGTACTAGATTTGAAACCCAAGTGGAATATCTTATAGGATTGATGATACCTCCATATCTAAGTTTCATTAACTCTTCTTGCATATTTGAAGTTAATGTAGGATTAACAAGCCTTTGTTTCAGCCTAAATAATAGGATAACATGTTTAAATAAATCCTCCCTATAAGCCTTTAGATCATCATAAGACCAAGTAAATACATGTTTGAATTTTCTCAATAAATCAACCAATGATTTTCTTATAGTGGGGGATAAAGTCTTACCTATGTACACCTTCTCTGGAGATTCTTTTATTCCAAGATTATTTTCTTCCAGTTCTTCTGATTTCTTATCTTTGACCTCTAATTTAAACCTATCTTTATTTCCAAAAACACTCTCCAACGTCACTAATCCCTTGGGCACTTTGTTCTTAACTGTAAGATTTCTTGACAAAAAATGATGTCCTTCCCATTTGCATTTTCAACAAAGGTACTACAATCTAACTCCTAGCATGATACTTATCCTCATTTAAAAGTAATTTTAGTATGTCTTTGCCATCTTAAAATGCTTTCCAATTCTCTACATTATTAGGGATAGAAGACTTTTTTTCTACCTTAATCTTTGAGAATCCAACAAAAGAGAAATCATCAAATTTAATAGCCACATTGGAAAGGAGGTCAGCCATTTTGTTATTTTTTTGTCCATCCAAGTTATCCCAAAGGAATCAAATACTTCTATCTCATCCCAAAAAACATTTCTATACTACTTCAACCTTTTGTTCTTGGATGCATAAGCCTACTTGATTTGTGACACTACCAGTTCAGAATCACCAATTACATGTAATTTCTTAATTCTATGTTTAGTAGAAGCTTTCAACCCTAGAAAGAGTGCTTCATATTTTTCTATGTTATTGGTACATGTAAAATTTAATGTGAAGGAAAATATGAAAGTGTTCTATCTAGTGACATAAAAACCACACTAGCCCCTAATCCTTGTTTAGAATTTGCACCATCCAAATACATAACACACAATCCTTGTGAGTTAAAACACTTAGTTACTTCATGTGTAATTAATGCGTCCAGCTTCTCAATTTCTAGAATAATGACTTTGGCTCTAAATAAATTTACATCCGTATCAAGGAAGCATGTGGAATTGTTGTCTATATTATCCTCAATCATATGGGCAACTCTAGGTTCCCTATTGACTTTGATGGATTTTTCATCTGTGTGGAAAGTAGCAAATGACATGTCACATTGCTGGCTTCCTCCCATTCGAACACTCCATTTCCTTGAAAATAACATACCATATTGGGGATGAATATTAACTACTAGAATGTTCATGGTCAAATCAATATCAGAGTATGTAGCTATTCTATATAGTAACACATTAATAGTACCTATTATAGGAACCTCCCTTGCATCCATGACACAATATCTACCTTATTTGGTGTCTACTTTCAAACCAAGGGAATCCATAATTTTAAAAGGAATGACAGTGTTTGAGGCTCCTAAATCAATCATACAGTTCTTTATAGTCTTTCCATTTATAATTAAATTGAGAAAGAGAAGGTCAATATTTTCTATGTATGCTACTAATGAATTGTCCAAGTACATTTGGGGTATTTGAGATATCACTCCCTTATCTTCCTTTTCTTTTGGTATGACTTGTACCACTTTTCCTAATGATGACTCTCCTGTATGACATTACCATTCCCAATTCCTCCCAACCATGAGAGGGCTTTTCATTTATGCTCTTCTATTCTTAACATATCAGACATAGGAACCTTCACAATAATTTGTGATACCATAGTTATCATATCAATAGGATCAAATATGATAGGTTTAGTTGAATTACATTTATTTTCTTGTATTTGAGAAACAAGATCCTCAATTTGTTTGACAACATCAAGCTTTAGCTTTTTTTCTTTTTCATTTGTCTTGTTTGCATCTACATTTTGAGTTTGCACTTTCTTCTCAGGTTCCCATTTCTTAGCTTTAACATCTTTGACCTTGATAGTCATTTGATCCTTTTCTTTGTTTTTATCATTCATTTTATGGGTTATATCTTTAATAAAAATTCTTGAAGCTTCGCCAACAACATTATTCACTATTCTATTTCTCAGGTTGCAAGTACTATGAACTTGAACAACCATCTCAACAGTTATCTTATCAATTTCTTCCTTAGAAGGTTTTCTCAAATTCATTTATTCCACCCCAAAGGTCATATTGCATGCTATATTATCAATTTCACTTTCACCATCTGAAAAAATCTACTGATGATAAATTTGATATACATCTCGTTGATTGCTTACATCTATTTTAGATTCTTCAATATCAGATTCTTCATAGTCACCACAGGAACTAGTCATATTGCAACCTGCATCATCATGATTATTTTCTTCCTCTCCTTCTTCAGATTGTGATTGTAGGAATGCATAAAATGAGAGAGCTACAAAACAATAATCAAGAGAATGAGGGGATTGGAAAACCACACATCAGGGCATTTCCTCCACCATATTTACAAAATTCTTTTGCAATGGATCTAGTGTATTCTTCTAATTTTTATTTTGCATAGGGTTATTAATAGGTTTACCATCCTTCCACTATGTATTATAGGGATAATTTTGCAATTTGGTTTGCCTATTGTAATTATTGTTAAATGTGGTATTAGGCTTATTTACATTAGTGGCTGGAGGCTTCTATTTCTTCAAAAAATTCAATACCTGATCCATCTTATCTTCCCCAGGTTTCTTAGTTGTGCTAGGCTTGTCTACTTTCTTCTTGTTACCCCTAGGATTGAACAATTTTGCATCATCCCTTCTTCCTAACTTCCCAGAGGCTCTCCTATTGTTTTCAATATTTACTGCTATCTTAAAAGCATCCCTTAATGTCTTAGGATCTTTGTCTCTCAGCATGTATGCCATTTTACTATTGAATGCATTAAAGTAAGTAGTCAAGCACACATTCTCACCTAGTCTCATGACTTGGAATAGCTTATACATTCACTTTTGGAACCTAACATTGAAATCAAAAGTGGATTCATTTTGATATTTCTTTATATTATTAAACTCATTCAAGACAAAACTGGTATTAGTATTTTCTCCATATTGTTCCTTGAAACACTTTTTTGAATAATCCCATGAGTCAATACTATCATCAGGGATTCTCCTAAACCAATCTCTGGCATCTTCTATGAGTGAGGGCACAAATAGGTCCATAACAAAATCTTCATGTTCAATCTAATAATCATTCAACATATCAGTAAACTTTCTAAGGTGCTCCTCATGACTAATGGCATTATTCCCAAAGAATTTTGTAACTTTATCCCTTAACTCATTTGGGATAGGATGGGGAAAACCAAGGATTCCCACAAAAGACATATGATTGTACCTTTCCATGTATATAGGCCTTTTTTGAGATCCTAGGATATTGGAAGAACTAGGTATAGTGGTTTGGGTTTGCATAGGAGTTTTCTTGTATTGGGTTGTAGTTAGCTGGCAAGTTGTAGTAGAAGAGAAAGCTAGTATTGATTGGGAAATTCCTTGATTACTTATCATAGGACCACATATTGGGATAGAGGATACACCTTGTGAAGCCTAACTTTGCCCCACTATTAGTCCAAATGTGGATTTTAGGAATTAGATTTATCTTTTCATTTCTACCTCTTCAGCTTTATTTTCAACTTTCTCTAATTCCTTTTCTAGATCTTATCTTTCCTTCTTGGCCTCTTCCAACTCTAAATAAATCATGGAAATACCAATACTCTTAGATGCAATAGTGGGTTCATTAATTCGAACACCAACAATCTTTTGTTTTCCTTTATCAATATTTTTAGTGGTGAGATCTTGTACATTTTCTTCAAGGGGTTTATAAGGTTGGACTTGGGAAATAAATGGTCCTTTCTTCTCATACATAGCACATTCTTGGTCTTCAACCTTAGATCTCATCTCTCCAATGTCTCCAAATATGTTTGAATGTAAGGTTGAAGATTTCTCTTCCAACTTCCTATTTTTCTCTTTGAGCACCTCCATTCTTCTAAGTAGACTCTCCCTTTCTAAAAGGACATTCATGGTGATTATTTATTTTTCCTTTCCAAATGAATGTTTATGGCATCTTCGTCTGCAACCCTTTTTCTAAGTATCCAAACTTCAGACAACAAGTCATCAAGATTTGTAGAGGTAGTTTATGAATCTACAAAGTAACTCAAATCTATGAGGTTTCTCTCAACAAATGGAACATGCCCAAAATTTTTCCTATTATCTAGTATATTCTTTTATTTCCATCGTTGATCTACTTCTTTAGACATATTTGGTTTGAAAGTAGTATCTCATATAGAAGAATAAATCTTATCCTAATATAATCTCTCCTTGGGTAAAGAGGTAGTAAATATTTTACCCATAAGTTTTCTATTCTCAAATTCAAAGTTCAATAATAAGGTTTCCTTTTCTATTATATATTGATTCCTCTATTTCTAATGTTGTTATTAAAACATCATCCTGGCCTCCCATCTATCTTAGTTTCTCCCTTAATGTATCATCACTATCAAAATGCACGGGAGCCTAGGAAGGTGAATACTCTTCAACCCCTAATGAAGTCCCCACTTCTAACTTCTATCTCTTTGCTAATGGCTCTGAGGGAGGGCTTTTAAAGTATTGTCTCTAGTATACTGGCACATGATGTGCATCTTTATTTTTGGCCACAGTATATCTAGTTCTTCTTTGGAGGGTGTATTGTCCTGGATTTATGACATATTTTCTTGCAAGCTTCTTCTTCACCTCCTTCTCCTCATCTAGATATGTATTTGTTAAAAATTCCCTTTTCTCATTCAAAACTTGCATAATCTCAATAAAATGTGACATCAATTTATCTACTTTATCTACCAAAAACTTTATATCCCCTAATGGATCATAAATTCTATCTAGAGCTCTTATAAACTCCATAGCCTTGATAAAGACTCATCATTTTTCTTTCTTAACCTCTTGTTCTTGAAAGGAGAATTCATTCCTTATGAAATGCTTAGTGCAATATAAAATATGACTATAGGTCCTGCCCTTGGATCTTCCTTTGAAATATTTCATAAAACCCCTCAGGATCCACAAACCAAGGGTGTGATTGGGCCATTTGATACTTATCTAAAAATTTACCATGGTTCTTCCAACCACCTTTTGTTAGTATGAATTGGTGGGCCACTATAAAACTGGGAACAATTGTTCTTCTTGATCTTCCCACAAATTCTCTTTCCTCAAGTCCCCCAACTTTCCATAAGAACTCAAGAACACCTACCTTGAGAGGAACTTTTTAGGGTAAAACATGAGGTTTTCCTTAAAAACCAAAAACTCTCAAAAACTATAGAAATAGGGTAGGTGATAATGTCTTTGCAATTATGGCTTACCTTTAACCCTTGTGCATGCTCCTTTATACTGATCAACTACAACAAGGGTTTAGGAATCCAAGGGTTGTCTTCAACTAGCAATACCAATTGAAATTCTTTAGAATAACTAAGAAGGGGGGTGAATCAATTATCCAAGGTCTAGATGTAAAAATAAAAATTTTCAGTACTAATAAGATCCATATCCATAAAACCTTAACATGCATGCATCCATTAGATGATACAATACCTTAACTTAGTAAGTTATTTTCCTAGGTCAAAATAATTTTTTGGAAATATAAACATGAAATACCATAAGAACATTCACACAATTTAACACAAGGAATTTTATGTGGAAACCCAATTTGGGAAAGACTACCAATAACATGCTACTAATTCTCACTCTTCTAAAGTGATGCCTTGTGAAAGGCCAACTGTGTTAAAGGTTACAATACAAACTGTTAAATGTGACTTGGTTAAAGGATTTCAATCACCATATTAGGAGTGAGCCTTGTTAGTGAACTTTAGGCCATTCTATTAGAATGTCACTTGGTTAAAGGATTTACAAATGACTATTAGGTCAACCTTAATCAAAAGGGTTTTATCCACACTCATATAGTTATTAGAAAGTAATAGTAGGACTTGATCTGATAAAAAATTACAACTCACTTGTAGATTACAAATCTTTTTTTTAGTCCTCCATTCTTCTTGGCATTCATACTCTTCATCTCTGATAGCCTATTCACCCTTCAAGCATTCATCCCCTTAAGCCTTCTTGCTTTGTATGCCAACTATAGTCTCTTCTATTTGGCCACTAGATGAAGAAATTGTTTGAAATAATTGATTAAATGTGTATTATCTTTGATGTTACAAAAAATGTCATATCATTGCAAGTTAATGTATGCCAAGCTCACTCAGTCATTGAAGACATTTTCTTGTGTCTTCCAAGCATTCTAGAGTTTTCCTAGTGTAGAAAACAATGTCTACCAAGTTCACTTGGGCTACAAAGGAAAGTTTATAGAAGTTGAGTGTTAATCAAGCTCATTCAGTTAATGAATAAATTTTTGGATGGAACTAGTGTTAATTGAGCTCACTTAGTTACCATAGGAACTTTGTGAATATGCAATGTTAATCGAGTTCACTTGGTTAATATAGGAAAATCACTTTGAGTTAGTATCTACCGAGCAGGGTTGGCTAACGAAGGATTTTCTTATTTTGGCATATTGAGTTCAATTAAATTGTTTGTTGGTTCTAGCCGACTAAGAAGATGAATATTAATTATTCTAAATAGTATTCAAGTTGACTTGACAATGTATAAAGTATAAATATAAGGTCAAGTTGAGGATTGAATGTGTGGAACATAATTGAAGGTTTGATGATGCTTAGAGGAAGCGAATTAGAAGGATAAGTATAATATCCTTGTTGAGATGCAAAGATACATTCAATTAGGAAGGATCAAGTATACAAGCTAGAATTGAGCTATGTAATCAACAATTTAGTTGCATTAGAAATCAGGTCATCTCATTTTTACCTTCTAACCATTGTAGCAGTGATCTAAATCTCTTAATGGAGTTGGCTTAACAACTATTTGTAAATCCTCTAACAAGGTGGAATTTCTAGATTAAATTTTCTAAAGACCTCTAACAAGACCACTCCTAACAAGGTGATTAAAATCCTCTAATAGGGTCACACCTAACAGTGTGTTTTGTAACCTTTAATAGGGTTTTCTCCTAACAAAGCCCACTTCAGAAGAGTGAAAATCAGTAACTAGTTGCAATTGGTGATTTTTCTCAAATTGGGTTTCCATGTTAAATCTTGGTGTCAATTGTGTTCATGCTATTTCTTTTATGTTTATGCAACTGAGTTAAAGTAAAATCAATCATTGATAATATCTTAAGGTTTTCATAATTTGCTGAGTTATTTTAGTGTTTACTAAGTTACAACATTTGTTAGTGTAAACCAAGTGTATGTGTGTCTGTCAAGTTATAACACAGTTCAATTTAATCAGAGTTTAGTGATGCATCAACCAGAGCATGTTGTAGATCAATTAGTTGATGCAGTATTGACAAGGGCACATTGCTCACTAAATATTATCTTTGGCATGAGATGTCAAAGAGGGAGAGGTTTACTCTCATAGTACAAAAAATTTCTTAAAAGGGAAAGTTCAATCATTCATCAGAAAAAGAGATGTCAAAGAGGGAGAATGAACTTGGTCTGATATCAAAGACAAAGTTTACTATCAAAAGAAGATGTTGAAGGTAGAGTTTTGCTGACAGAGGGAGAAACTAAAGGTAGAGGGAGTTCACACTGATAGAGGGAGTTCTCATGAGTGCAAATCAAAATGAATCTAAGGATATGTTCCTTATTTTATTCTTTCACTAAATTTTTATTGCATTATGAAATGTTGTGTTGCCATCAATGCCAAAGAGGGAGATTGTTGGAAAACACAAAATGTCATATCATTTCCAGTTAGTGTATGCCAAGCTCACTTAGGAATTGAAGATAGTTTCCTATGTTTTTCGACCATTCTAGAGTTTTCCTAGTTCAAAAGACAGTGTCTACTGAGTTCACTTGGGCAACAAAGGAAAGTTTGCAAAAGTTGAGTGTTAACTGAGCTCACTCAGTTAATGAAGGAAATTTTGGATGGAACTAGTGTTAATTGAGCTCACTCAATTACCAAAGGAACTTTGTGAATATTCAGTGTTAATCGAGTTCACTTAGTTAACATAGGAAAATCACTTTGAGTTAGCATCTACCAAGCAGGGTCAACCAATGAAGGATTTTCTTGTTTTGGTATATTGAGTTTAATTGAATTATTTGTTGGTTCTAACCGACTAAGAAGATAAATATTAATTATTCTAAGTGGTATTCAAGTCGACTTGATAATGTATAAAGTATAAATATAAGGTCAAGTTGAGGATTGAATGCATGAAACATAATTGAATATTTAATTATGCTTAGAGGAAGTGAATTAGAAGGATAAGAAAAATATCCTTGTTGAGCTACAAAGATACATTCAATCAGGAGGGATCAAGTATACAAGCCAGAATTGAGATATGTAATCAGTAATTCAATTGCATCATAAATCAGGTCATCTCATTGTTACCTTCTAACAATTGTAGCAGTGATCTAAATATCTTAACAGAGTTGACTTGACAACTATTTGTAAATCCTCTAACAAGGTGACATTTCTAGATTGAATTATCTAAAGACTTCTAACAAGGCCACTCCTAACAGGGTGATTAAAATCCTCTAACAGGTTCACACCTAATAGTGTGTATTGTAACCTTTAACAGTGTTGGCTCCTAATAGGGCTTACTTCAAAAGAGTGAAAATTAGTAACTTGTTGCAACTGGTGATTTTTCCCAAATTGGGTTTCCATGTTAAATCTTGGTGTTAATTGTGTTCATGCTATTTCTTTTATGTGTATGAAACTACGTTAAAGTAAGATCAATCATAAATGATATCTTAAGATTTTCATGATAAGCATTTGCCGAGTTATTTTAGTGTTTACCGAGTTACAAAATTTGTTAGTATAAACCAAGTGTATTTTTGTTTGTAGAGTTACAACAAAGTTCAGTTTAATCAGAGTTTTGATTTGTACTGACATCTAAGGGATCTAGGATTTATTTTTGTGGTAACTAATTCACCTCTTCCCTCTCAGTTACTCCTCTTATATTTCCAACAACAATACCCTAGACTCCTTGTCTTCCTTAGGTTCTTGCACATGACAACCTTTTCTTATGACCAATTATCTCTATAAATAGAGAACTTAGATCTTTTTCAACTTAACAAACCACTTTTTCATTTGGTTCCTCTAGAAATTTCCTCTTTAATCTTTCTTGCATTTTTCTCAAAATAGTTTACCTTGAATTATATGCCACCAACTCATCATAGTTATCTTCTATACACTTTATACAATTCAAGAAATCAAATTAGTCGGCTCAGATTTGTCAAATCTTTGATTTAACAGTGTTTGCTATCACTCGGCATCGATACCATTCCATCACTCAGCCAACACTAGTTCACTTGGAAAACTTTAAATTTTAATGATGATCGACACCAAATAAATTTTTCTTGGAATTTACTAACATTCACTATTTTTTGCTTTGCTCGACACCTACTAATTTTCACTCAACTTCTACTAATTTCTACTCGGCTTGCACTAACTGCTCAACAAGGCATGAAAAACACTTTTCTTACTTGATATTATTTGTCTTTTCTTGTGTAATATTTCAATTTAGACTTTAAGTAGATAAATAATACACTATAGTATCAATGTCTTACTTGGTCTTAGTGCTCCTTTTATACACCAAATAACTCAACCTTTCTCTACGTGCTCTTGTTATCTCCTCTTTTTAAATCCTCTTCATCAATCAACCACATGATAGCATTCAAACCAAAAAGAAATTGTCTCACCAATAGTTAGTAGGTTTGACATCATTGACAAAATAATGATTGCTCCAGTACAACTTCTTCACTTCAAAACAATCTCTTTTCAACAATCTCCCTCTTTGGCTTTGATGGCAAAGAAATACCAATAACAATACCAAAAAGAAAATAATATATTTGAAGTTTATCACTCTATCAGTATATGTCCTTGCTATGTATAGGGTAATGTGAGATTTGTCAACTTCCTTCAATGTATCTCTCGCTAACTTATATCTCCCTCTCTAGGAATATCTCTCGCTCAAGTTTTCTCCCTCTTTCTGATATCTCCCTCTTTGACAACAATGCCAAAGACTTGTCATTTGTATATGTAGATATGATCAATTTAGGTTCTCCCAAGTTGTCACCTTGCATGTGACTATACATCTTCTAATTGAACTCCTTTCTTACTTTAGATAGCTTCTAAAGTAAGTTCCACTGCATCAAGTTATAAGATTCAACATTCAACTCAGTTGATGTAGAGCACTACTCATGCTTCTTAAGTAGCTTGGGATAGTTTACCTCTAAGATATTCATGTGCATCCTTAGGTAAGGCTTTTATGAATATATCAGCTAGTTGTTCTTTTGTATTCACATATTCCATCCTCACTTCTTTGTCTTGAACCAGCTCCTCAGGTAATGATACTTGATTGCAATGTGCTTTGTCTTGGTGTGCATCATAGGTTCTTTGATATGTTTATAAAATTTGTATTATCACAATAAAGTACCATAGGTTCAATGATTTACTCCTTCATTCCTTTTAGAAACTATTTGATTTTTACCACATTTGCACAATTTACTGCAACAACTACATATTTAGCTTCAATAGTAGACATATATATAGTTTTTTTTCTTACTGGTCTAGGTGACCAATCTCTTCCTAAGAAATTAAGCTCCCTTTCCTACTACCTTATTATAAATCTTAATAACATGAATATGGTTAGATCTAGGAGTAATAAAGGAGATGAGAGGTTATGTTCTATCTCTTGTGAGTTATAGACTGTTACCGTACACCTTATGATAGAACAATGGTAAGAAGGTTTGGAATCTAAGTATGTCTTGATTGAAATTTTCCTTATCAATAATGGACCTAAGATCTTATTAAGACTAATGTATATTTTAGTCATTGTTGTGCTAAGTATCATGTTCAAAATTACATTAGGTTGATAAGCTAAGACCCTATGGAATAAAGACTTGAGGTGTCACAACTTAGAAACTATATTGATGGTTTCTTGGAATTTCATGACCTATTGAGATAATTGAATTAGATGGTTATTATGGAAAGATGAATCAACACCCACCCTTATGATATTACTAATAGTCATAGATGAAAATTGTTATCAAGATTGGATAAAGGTCTACATGGTAGAACTCAATATGATGTAAGGTAATAAGTTAATTATTGTGCAAGTAGTATTAGGTGGATATGTTGATATTTAGGAGGACAAATTTTATGGCCCAATAATATGTAATAGATTTATTCTATGATTGATCTTGAAAACTATATGACTATGCAAACATTCTGATTACCTGACATAATTGGTACACCTAATAATGCATTATCTCATAATGATAATGCAATACTATTAGTAATCAAACTATATTTAATTGAGTCAAAGGATGTTAGTTGTGATGTTTACATTTGGGAGATTTTGATCTAAGACATGTATTCGGAACTAATTTTCATGTTGGCTGATTTAACATTATAGATTCAACATTTCATCAATATGATCGGAAATAGATTATGATGTGGTTCAGAATGTTATTTGGATCATTTGATTAGACAATAATATTGATATGTAGATTCTGATATTTTAATATTTTAGATGCTTTATATGAAAATGATCAAAAAATAAAATTTTATTAGAAAATAAAAGTTGATTAGGACAATTGAGTATGTTAATATGAATTATTCAATATGAAAATTTCCATGCACCTATATACATGTATTTAATATAATTTTTCTTTGGGCTACTGATGTTCGAGTTTAGTGTAACCAAGGCGAATCTTTGTAAGATTCAAAATCCTTGTTGTGATGTGTTTATTTCGTAAATGTAAACTTGTATGTGTGTGGTAAATTTAATCTCATAAATACATTAGGGACATGTCATGGTGATGTGTATTGTGTTTTAAATGTGTCACTTGACACTTGCAATTGTTTGTGTGTTAATGACATGTCACCTAGGGTTTTGGCCATGGTTACACTTAACCTTAAATTAATTACCTTTCATAAGATTAAGTAAATCTACTTGGAGAAAGGATAGGATGGGTCACCATCAAGGGAAATTCGAATCCAAACCTTACAAGGATTTTTAAGAGTCAATAAGTGGTCCCAAAGTGCCACTTTTGTGAAAATAAGCTACCCATATGTTAGCATAACATGTTAGGGGCCTAAATTTGACCATTTTATTGCTTAGCTAGCCTAGGGAACCCCTTACCCAATGCATTCTTCCACCAATTCAAAAATTGAGTTGTCCCATCAGTTCATCTCCATTATTCCACTTAGTCAAAAGTAGCATATTTGGTAGGGACAGAGGTGTAAGAGATAGTGGCTTGATGTTTTTACCAAAAAGAGATAGTGAGAGAGTGTTTTTAGAAGATTTGTGGCAAACTAGTGTGGTGTTCACCCACTCTCTAAGTTTAGAGACAACTAGGGTTTTGTGAGGAGGAAGACTAAGGAGAGGGGAGCTCTTCATCAACTATCATTTCCTTAGCTTAGACCAAGGTTGGTGCCCATTCCATGGCCTTCTTTTGCACTTGCATAATGGTGTTGTAATCTTGTTAAACTGTTGATGGTGAAATCATATCTTATATTGTGTTGAAGTGATTGTAGATTATGTTGCATTTACTTTCTTTGGATTTCTTTCTTTGTTCTTGTTTTTGAGTGTTGATTGTTAATGGGTGTGAAGGCTTCACTCACCCTTGGGAGGGAAGAGATGCCTTGAGTGAAGGGGTTAGTTGGGCTCAACATTGACGTTGAGAGATTTTCCTCTTGGAGAGGGTTTTGTTGTTCATGGAGTATGGGCTCCATTGAAGTCATATGCCTTGTTTGTTATGGGAGGTATAAGTGTATTTTGATAGCCTTGAAGAGGCATTTGTATTATAGGAGGTATAAGTGTATTATTGTGATAAGGAGGATGTATTTGATAGCTTTGAAGAGGCATTATGCAATTGCAAATGTACATGTGTATATGGATATGACATTCTCCTCTTTGGAGAGCCCACCTTCACCCATTGTTTCATGATTCCAATGGTGAATCATTGTGTTAAACTCTGGAGGGATTGTAAATGTATTGTGATATTGAGTTTTGCATACATTATTAAATTTTTGAGTGTAAACTGTTGAGTCTTGTTTCCCCTACTCGATGGGTGGCTTCTTAGAAGCCTAGCATGGGAGGTGAGACTTTATGGTTCTTGTGTACATGTTTTTACAGGTTTTGTGTCCATTGGATTCAAGAAAAAAGTCTGGTATTACCCATGTATTGATGGAACAAGGAAGGGATATGTCATTGTGTAATTTATTTGAAAGGATGAAACCTTTCTCCATGTCTTGAGCATTGCATTTGTAAAGTCAAATTTTCCCATCGTTACTTTTGTGAAATATAATATGCAAGAAAGATTTTTTTTTATGCACATTATGGTGAAGAATGGATGATGTAGAGGTTAGGTTACACTAAGCACAATACTGATATCAACCCAATAGGACAAATTTTACACCCAAACCTCTACACCTTGACACAAGAACAACACAAATGGATCAACACTAAGCCATACAACTTCATACTTAGCAACTTGAACCAACACCCATGAATGGTGGATCTTCACAAATTAAGACTCTCAGCATGTTAAGGGTTTCAACATATCAGCAAAACCCAAGATCAAGGCAAAACAACATGTTAAACACGGGTTTCATGGCACTATTTTGATAATGCAACAATTAAGGCTACTAGCCCGTCCCAAGGCAAAATGTGCAACAATTATAAAAACTTCCAAAGGAGCTCCCAAACCAATTAGCAGTCTAAATACCCTTTATTGAGTTTGTAAAATCCTCAAAAGGATAGGTGTTGAAACCATTTCTAAGCCTCCCAAAACTAGACTGTTATACAAGCCTAATTCCTTCAATTAGGTCACTTTAATGAAGGAAGTACCACAAATCAAGTTAGAAAAATAAAAACAATGAATCTGATAATTAGGTTAGGACAAGGGAAGGTAAATTCTAGAGTTTCACTTACTGATTCAAACCCCAATGCATGCAAATCACCAAGTTTCATAATGTAACAGAGTTGTCACATGGTAATGCCAACTATTTAATGCAAATTCTGTACAACCACCATCAACACCTGCTTGAAAACCACCAAAATATTAAAATACATTGGACAACCTCGCATTCCACCAAAAATTAGAATTTTCCAATAGTGAAAATGGGAGAAATCAACATTTTTATCCAAAACCGTAGGTAGTCAGGGTTTGAAAGCAACTCTCACAAAAAACCTTATATCTTGCACCTCCCAATGTTTCAAGAGCTTAGAGTAGGCTCATTTGAAAGGTGATTTAACAACATTCAATAAAATCCAACTTTCTAGGCCCTCTAATCCATATAGTCCGTACAATGTATGGAAAAATAGTCTTTTTGTAGGAAAATGATGGTTTTCTTTATTGATTTCAAAGGAAAAAGTACATCTACGTCTTCCACCCACCTGTAAGGGCTTATGAAGACCTTCCTCCAATTGGTCCAACTTATTTTTAAAGGTTGTGACCATTAGAGGGAACCATTACTAACAAAAACCATATTTATTGCATAAAAGTTGCATTATTGCTCTATATATGCAACTTATTTTCTTTTTATGACTTTATTATGACCTCTAAAGATACTAACATCTCCTAAGATTCCTAATAAGACCTTAAGAGATTACTAGACCCTTGTAACCTCATGAATCAATCAGTTTATAGAAATACCAAAGTTGTCAAGGCTTCACACAATAGGGTCATATTGCAAGAAATAAGCAAGAATGCTAAAATCAAGATTGAAAAAGGCCTAGAAGACCTTAAAACCATTTTTTTAATAGGAGAAGACCTTATGACTACTTTCTTTGATGGGGTGCTCCTGCACCAATCGATCCTTGAAAGGAATGATGAAAGATGGATATTCTCATATGTGTCGTAACATGAATTTAAATGTAATGAATGAAAGGGATTAGTAATATGATAGTCATTGTGAATGTGAAATAGATTTATTAAAAAAAATATTCTAATGTTTTGACACTCAAAATGAACTTGCAAATGTGGAGCCACACACATTTTGATTAATGAATCAATATACGAAAATGTATCTCAAAAGATTGTTCAAATAAAGAAGTTCCAATAAGCATTTGGTCATTAGATAATGTCATTTAAAGTTCCATTAATCATGGAAAATATTAATATGCTAGTTTCATATTTGATGCATTCCATGCGATAAGTTCATGGTTCAAATGATCCGAATAGATTCATTAATCTAGAGAGATATATTGGAATTTTAATATAATATCATAGTTGAGTAGAAAAGATAAGTCAAATATATTACATAGTATAAACCACCATGAGAAAAAAAAGCATGTACACACATATTTAACTCTCTGGACTTTTCATGGGAGAGATAAATAAATTCTTACCTATTACAGACCAATATTTTAATTCCCAGGATATTCCTTAGAATCTTCCCTATAGTGGTCCCATAAAAGAAAATAAAAGGGACAAACAATAAAATTATACTTTATGCCTCATTACCTAGGTAAGTGACTGCCTTATATATATGATAGCATGTTTAACTAATAATTGAATTAAAAACCTTTTTAAACCAAAAAAAAAACATTAAATATGGATTTACCAAGGAGAGAGGCGCCATGTGCTAAGGATGTATTTGGAGGGTGGGAGGAGGGAAGTGGTCCCTACCACTCCCAACCCTCTCTATGCCACACACAAAACCCCAATGCTAATCATGCATTGTACCCTCTTACTTGGGTTAGCACATCCCTTCACGCTACCTCTCCTAGACCCCCTCTCCATGTACCTCATGTTCAATGGAAAGGACATGTCTAGGGATGCGCATGCAAGTATATGGGAACAAAATCTTAAGCCCCCCCTCATTGTTGCCAAGATTAGAATTACTTCTCCACCATTCATGGGTGTGGGGCACAACACTTGGGGAAAAGTGCTTGAGCACTTGGCAATAGAGCCCACACCATGCGCTTAGGATGGGATAGGAAGGGTAAGTTAGTAAGGAGACATATGGGAATAAGGGCATAGGTAAAAGGTGGGGTAGTAGGTAGGTTGGCTAGAAAATTATTAAATGGTTAGTAAGATTTATTTGTTAGTTAGTTAGTTAGATAAGTAGTAAGTATTTAGAATTTAGTGTATTAGTGACTAATGCTAGCAAGCATGTTGTGGTTGACACTAAATTAGTGATGAAGGTTACAAACTTAGTAATAGGAGGTGGCTAATAGATGCTAGTTGATGATTCTAGTAGTATATTAGTTAGTAGCAATAAAAATTAGTTAGCATTAATATGGATTTAGGTAGTGGATTATTAAGTGGCATGTACTAGCAGGGTGTAGATTTATTGTTAATTATGTAGTTATATATAGAGATATTTATATTTATATCTAAATTGCCGAAGTAGGTTATATACATACATCATATATTTGATATATATGCACCTAATATTTATATAAACAATTCACCTAACTTAAGATATAGGATGTATTAGAATATTATTAAAAATATTAAATCATGAATATCTTTCTTATAATACATGATTCATATTACATAATTGTGTTAGTGGTTTGAATTAACCCTCAAATATATTAAATGCCCTTCAAACTATATGCTTAGTAATTAATTGTAATAGCAAATTAGGCAAATAAAATGACATAACTTATGGATGCAATGAACTACATTGAGTGGGTTTAATAACCCATAGTTGATCGATAAGTATGAATATGGATATAAATAAAAAATGCCTAAGTTAAATAGTAAATGACTGATGCAGGAGCATCCAATGGTGTAAGGGCAATCTTGTATTACCCAAAATATGCTTTGTGTTAGTTTTTTTTTAATGTATTTTCATTTCTGGATACCCATTTGGGTCAAATAGAGATTCCAACTTTCATAGTTCCACTATTGGTTTTCCGGGTTAGAGTTTTTGAGCACCTTGGGATATGTGTCAATGTAGAAAATAGGCTATTTTGTAATTGAGACATAATTATGATGAGTTAGAAGGTGTAAGTTGGAGGGATGATTATACCTATAATTTAAAGTACTCCAGAAAAGAATAAGGTCAAAAGGCTTTATGGTTTGAAAGTTATTATAGTTGTAAGTTGCCTGGAGACCTGCTAAGAGCACTTAAAAGTCAGATTTGAGGCACTAAACAACCTCGTATGAGCCTAAAAAATGGGGGAAAATCTCTTTTATAGGGCTATAGAGCACTTGGAGAGCTTTCTAGAAATTTAAATGGTTTGTCAATCAGAGTCTTGGATCAAAAGTTATGTCTCCTGAAAGTTGGAGTACCATTTCTGGATCCTTCTAATTTTACATTGACTTTTGACGAGTTTTCTAGAAACTTCTATTTTTGCGGTGGATGCCAAATGGCATATTATAAAATGTATTCCTAACCCTAAACCTAATTCAGGTTACTTAAGGTCACTTCTGACATTATAAAGATAATTTTTGGAGGAATTTGAGAGAAGGTATTGTTAGAAGGGTTTTCTCCAGAATTTGATAACTTGTAAGCCCATAGGGCATGTCGTAGAGTCTATTTTGTTGTACTAAATGTAATAGCATATCATTCTAATAATAATATTCCCCTTTTCCTATTGTGTTCATTTGGGTCTAGGATTGTGCCCCAATCAATGATACATTCCATACATTACTTGACACTTATACTATGTAACTATTTTGAATTATAACATACATTGGTAATAACATATACATATTTATTACATAATGTGATCATACTAAATGTCACTTTAAGTAATGATATAGGTAGAACCTTATTTTTGGGAGTAAAATAAGATGTAATATTTTAATGGAAATGTTATTAAGGACTAAGGGGGAAATTGTATAGGTTAATAGTGGTGAATAACTTGTAATTTAGGCATTGAACTATTCTAATACATAAGTGAGTTAGCTAGTGTACAATATGTACATTGATCTAATCACGGTCCTAATCATGGTGCATAAATTACAAACATTTGTATCTTTAGTAAGTGTACCTTTAACGTAAGCCTACCCTGGGTGCAAAAATTCAAGTTCATACCTAGTTGAATGCCTAGACAAGACAACTAGTAAACCTTAAGGTATACTATCATCAAGAGCATAGAGAAGTTGTTTTTCTTTCCATCTAATTATGGTCTTGCATCAATAAAATACTCCCCTATTTCCAATGCCATTTAGACATGAACCTTTTACCAACCTAGTATGAATAAGGAGTTTAAAAGTTCTTGTGACCCTATAAACGTAACTATTAGGTATACCAAACTCCTAACCTTGTGTTAACCAATTTTGTCAATGTGCAGTTCCATATATATTCCATAAGTTTATATTTCAAAGAAAAAAATATATTTGTGTTTTGCCCTATAAATTTTAGGCATGAAAAAGAAAAATTCTCCACCACTTGTAGTCTTTCCATCATCAATATTTCCATCCCAATCAACATCTGTATAGGATCTTAACTCAAATTTGTCATTTTTCTTTAAGTATGGACCATAATCTTCTATTCCTTTCAAATATCTCATAATTCTCTTCACAAACATAAAATGATTCTCCTTAGGATTTGCAGAAAATCTTGCAACAATCCCAATAGCTAATGCAATGTTATGTCTACTATGTACTACATATTGCAACTTGCCAATCATAGACCTACGCAATGTTTGATTCACTTCAGCAAAATCATCAGTCTTTGAAAGTTTATGTCCTATCGCCATAGGAGTGCTAACTGGTTTTGAATCCTCCAAGCCAAAGGTTTTCAATATTTCCTTCAGATACTTGGATTGAGTGATGTATATACCATATTTCATCTGATACACTTGCAAAACAATAAAGAACTTGATCTCTCCAAACATAGACATCTCAAATTCTTTCTTGATTTCATTTTCAAATGACTTACATAATGAATTTTGACCTCCAAATATGATATCATCAACAAAAATTTTAGCTAGTAAAATACCTTTACCTCCTTTTTTTCTTCAAGTACAGATTATTGTTATCATCAGTCTTCTCAAAACCAATCTTCACAAGATAATTGTGAAGCCTTTCATACCATGCTCTTGGGGCTTTCTTTAAACCATATAAATATTTTCATAGTCTACATACCTTGTTCTTTTTGTTTGGATCAACAAATCCTTTGGAATATTCTATGTAAACCTCTTCTTCTAGTATACCATTTAGAAATGCCAACTTCACATCTATCTAATAAACTTTGAAACCTTTGTATGTAGATTAAGTAAGAAAAGTTCTCACTCCTTCCAATCTTGCAACAAGGGAAAATGTTTCTCCATAGTCAATTCCTTCTTCTTGTACATACCCCATGCAAACTAATCTTGCCTTATTCCTTGTGGCTTCACCATTCTCATCTAACTTGTTTCTGTATACCTACTTGGTTATAATCACATTCTTGTTCTCTAGTCTAGGTACTAGAGTCAATATCTCGTTCTTCTCAATTTGATCAATCTCTTCTTTCATGGCTTTACTCCATTCTTCATTCTCTAAGGCATCTTATACTATCTTAGGCTCATGCATTCTCAAAAAATGTTTATCACTTTTTAGCCCATTCCTTGTCATTGGTCTAGCTTCTTTATCTCCAATAATTTGTTCAGCAGGATGATGTCTTCTGATATACTTTGACAATCTTGGTTATGCTTTTCTTTCTTCAATGGGTCTGCCAACTTCAGAATCACTATGTACTTCTCTATTAGGTAGATTGAGATTCCTTTCATGTACACTTATCTTAGACTTAGAATGTCTTCTATTTGTAACTTGGTTCCTGTATATAACTTTATTCCTGAGTGTAACTCAATTCTTGAATGCAACTCATCATTCATTGTATGTGACTCAACAGTTACTGATACTTGTTTTTGATTTACAACTTGTTCACAACACCTTCATCAACATGCATACCTTCATAAAAGTATATAAAATATTTGTACTCGTCATGTCCTTTATAGGTTCACCTTCATGTACCTCTGTATATTCATCGGACTTCACATTTTCACTTTCCATAACTTTATTAGTGTTACTATTCAAACACTTATAAGCTTTAATTCTTGTGGAATAGCCTAGGAATATAACTTCTTCACTTTTAGCATCAAATTTACCATTCCTATTATCTTTAAGAATATAGCACTTGCTTCCAAATACCTTAAAATATTTTACATTGGGTGAGTATCCATATAATAGTTCAAAAGGTGTTCAATGAGTACCTTTCTTGACTTGTACTTGGTTTAGGGTATAGGCAACTATACTTACAACTTCTCTCTAGTATTAAAAAGCAACATTCTTCTCCATCATGAGTGTTCTAGCACAGTTCATTATAGATCTATTCCTCCTTTCAGCAACCCCATTTTGTGGAGGGGTCTTAGGTGCAAAAGCCTATATCTTGATTCCTCTATCATTACAAAATATCTCAAACTCATTTGATGTAAATTCTCCACCTCTACCAGATCTCATACATTTCAAGCTTTTTCTTGTCTCCTTTTCAAATCTAACCAAGTGCCACTTTAACATTTGGAAAATATCAAATTTTTGTTTTAGAAACATAATTGCCATCATCCTAGAATAATCATCAACAAATAGGATAATGTATTTGTCATCTTTGTAGCTTTGCACATGAATTTGTCCACTCAAATTAGTATGAAATAATTCAATTTTTTTTTAAAGGAGCGAGTCTTACTTTTAAAACTAGATTTTGTCATCTTGCCTAATTGACATTGCTTACAAATTGTATTGCCAAGTTTCTTTGGTTTAGGAAAACCTCTGACTCTTTTCATGTTACTGATACTGACAAAGTTATCAAAGTTAACATGACATAACCTCTTGTTCCATAGCCACACATCAACAAATTCTACAACACGACAAGTAGCATCATTCATGTCAAGATAAAATAGATTACCTCTAGTCTGATCACCTTTTCCAATTAGTTTTTAATCAGTGTCATAGATCTTTTCTTTCTTGTTCTCAAACTCAACTTTGCACCCTGAACTATTTAGTTGTGAAACACTCAAAAAGCTATAGTTAAGTCCTCTTACATAATAAGCATTGCCACACATGATCTTTTTTGTTAGTTTGATTGATCTTTTACCTTTTATCATACATGGTGCATCATTACCAAATCTTACACTATTACCATTGTAATAATCAAGGGTAATGAACTCACCATTATCTCCAATCATGTGATGTAAATACCCACTATCAATGATCCATCTTCCACTCTTGTTCACATAAGATACTAGTGCAGTTGCTTCATCCTCATTAGAATCATCCTTCATTGCAATATACACCACTTCATCATCATGGTTATCAAATTCATCTTTTGTTTCCTCTTCAACAATGGAACAAGACTTCTTTTCTTTATCTTTATAATCTTTATTGTCCTTATCTCTTTTGCTTCTTTTTTGTCTCCACTTCTATTTTTCTTCTTCTCTAGACATCTAGTAGCAATATGACCAACCCCATTACAATAAAAGAACATGATAGGTAGCTTACCTTTGTATTTTCCTTTGCCTCTATGAAATATCCTTGCCATAAATGCTTCAAGATTTTCTACATCCTCCTTATCTATATCACTATCACTAGAAACATGTTTGACCCTTTTCTTTTTCTCTTTAGGTTCTTTTAATGATGATTTAGCTTTGAAAGTAGATTCAACATTTCTAGTTTTGAAATTATCAAAATTAGAGAGTTCAAAGGCAATGATTCTGCCCATCAATCCTTCAAGGGTCATATTACTACCAGGTATACACCTTTGTTATATGGTAGAAACTCTAATAGCATAGATAGGCAATAGTGTTCTCAGTACTTTTTTGATTATAGTCTCATCATCAATGATACCATTAGCTCCTCTAATAGCATTCACAACATCTTTTATTCTGGTGAAATAGTGAACAATGTTATTACATTTTTGCATTCTCATATCATCAAACTTCACTCTTAGACATTTGGATTTGGCTTTCAAAGCATTTATATGTCCTCCATAAATTATTTGTATAGCATCCCACACCTTCTTTATAGTGTTACAATCTTTGATTCCTTCAAACTTTGAGTAACTTAGGTAGAGACAATCTCCAACATTACTTGATTGCGTGGTTTCTTCTTTTTTAGATAATCTATAGTTAGGGCTCGAGAAGGATCAACATGCCTAGTCGTGATGGTAGATTGAGCATAGTCTCCGAGACCTCCTAGATGTAGCTTCATCAAACTTTGCGATACAGGAAAGTTTTCCTTACTCAGTTTGGGCACCTCCTTTTTATACATCTTGATCTTTATCTTTTAGCACCTTCAAACTATTTCCTCTCAAGAAACTAGTGGTCTGATGCCAATTTTTATATATTTTTAGAATAACTAAGGGGGGGGGGGGGTTAATCAATTATCCAAGGTCTAGATGTACAAGTAATTTTTTTTAGTATGAATCAAATCCATATCCATAAAACCTTAACATGCATGTATCTATTAGATGATACAATACCTTAACTTAGTAAGTTACTATCCTAGGTCAAAATAACTTTGCAAAAATGTAAACATGAAAAACCATAAGAACGTTCACACAATTTGACATAAGGATTTTTATGTGGAAACCCAATTTGGGAAAAACCACTAGTAACATGCTACTAATTCTCACTCTTCTGAAGTGATGCCTATGAAAGGCCAACCCTATTAAAGGTTATAATACACATTGTTAAATGTGGCCTGGTTAAAGGATTTCAATAATCCTATAAGGAGTGAGCCTTGTTAGAGGACTTTAGACCATTCCATTAGAATGTCACCTAGTTAAAGGATTTACAAATGACTATTAGGTCAACCTTAATCAAAAGGATTTTATCCTACTGGTAGAGTTATTATAAAAAAAAGTAGGACTTGATCTGATAAAAACTTACAACTCACTTGCAAATTATAGATCTCTATTTTAGTTCTCCATTATGCTTGGCATTCATACTCTTCAAATTTGATATCTTGGTCACCCTTCAAGCATTCATCCCCTTACGCCTTCTTGCTTTGCATTCCAATCGTAGTCTCTTCTATTTGGTTACTAGATGAAGAAATACCCTAGACTCCTTGTGTTCCTTACGTTCTCGCAAATGAAAACCTTTTCTTTTGACCAACTGTCTCTATAAATAGATAATTTAGGTCTTATTCCGCTTAACCACAATCATTCATTTTAGGGTTAGGTAGGATTCAATGAATCTACCCACTTTTCCATTTGGTTCCTCTAGAAACTTCCTCTTTAATCTTCTTTGAATTTGCCTCAAAATGATTTAGCTTGAATTCTGTGCCACCAACTCATCATAGTTATCTTCTACATGCTTCACACAATTCAAGAAATCAAATTAGTCATCTCAGATTCATCAAATATTTTATTTAACATTGTTTTCTATCACTCAACATCTATACTAATCTATCACTTGGCCAACACTAGTTCACTCAACAAACACTAAAGTTTACTGATGCTCGAAACCAGCTAAACTTTACTCAACATTTACTAAAATTCACTTAGCTTGCACTATTTTCTTCTTTTCTTGGAACCTATTGATTTTCACTTAGCTTCTACTAATTTTTTATTAGCTTGCATTGAATGCTCAAAAAGGATTGATAGACACTTTTCTTATTTGATCTTCTTTCACTCTTTGCTTGTGTAATCTTTCAATTCAGACTTTAAGTAGACAAACAATACACTATAGTATCAATGTCTTATTTGGTCTTAGTGCTCCTTTTATACACCAAATAACTCAACCTTTCTCTAGGTGCTCTTGTTATCTCCTCTTTTCAAATCCTCTTCATCAATCAACCACATGATATCATTCAAACCAAAAAGCAATTGTCTCACCGACAAGTAGTAGTTTGACATAACTGAAAAAATAATGATTGTTTCATTATAGACTCTTCACTTCAAAATAATCTCTTTTCAACAATTCCATCATTTTTGAAGAAAATATCTATCAATTCTGACAAAACTAGCATCTATCACCTCCCAAGTCATATAAACACTCCATAACTATATTGACATTCCTTCACCCTCTCGTTCCTTCTCCAACTTCATTTCCTTTAAAAAAATAGATACACCCTTGAATAGAAACATATACATAAGCATAGAATACTAGACAAAAGGCTTATTAACTTTACCCTTTCTTATTCCAATAAGTCCATTATAGATCTCCTCTGAAAGAAACAAAGAAAAACTAAAAAATGATCTGATTCAATATTGTAGTATTTGATCTATCATATACATTAAAGGCACTATAATATACTCCTGCTCATCTATACCTAAAAGTTTACACAGAGAGACATATAATGTTTGTGCCCTAGCATTGAAATACTTTTTTAGTAGAGGCTCATGGGTAGATGATGTGACCTATGTCAAATTTCCAACCTTAGAAAAAGTCTCTTGAAGAGGCTCACTCCTGAGGTATATCCTTAGTGCATCATAATTTGTCTGCAACTTCCCTAAATCAATCTCTTTGTGTAAGGTAGTGTCAAGGTTTAACATGAATACTTTGCTAATTACTTGTGCTGTCACCTTAATAATACCATCTCTAGAATGATTTCTTATTAGTCAATGGTTGAGGTCATATCTCTTAGAAATCATGGTTAATACGTACACATCCATGAATACTCTAGGTATAATAAATTTTCCTACATCAAACTTCCACACATTTTAATCGGTTGTGTCTTGCTTTCTTTGAGATAACCATTTCTTGAATAATTCTAGGCCACCAGTGGAAGTCTATGCATCCCTTAGTAGATTTACCTTGTCATATAAACCCTCATCCACTTTTAGTCTAGGAGTTTTGGGAAATAACTCTTTACCCTTAGGTGTTTCATTAGTTGAAGTGTTTAATTATTGCAGAAAATCATCATGAATGTTTTTGCGTTGATAATCTATTTTCCTAGGAAAATCCCTTCTAGGAGGAATCTTCAAAAATATAAAATTATAAACACAATAAAATTTTTCTATCTGAAAGGATGAGGACTTATTGTAATATTTTGGTAATTTCTTGGTGGCAACAATTCACCTTCATCACAACATTTCACAATCTCTTGGCGCTGAAATCTTTTCTCTTTTTTCTCTACAATCAATCATTCATCTGCAAAATAGAAAGCAATGCGTACATTATATTTTCTAATTTCATTCACATGAGGAAAATTTATTTTTCCATTAATATTCTACAAAGAATAGGTATGCATGCATTAGAAGAAAATTTGAAAATAGATCGTTATTCGTAGCATATCTGATGGGTACAATTAAATATTATTGTTGAATCATATTTATTCATGTTGAATTTTTGCAATTAAATCTTAAAGTAGGTGACTGGAGAAGATTTTCTTTCATATGTGTTCCTAAGTCAAAGATTTCTTCTAGAGCCACCATTCCCCTAGGGAATTTTTTGGCTAGGGAGATTGAGGGTTCCATCCTCAATGACATTCTTCTTGGTATCATCCTAATCTTAATATAATATTCAAATACCCCTCCAAAAAAAATCAAGTCAAGGCAAGTTTCTACTGACACCACTCTTTGGTCTTGGGTAGGGTGGGTAGTAATTCACTCTCATTCTCTATTTCATTTTTTTGCACTTGTCAAGGAAGCAATCTAGTGTTAGCTCAAGATTTTTAGATAGGAGGCAAGGAATCTTATTGTTAACTCTTTGAGTTCCCATAACATATTCATCCAAAATATCTTTGTAATAAATGGGCAACGTGATTTGATAAAAAATGAAAATAATGAAAATTAGATCAATAGGAACAGAGCTAATACACCAGGGATTTTTTTTGAAATGGACTATAAAAACTTATCGATGTAGATTGGCTTTTCATACCTATAGCAATCAAAGACCTAGTAGAAAGGAAGATGTGAAAATAGATTTTACATAATATTTTTATCAATATGAATTAACAAAGATTTAGGTACCCAAATTCTATTGGATTTGTTGGCTAGAAGTCCATTTTTCTATCCTCAAGAGGTAGAGTAGTCAAGGACATCATATATACCAAACCTAGTAGTTGTTCATTAGAGATTACAAGAGCCTTCCCATACCCTTCAAGCTCTTGTATTTTGTATTTGAGTTTTTCTTGTAGGGGCAGTTGAATGAAATCACTTATAATTCTCTTCATTCTATCCATCAGAAAAAGAGGAATTCCATGATTTGCAACCTATAATAGAGAAATACATATCATATTAGTGAAGAAAGGAAGTTTGAAGAGTAGAAATAATATGGAAGTTGATCCCTATTCTACAACATTATTTATAGTCACCTTTGAAGGTACTCGTTTGAAAAAATCCTCACTCCTAACATACCATGCCAATTTTTTCTAATTCCTTTTGCATGCAGAGATTTGATTCTCCAAAATGTGTCCATATCAATCATGGGAATGCTTAAATAATGAGGAGTAGAGGCATTTGGGTGCTCTTTCTCTAATCTAATGTATCTTTGAGGAAAGCGTTGAACGTTTTGAGATGTCAATTTTTGAACAATGGGAATTGAAAGTTGTTTTGAAGTGAACCATTAGATGGATTAAATACCAAGGCTGAATTAAAAATTATACTTCTTTCAACCTAAACATTCTTGAGGTCTAACACTACATTCTTGGAAATCGTATACAATGGTGTGGGTAGAATCTTGACTTGATTAGATTGAGAATGTTCTAGGATTATATTCTTCTTGGTGTATTCCTAATATTGATATAATATAAATATAACCTCCAAAAAATTTAATCATTTGTTTAATTAGATCCAACCTCTAAAAAAACACGTAACTACATATTTGAAACAAAAGTGGCACTTCTATTTGTTACTTATATTAACATATCTTATGGTGGATTCTAAATCATTTTATGAATAAAAATAACTTCATTAGTCCAAAACCAATAGAATCTCAATATCGTCACAATAAAGTTACAATCACATGATTCCCAAATACCTCATCTTCAATAGTCTAGTGACTTAGATTTATTCTCATTAAAATATCAATACTTTGAATATTCTACTTTTGCACTGACACACTTGAAAGAATAATCTCCACATACAACTCACTCAAATACTTTATGAGTTACTTGGTTAATTTTATATTGGCATATTTATCCTTCAAAAGGTTTCATCTATGATTCATCTTAAAGCATATTCACACAAATAATTTGGAGTTCTTAAAACATAGAATATGGTTTCTAGCTACAATTCAACTATATTCCTTAGCACATGGTGATGCCAATTCAACTTCATTATGTCTTACCATACTAATTTATCTCTTCAAAGAAAAGATTCTAGACTTTCAATTGATCTTCAAGTTCAATGTTATTCTACATTTGGAATGCATGCAACCAATGTAGCAATGTACTCAAGCATTACTTATAACTAACACTTTAAATTGGTACTAGTTATAATGAACCCAATCTAGGTGTATTATCAAACCATTAATATACATTTGAAATTATCAAATTCTAAATGATCACATACTAGTAATCTCCTATGCATTCAACACCCAAAACATCACACAAGTTGATCATAGAGGTGATTTCCTTGGCAATTTACCTCCACATCAACCAAGAATAATACCACTCATCTCTTGCATCTAATAAATGTCTTTCACCTCTTCTCTAACAATATGAAACTTTGGCTCTAATATTAATTCATGGGGAGATAGAGCATGTAGAATAGATTAAGTAGATAAAATATAAAGGGTGTTTCCTTCAAAGTACTTTCATTTCACTTCTCATTCATTGATAATATTTGGTTTGATACATAATATTTTATCTATGCCACTCGCATGCTATGAAAAAGGGTAACTCCGCCTTTACCAACTCATAACCAAAAACATAAAAACATGGAGATAAAAAGAAGAGAAAATATTATATAAAGCATACATTAATACTCGAAAATCCTTACAAATTGTTCAAGATGAGAGAACTCTAACTTCTTACAATAAGAGAAAGCTTCCAATATAAGATTTCAGTAAACAAAATGGCCCTCTTCTCTTTTTTTCCCTTCCACTTTTCATCACTTTCTCTGCATCATATTGTTACTCGACCTTTGTATTCCTCTCCTACATAGGCATAGAATGACTAAATATAACTAATTTAGAAACAAAACATATTTTTTTTAGATACTAAAATCTCTCTAGCTAATCCTATTTAAATCTTACTATGATTCAATGCTAGAATCTCACAAGTGTATAACAAGATAAATTTATTACAACCAACTCTATCCATCTATTCTAGACCTGTAACTCATCCTCTCTAGAGATTATTCATCAACATAAATAACATAATTACTTACATCAAGAAATTAGAATTCCTCATAAATGCTAAGACTGCATTTTTAGAGCTTTTCCCTCCAAAAGATTGATGACTTGGAAGCTAGGATGCTCCTGCATTACATAGATGATCATCCTACCATTTATTTTATTTCTCAAGTTTTTGAAGGCCATTTTTTAATGTGGAATGGTGGTTGAATATATTCAAACATGAATTAGGGCCTTCTCAAGAATTTTGTGATTATCCTTCTTTCTACTTAAGTTGTGGAGAAAATGGAATGGATAAACTTATGTAAATTGAAGTCGGATTAATTTTTTTACAAATGCATATAAAGATTGAATTTTAGAAGTAAAGTAGAATATCATTTTTATTTTATCTTTTAAATCTATATAAGGGGATTTCAAAAATATGATTTAAAACTTAATTTAATTAAATTTAATATAAATACAAACATACATACATACATACACACACATATGTGTGTGTTTGTGTATGTATTTATGCATATATACAAAGATCTTTTTTAAGGTGCTTATTACATCTTAGCACAAATTTTTTTTGATCCAGCTGCATACATATTCCAAAATCCAAATAATAAAATAGTAAAACTCACTCAACCCATCCTAAGTGACTTACCTCAAGATCCTGCACAAAAATAATGCAAACTAGGAAAAATGGGCAGAGTTTGCAAGAAATTTTATGAAAAACATATCATAGGAGATATTTTTAGAAAGAAACAAACCCAAATCAATCCTTCAATCTATAGATAGTAAATGGCATTTTAGGGCTCTAAAATCCTATTATATTGGAAGATCAAATTGAATATGCAATAATAGAGCATTCAAAATGATTAGACATGAGTAGCTACAAGTATGATGGTTATCAGACTTGACAGAAGGAATTGTTATCAGAATTGACGTAAGTAATGTTTGAGTTGCTTAATGGTTTACCAAACTTGTATTATGGACAATAGTTTCCAGGAATTTGTTTTAGGGGTGAGACAGGTTCAACCCCATGCAATATAACCTATCGGTTAACAAGGGTTCAAAGGCATGTCATTCTCAAGAGATGAAAAAAAAATCTAGCGTACCTACCAACAAGGCTTTTGAATTTATTTAGAATGATTTTAAAATGATTTTCCATGTAACATAGAAAATAGAGAAAGTGTAGATGAAAACAAATGGTCACTAATACACTATTTTGATTGGTGATAATACATGTTTTTGATACAACTTTACATCATTTGGAAGAAGCTCTGCAACATACCATTCCTATGACATCTATTTTAAGCTCCATAGAAATGTCACATTGATATTTTTTGAGCTTCATTCAAAAAATGCACATTTTCTCTTCATTATATGTTTGGTTTATCAATGATTTACTCTAGTTTGATTACAATGCATCTCAACTAGCTATTCCAATGATTCAATCACCCATCTATCTTCATATTGTGCAAGTAGTTGTTATTTTATAGAATTTAGATAGATACTGATAGTTCCAAAGCCATAAACTTGAAGACCATCATGCGTGCATCCCACTTTAGGGAAAAATTGGATGACATGATTTGCATATATTTCTTTCACTTCCTTCAAATTTAACTGAGGTGCACCCATGGAATTATTCAGGTGAATCCCATTTCCCATCGAAGCCAAGGCTTGTTGTTGAGAATATGTTGTTTCTTATTGTTGCTGCTGAAATGCCTCAAATTGGTACTACTCTATCTCCCCAAGATAGCTTACATTCTCTCTAGCCCCAAGTTGCTCCACAGTCATACCCTCTATAACTTGATTCATTAGTTCAAGGGCTATATTTAGCTGACTTCTTATCCTCTCATTAGCACAAACCTTAGAGAGAAATAGTCCTTTACACCATAAAAACCATTGTGTTACTTCATTAAAATCAAGATTTGAACAAAGCTAATGATACAAAACCTACTAAAAATTTGGAAAAAATGTTGCCTCCAACATTGTAACCATATGATAAAGGGGAATAGAAGATGCCTGAGCCATAAACAAGTTAAATTGGTCTAATTGTTGATTACAAATTCATACTGCAACACTTTCTTGGATTCTATCCAGTTCTCCCATAATATCTTCTATGTTGTCTACTTGTTGTTTCTACTGTGCAGTCTCTTTCTAAAGCCACTCTTTCTCCTTTTGGTAGATTACCATAGACTCTCACTTGTGCCTTAAATTCTAATCAAACTTCTAAATATTTACCTCTACCATATCTAAAATCAACTTCACATTGTGTTGTAACTTTGATATAGGTGTTTGATCCTTGATAGCTTTCATTTCAACATTGAATTTTTTAATATTGGTCAACACCCTCACTTGTGGACCTCTCATGTCAAGAACTTTCTATGTTGTTTCAACACCATGTTCTTACTTCTATGGTAACAGCTCTTTAAGTGCATTTTCTTCTAAAAAATTAATTATGTTGAACAATTGTAAACTCTTAGAAAGTTGTTGCCCACTTTTCATCCTGTACCCATTATGCAAAGTGAAAAATGGTCTTGTGTCTCAATTAGGTTTAGGTATGTCTAAGTCAGTTTCCATTCCCCAAGTGAAAAGTCTCTCCATTAGATTTTCACCTTCTTCCTTCTCCCGCATTACATAACCGAGTGGGTTTCCCTTGTCGCCATGAGTTTTGTGGGTAGTCTAAGATCCTTTTCGATGGAGATTCTTAGTTTGTATGATGATCTTCATAAAGTCATTTCCAAGAAAGAACTGGCTCACAACTCATTATAGTTTACACATAAAGAAAATGAAGTCTACATAAAACCTAGCATCAACTTCTCCTTGGAAAATTTTTGCATTGCGTAGGTGATTTTTTGTAGAGGCCAACAAAAGAGGAATACAAGCTAGAACAGGGAGGAAATGAGTTGTTTTATGGATGGATTCTTCTTACATTGTAGTATTCTACCTCAAGAGTTACTCAAAAATCATTATAATGATCAGAATAACATCTGGCAAAAAATTCTAAAGCAACTTCTCCATTGCGGGTTTTTGACCTGGGAAGTCAGTTTTCTAACAAAGTCATTTATAAGAGAGAAAAGAAAGTAAGTGGTCTCCTTTTTTTCATTTTTGTAGCTCTTTTGAGACTTTTTGAAGTCTAGAGACATATTAACTTAAAAGGCTAAGTGAAAATAAGAACAAGGGCAAAAAAATAGAAGTCACCTTCTCTGCAAAAGGTTTTCAACCCCTTGAAACGATTTTTTGCATCCATTGAAAAATCAGTTTTGCAAGCATGTTGAGCTCACAGATCAATCACAGGATGCTAAAAAAAGATAATGGAAGCTAGTTGATCATATTTGGGAAGGAATCTTGAGTAAAATTTGGCTAGGCAGATTTTTCCCCATGGAGTACTCCATTCTTAATTCTCCACAACTTGGTGAAAAATGGGAAAGTAAGTCTATAATAAAGGAAAGTAACTATTGGGCCAAAAGGAATAGTGAAATGACATGCAAAAATCTATTAGAAACCCCTGCAATTAATGATCTAATGAATTTATCTTTTAATTCACTCGTGTGGTGCGGATCTTGAAGATTAACAAGTGGATTGGGGTTTCTATATAGAGATGAACAAAATGGATTTTCAAACTATCGCTTTCTTATTTGAATTGTTCTGTTGTTGAATTGAATAGTTATTTTAGAATCCTCATAGCTGCAAAGCTCTACTATTTGTACTATTTTCAATTTTAAGATTTATAGCTCATCTCTATCTTAGTTAAGATGGCAACAAGATTTGTTGGTTTTGATGGAATGAATGAGATTAAGTCGACATTGCAGAATGTCATAGATACTTCACTCCTCTTCTTTGACATGCAAGATTTTTAAAGAAGGTTGAAGACAGAGCCAATCCACCCTATAATAGAGAAACTCCGAGGAAGTGGACTAGTGGAAGCACCCAGGTTTCCAGTAGCAATTCAAGCCCTCAAGATAATTGTTGAATGCATTAACTATTACAATCTAGATACTAAAAAAATTATGTTTCCGGATCATACAGTTTTAATCTTAATTGACCAGCAAACTGTAGTCAATTGCCTCCGAATTCTAGAATGGGAAGAATTTTCTGAATTGACAATGGGAGGAGCCATGACTGAGTTCTCCTTGAAGAAGATGGTGTGGAAAAAGGAAATCATGAGGTCTTGGTTCAAAAAATCATGAGGACCTAAGAGTAAGGTTCCTAAGACTCTTTTCGACACTAATTTTAAACCCAAAATTGTGGACATCCTGGTTCTTTTACATCGGTTGAAAGGTGAGGTAGAAGCACTCAATTTCATAGAACAATATTTCTTTTTAGTGAAAATCATCTATTCATACATACATTATATTGATTGGGTGTATGAGGTGAGTGAAAATTTGTCTAGAGCTTTGAGTGCTGCAAAGTCTTACAATACCTTCTACATGTCCTCTTTCCTAATTTATATGTTGGCTTCTTTACAATTGTTGCCGGGCCTTCCTAGAATAGAGGATTTTCTTAATGATGTAAAAAGTTATGAATTTTATCCATGCTTGCAATTATAGAATAGTTATGCAGAGTATGTAAGGGTTAATGACTCTTTTACAATGAGGATTTTTAGGGAGCTACAAGGATTCTTGGAGAGGAGGTTCAGTCTAGAAGTGACGGTCACCATTAGTCAGTTTAGTAGCTACTTCATTCAATTCTCATCTTTCTCATATTTGCATCTTGTAGCTTTCAAAGGATTTCCTCTGAAGCTACCTAGATACCCAAGTGACATGATCGTGCTCATAAAGATCATAAGACAAGCTATCCAAGTGAACGTGCTGAGCACTAGTCTAAGGAAGAAGGGATATGGGTTGCCCACGAATGTTGGGGCCTACAGTTGTGATTCTTGGTCTGATGCTAAAAACATGCTCAAGATATTCAAGAGTAAGTACAAATTAGAGGAATATGAAGTTATGAGGCCCATGTTCAACCCAAATGGATATGTAAGGGAGGTGCTTTAGATTGGAAGTGTGATCAAACATGTCACCACTCAGGAGGATTATTGGGAAAATTTTAGAGATGAGTTGGAGAGCTGTGATTGAGGATTTTCCAGACTCACGGTGGAACAAATAAAGACATATGGTATTGATCTCAACATAGAGGGATTAGAGGATGATGGTCAAAATATGTATAGCAATACATATCTTACTAAATTAAGAGGAATTCCTATTAGTTCTGAGCCATATGTGGATGTGGAGGAGAGTCCTGATATTATGATGGCAAGGATAATCAAAAGAAATAGGAAGTGGGTTGAGTGGAGAACCAGAAAGAGCCAGAGTAAGGGTGTAACCACTCAAGCCTCTCTAGCAGCTGTAATGCCTACTTCATCTCAGAGTGTTACAATGGGCGTGACCATAGCTTCCACCCAAGGACTAGCTCAAATTGTGGGTAGAGGTGATCAATCCCTAGACAAGAATGTTCCTATAGCCCCAACATGTCATGATGGATCCTTGCCAGTTATAGGAACCTAGACTGGCACTGAAGAGAAGAAAGTAGAAGAACTAAAAAGCAGTGCTCCTTCCCTAGTACTGTCCCCACATACTACTCCCATTCCATCTCCTCACACTACCCCTATTCCTTCTCTATATACCAATCCAATCCCATCCCCTCATCATAGCCCCATGCCATCAGCAAGTTCTTCCCTGTTGAGACTAGGTGGCTCTCCCATACAGATAGTAGACTTAGGGGATGGAAAAAGTAGCACCAATGAGTCAATTGAATCAGATGAAGAGATGAGGAAGACTTTGGAGATGGAGAATGTCTAGGCTTTTTCCAGACTCATCTCCAAGGACTCAAAGAATCTTTTCTCTTCAACCACTGTAACCATGACTCCACTGAAAAAGAAGATGTTCAGCATTGAATCACTCAGAACAACTTCCAAGGTGATAGGAATTGATTCTTGGCTAGAAGATACTTTGGAGAGGAGAAGGAAAAGAAAAGATGAGAGTGTTTCTAAAAAGAAACTGTATCCCTCACGGTTCGTTCTGGGACTACATTGACAAAGGTTAAAAAGTAGAAGAATTTGTCCATACTTGGACAAGATCTAGAAATAGGGCACTTGAAAATGGAGATAGCAAAGCCGAACAAAGGAGGGAAAATTGAGGATATGACTCTTGATGATTTTACTTTGCATTCAATCGACCTTGGGGAAGCCAAGCATGACACAAAGGTTGGCTTGTGGAGATCAAGCAATGAAGTGATAGAAAGACAATTAGAGAGTCTCAAATTTTCCAAGATCAAGATGAAGGCAGAAATAGAAGAGTTGAATAAGTTTATTAGGCAACTAGTCACTCCACTAGAAACTATTTCTAGTATGTCTATGACTCAAACTCCTAGTGCAGTTGAAGTGCAAGCTCTCATTTCCCAACTCTAGGAAGATAGGCACTATGGCCAGATCGGTAGACAGTGGATTGAGAGACTCAAATCAGAAGGAGTTTCTCTCATAGATCAAATTGGAAATGTTATCCTTAGATTGGAAACAGAAAAGGATAACATACTATATAATAGTAACACTCCGGCCGGAGAAAGAGTCAGGTGTGATGAATGCCTCTCTCTCTTGAAGATGATCATGCAAAATGTGATAAGTATTTTTATAATTCATTCAAGGGATTCTATTAGTGTTTCCAATTTATCAGTTATAGTTTAGGTTTGAATTTTCTTAGTTCAGCATTAGTTAATTATGTGGATGAGATTTATGGATTCATAAGATGTGTGGGTACATGAATCTATTCCAGTGTTGAGAAGTTTTTTTTTATTTGCCTAAGTTGGATTTTATTTAGGTCTAGCTTGGTTATCCCTCTACTATTCTCGGATTAATAACATACCCCAAAGTAGTTTAGGAAGAAAACAAAATTCATTTCAAATTTATTTCAGGGAGCTATACCTACCAATTCAGAGGAAAGCTAATACATCCACAAAGAGCTTTCCAACTATTTGTGATCAGATATTGTTCCAAATTGGGTATTAAAGAGTAATAATTTGAAAGAACAAATTTGTTTACCAACAAATTTTTGGCGACTCTGCTAGGGAGACAAATAGTCGCTTGACTAGAAAAGCCTATGTCATGAGGGAAAATGGTACTACCTCATGAAAACATAAGTGCTCCAACCTAACCTTGGTTTTCAAGATGACCAAGAGGATATAATTTTATCCCTTAACACATTCATTTGGATACATAGAAGGAACACTGAACATTACAAGAACACTAGTCAAGTATTAGAGGAAGAAGAAAGAAGAGCTAAAGCCTTGGAGAGAGCTATTCAAAGGAGAGATATTCAGAAAGTAGAAAGACAATTGAGATGAGAATCTTAGAGATAAACTAGACCCAACATCTTGGAACAGTTTAGGTTCCTTAGAAGTACCAAGGAATAGGGCGGGCAAGACCCTATCTTTGATAAGCTTAGAAATCCCGACTTTCCTATTTTAGATCTCCCAAAGTGAAAAAGTGAAGATAAAAGCTGGAGCAGACCCCCTTCCCCTATTAGAAATCAAGATGCCAACACTTCCCATTCCACTTGTCAGGTGTTAGCACTACACGGAGTCACTGCCCCTCTAGTTCTTATTTTGCCACCATATACTGCTAAGACAATCATGGCTACTCCATGGGCTGTGACAACATGACCCTTAACTTTAAACACTTATCGTCCACTTCTAGCCAGTTCAAGGAAGAATTTCCCTAAATTCTCAAGTGATGGGAAATATGCTATAGATGAAAACATTAAAGCTTTCTTCGCAACCACTCATATCTTAGGGATGGGACATGAAGATGTGGTTGTAAGGTTGTTCGTAGAGACCCTCACAAAAAATGCAACATACTAGTTTTACCATCTAGCTGACAGCTCAATAACTGATTGGGATACATTGAGACAACCTTTGAGACAAGATTTAAGACCGTGGAAGATGAACATGCCCTGCTAACACAATTAACTTCAATTAAGAAGCAACCAACTATGAGCATGAGGGATTTCATTGCCAAATTCAATAAGATTATCAGCAAAATTCCGATCGCTGACAAACCCACACCTAGTAATTTGAAAACTTTCTTAATTAGTGCAATGCCTCCAGATGTCAAATTATGATTTAAGGAGGGCACATCCCATAGATCTAGTTGATGCACAAAAGAAGGTGATTGAATGTGAGGATGATTTGATTTTTGTGAGAAAATGGAAATGAGAACTTCAAACTAAAGGAAGTTCTAGTAATACCACATCATCAGAGGAGATGATTTAGAAGTTGTCTAATGAGCTAGTAGCAATGAAGAAATAGTTACCCAGATTTAATAGGGACTTTCAGGGCAATTATCAAAATTCACCAGGAAGAAGCAATGAAAGTAGATTTCCACAACTTACAAGTTCACAACCCAGGTTGTAAATTGGGACAATGCCAAAAAAAGGAAATATGTGTGTCTTTCATTTGACCACAGATCATGATAGTGAGATTGTCTTGAGATTTCCCCCATGATGCAGTTGTTATCTACTAGCGAATTAAACACCGTGACTCCTTGTTTAGAGCCTAATTCCTATCCAAATGGCGAATTTGGAAATTTATTTTTGGAATACAAATTATATTCTGAATCAAAAGGTGAGTGCTACACAACAATCGATGGAACTTCATACACAATGCTTACCCATGGACAAAGGTTGAAGAATCAATCCTCAAGTCATACTCACAAAAATGATTCCAATCCTTTGATAAGTAATACACATGCTGATCAATGAACAACTACTTCACAAATGGCTAAAGATAAGACATCCTTTGATTTCATTCAATTTTGTGAAGAGTCAAAGATTAAAATTTCTACTATTGATTATTTAAAGTCACATCCTTCTGAGTTAAAAAGACTGGTAGACCGATGTAGGGGAAGTACATCAGATGCAAATTGTAATGTAATGGTTGAGAAAGAGGATGAAACCTTGACATCTAGTTTGTTTAACCAAGAAGACTACAATTTTAGCGACATCCCCAAGGCAAAAACCTGAGCCTTTTTATATTTCATTTTATATTAATGGATGTAAAATTAGTAATTGTATAATAGATTTAGGTGTATCAGATAATGTTATGCCTTATTCTGTAGCCAAAGCCTTGGGTCTCAATATCACTAAAGTACATGGAAGGTGCTACTCAATGGATGCTAAAAAAGTTCCCTTGCTTGGGTAGATTAAAGATGCTCAGGTAGCTTTAGCTTCTCACCCAGAAAAGAAGCTCCTATTGAATATTCTAGTAGCTGATATTCCAACCAGTTATGGACTCCTTTTAAGTAGAATTTTTTGTCAAGACTTGGGAGGAGATATAGAACTAGATTGGTCTCAGGCAGTGATACCTATTGGAAATAAAAAGGTTAAATTAGAACCTGAAGAGAAGGAAAATTTCATAGTTTTGAAATTAGATAACCCTAAAGCTCAGATTCTCTACCAAGAGCTAGAATTCAGCAACTATGCTATTTATTGAAGAGGGCTCGGATGAACAAATAGATGAGAGTCAAAGAAAGGAATTTTTAAAAGGAAATAAAGATGCATCGGGTATATGGACACTTGAATTTAATGGAAGTTGTGCCACCTCTGGATCTAGAGAAGGTGTAGTATTGATATCCCCAGAAGGAGAACCTGAACCTATGGCTTTCAAATTAGAATTTGGGAACACAAATAATACCATAAAATATGAGGCCTTATTACTAGGGCTAATAGAAATAAAAGAAAGAGGGATAAAGTTTTTAAAAGCTCAAGGTGATGCAAAGCTTATTGTAAAGTAGGTAAAAGGACAACATTCTATTAAAAATCATAAGTTGAAGAATTATAGAAATAGAGTCTGGGATGAAATTGAAGGCCTAGATGCCTTCTCTATTGAAGCGGTTCTGAGAGAGATGAATGCCAAAGCTGATTCCTTAGCAGTCTCCACATCGCTTTTACTTCCTCACCCATATTTCAAAATAAAAAAGTATTAGATCAAAATTGTGTATCAATCTGCCATTCCAGATAACATAGAATTATGGAATTTTTCAATGATGATAAAAGTTTGCAAATGTTCCTTGAAAATGACAAGTCTACTTTTGAGCATGAATCTAGTGGAAGTAATCATGAAAACTCTGATGCGAGTGGGGAACAAGATCAAAATAGAGAAATTCAGCTGAAAGGTCACATTATTCCCCCATATTTTATGGCTTTAGAAAAACTATTTAATAGGCATGATGCTTACATAAAGTAGAAAAGAGTAGAAAAGGGGCCAACCATGGGCGAATATGAAGGAATTAACGTGGGAGATATTCATAGTCCCAAAATGATTAACATTGGGAAGTGTTGTTTGCCTGAAGAGAAAGAAGCCATAAGAAATCTATTTATGGAATATAGAGATTTTTTTTCTTGGAGCTATGAAGATTTGAAAAGTTATAGAGATTGGAAGGTAAAACACCAAATCCCGCTAAAGCTTGATGCAGTTCCTTTCTGGCAGAAACAAAGGAACTACAATCCTAAAGTCGTTGATGCCATCTTTTGAGAAGTAGATAAGATGTTAAAAGTGAGAATCATTTATCCCATTCATCATTCCACCTGGATAGCCAATATAGTACCTTTCCGAAAGAAGAATAGAGAAATAAGAATTTGTGTTTATTTCTGCAACCTAAATCAAGCATCCTTGAAAGATAACTTTTTTCTTCCTAATATGGGTTATTTATTGCAAACAATGGTAGGTTCTGAAATGATGTCCATGCTTGACGGCTTCTCAGGTTATAATCAGGTCAAAGTAGAGGAGAAAGACCAGCATAAGACAACGTTCACTACTCCTTGGGGTACATTTGTGTATCACAGAATGCCTTTTGGACTTATCAATGCTGGTGCTACATTCCAAAGGTGCATGAGTAAGACAACATTTGATTTGAAAGATCGAAACATAGTCATATACCTAGATGACCTCACTGTGTTCTTGAGAAAAAGGAAAGATCATATGGAAGATTTGAGGAAAGTATTGCAAAGATGTAGAGAGCATGGAATTTCTCTCAATCCCAAGAAGTCAGTTTTCTGTGTAATAGAGGGGAAACTCCTAGGTCATATAGTGTCCCAGGAAGGAATTAAGATCGACCTTAAATAGGTAGAGGCTATTCAAAAATTGAGATTTCCTTCAAATAAAATAGGAGTTAAATCTTTCTTTGGGTAGGTGAATTTCCTCAGAAGGTTTGTGCCTAATTTCACAAAAACAACTAAACACATAGCATATATGATGAAAGGAAATTCAAGTTTCAAATGGAATGAGGTGAGAAAGTGAGCCTTTAAAGATATAAAGTTTGCTATTGCTAATGCTCCAATGTTATGTCATCCAAATTATAAATGAGATTTCATCATCTATTGTTATGCTTCTGAACACACCCTATCGGCCATACTTATGCAAGAAAATGATGAGGGTGTACAAGCCCCAATAGATTTCATGAGCATACCTTTGAAGAATCATGAATTGAAATATTCACAGATTGAAAAGCATGTCTTTGTAGTAGTTAAAGCCCTTAATTTTTTTTGATTTTATATCTTGCATTCACATTCTATGGTCTTTGTCCCAGATGTAGCAGTGAAGAGTGTATTGACATAGCAATATGTGGGTTGTAATTTCAGAGGAGCATGGGTGGAAAAGATATAGGAGTATGATATAGAAATAAAACCTACTAGGCTAATAAGGGGAAATTCTTTATGCAAAGTGATTGCAAAAAATAAGATAACTGAAGAATCAGAAGAATTGGGGGAGAAGCAGTTGGTGTTGGCTGTAGGCCTCTATGATTCATGGTTTGAAAATATTTCTTATCTGTTGACATACGGTGAATGCCCAGAGGGCTTAAATGCTAAAAAAAAGGTGAGATTTCAAATTAAAAGTAGCTAAGTATGTGATTTGGGATGGTAAGCTATTGAAAAAAGCCATTGATGGAACTTTCCTTAGGTTTGTAGATAGACAACAACAAGAAAAATTTTTGAAAACATTTGATGGTGAGGCTTGTGGAGGTCATTTCTCATCTTCAATCATAGCTTTTAAGATACTAAGGTAGTGTTATTACTGGCCTGGGATGTTTAAAGATGCATACGACTGGGTAGTGAAATGCGAGAAGTGCAAGATGTTCTCTAGATGTCCTCAATTAGCCGCTCTGCCTTTGAGACCTGTTATCATTGAAGGACCTTTTCAGCAATGGGGTCTCAACTTTATTGGTCTGATTAGTCCTACATCTAGTGTCAGTCACCAATATGTGATAACTATGACTGACTACTTCACCAAGTGGGTGGAAGCTAAAGCTACTAAAAAAACTACTTTTGAAGTGGTGTGTGAATTCATAAAGGAGAGCATATTGGTTAGATTTAGTGTTCCTATTAAATTGGTGATGGATAATGCATCTTATTTTTCTTCAATTGAAATTATTGACTTCTACTTTGAGTATGGGATCACTGTGGGTCATTCATCTAACTATTTTCCCCAAGGAAATGACCAAGCTGAGTCAAGTAATAAGAATCTGATGAATATTGTTAAGAAATTAGTTTCAGATAATCAAAAGAATTGGCACTAAAAGATTCATGAGGCATTGTGGGCAGATAGAGTGAAACCTAAAAGGGCAATTGACATATCTCCCTTCTAATTGGTTTATAGAATTTAAGCTAATATTCCCTTACCTCTGGAATTAGCCACAAATAAACTAAGAATAGTGATTGAAGATGATGTTTTAAAGGATGGTTTAGAAAAGAGGATCCTGTACTTGAGTAAACTTGAAGAAGAAAGGGAGGAAATTGTAGACCACATCACACAACACCAGATGTGAGTGAAGGATCTCTTTGATAAGAGAACAAGACCACAAAAATTCATGGTGGGATATAGTGTGTTGCTCTGGGATAAGTGAAGTGCTTCAAAAGGAATGCATAAGAAGTTTGATACTTTATGCAAAGGCCCATTCAAGATTCATTAGGCATTTGAAAAAAATTCTTTCAAATTGGCATATGAAGATGGTGAAGTACTACCCCTAACTTATAATGGTCAGGATCAGAAGCTTTATCAAATTGCTAATTGAAAATAGGTAACCCCTATATTTGTATTATAGTTAGGCTTAGTATCTCCTTGTGTTTCCTAGATAGTCCTTTCCCTTTTTTTTATTTTCTTGTTCTTTGTTTCATTGTGTTTTGTTGTGTTGCCACCTTTTTTTTACCTTCTTTATGAAACTAGAGATTTTGAGTTCCTTGCTTGGGTATGATCAACCCAAGTCTCTAGTCAGAGCTAACTGTTGCCCCACTTTTCATCCTGTATCCATTATGCAAAGTAAAAAATGGTCTTGTGTATCAATTAGGTTTAGGTATGTTTGAGTCAATTTCTTTTCCCCAAGTGAAAAGTCTCTCCATTGGATTTTCACCTTCTTCCTTCTCCAGCATTACATAATTGGGTGGGTTTCCCTTGTTGCCATGAGTTTTGTGGGTATTCTAAGATCCTTTACGATGGAGATTCTTAGTTTGTATAATGATCTTCACAAAGTCATTTCCAAGAAAGAACTTGATCACAAATCATTATAGTTTACACATAAAGAAAATGAAGTCTGCAAGAAACCTAGCATCAGCTTCTCCTTGGTGGATTTTCACACTGCGTAGGTGATTTTTTGTAGAGGCCAACAAAAGAGGAATACAAGCTAGAACAAGGAGGAAATGAGTTGTTTTATGGATGGATTTCTCTTACTTTGTAGTATTCTACCTCAAGAGTTACTAAGAAATCATTATAATGATCATAATAGCATTTGGCAGAAAATTCTAAAGCAACTTCTCCATTGCGAGTTTTCGACCTGAGAAGTTAGTTTTCTGACAGAGGCATTTGTAAGAGAGAAAAGAAAGTAAGTGGTCTCCTTTTTTTCATTTTTGTAGCTCTTTTGAGACTTTTTGAAGTCTAGAGACATATTAACTTAAAAGGCTAAGTGAAAATAAGAACAAGTGCGGAAAAATAGAAGTTGCCTTCTCCACGGCGGGTTTTCAACCCTTGAAACAATTTTTTGCATCCATTAAAAAGTCACTTCTACAAGCATGTTGAGCTCACAAATCAATCATAGGATGCTTAAAAAAAGATAATGGAAGCTAGTTGATCACATTTGGGAAGGAATCTTGAGTAAAATCTAGGTGGGTGGATTTTTCCCCACGGAGTACTCTGTTCTTAATTCTCCACAACTTGGTGAAAAATGGGAAAGTAACTTTATAATAAAGGAAAGTAACCATTGGGCCAATGAGAATAGTGAAATGACATGCAAAAATTTGTTAGAAACCCCTGCAATTAATGATCTAACAAATTTATCCTTTAATTCACTTGTGTGGCACAGATCTTGAAGATTAACGGGTGGATTGGGGTTTCTATATAGAGAGGAACATAACAAATTTTCAAACTATTGCTTTCTTATTTGAATTGTTATGCTATTGAATTGAATAGTGATTTCAAAAAATCCTCGCAGTTGCAAAGCTGTACTCTTTGTACTATTTTCAATTTTAAGATTTACAACACATCTCTATCTTAGTTAAGATGGAAACAAGATTTGTTGGTTTTGATGGATTGAATGGGATTAAGTCGACATTGCAGAATGTCACAGATACTTCACTCTGCTTCTTCGACATGCAGGATTTTCAAAGAAGGTTGAAGATGGAGCCAGTCCACCCTATAATAGAGGAACTTTGAGGAAGTGGACTAGTGGAAGAAGCCAAGTTTCCAGTAGCAATTCAAGCCCCTAGGCTGATCTTTGAATGCATTAACCATTACAATCTAGATACTAAACAAATTATGTTGTTGAATCATATAGTTTTAATCTCAATTGACTAGAAAATTGTAGTCAATTACCTTCAGATTCCAAAATGGGAAGAATTTTTTGAATTGATCATGGGAGGAGCCATGTTCGAGTTCTCCTTGAAGAAGATGGTGTGGCGAAAGGAAATCATGAGGTCTTGGTTCCAAAAACCATGAGGACCTAAGAATAAGGTTCCTAAGACTCTTTTCAGCACTGATTTTAAACTTAAAATCGTGGACATCCTGGTTCTTTTACATCAATTGAAAGGTGAGTTAGAAGCACTCAATTTCATGAACAATATTTCTTTTAGTGCAAATCATCTGTTCAAACGCACATTATCTTGATTGGGCATATGAGGTGAATGAACATCTGTCTAGAGCTTTAAGTACTGAAAAGTTCTACAATACCTTCTACATGTCTTCTTTCCTAATTTATATGTTGGCTTCTTTACAATTGTGGCCAGGCCTTCCCAGAATAGAGGATTTTCTTGATGATGTAAAAAGTTATGAATTTTATCCATGCTTGTAGTTATAGAATAGTTATGCAGAGTATGTCAGGGTTAATGACTCATTTACAATGAGAATTTGTAGGGAGCTACAAGGATGCCCAGAGAGGAGGTTTAGTCCAGAAGTGATGGCAACCATCAGTCAGTTTGGTAGCTACTTCATTCAATTCTCATCCTTCTCATATTTATGTCTTGCAACTTTCGACAGATTTCCTCTGAAGTTGCCTAGATACCCAAGTGACATGATCGTGCTCATAGAGAGCATAAGACAAGCTATCTAAGTGAACATAGTACTAGTCTAAGGAAGAAGGTATATGAGTTCCCCATGAAGATTGGGGCCTACAATTGTGATTCTCGGTCTGATGCTAAAAACATGTTCAAGGCATTCAAGAGTGAGTACAAATTGGAGCAATATGAAGTTATGAGGCCCATGTTCGACCCAAATGGACATGCAAGGGAGGTGCTTTATATTGGGAGTGTGATTAAACATGTCACCACTCTGGAGGATTATTAGGAAAATTGCAAAGATGAGTTGGTGAGCTGTGATCGACCATTTTCCAGACTCATGGTGGAACAAATAAAGACATATGTAGAGGGATTAGAGGATGATGGTCAAAATATGTATAGAAATACATATCTTAAGAGGAATTCCTATTAGTTCTGAGCTATATGTGGACACAGAGGAGAGTCTCGATATTATGATGGCAAGGATAATCAAAAGAACTGGGAAGTGGGTTGAGTGGATAGCTAGAAAGAGCTAGAGTAAGAGTGCAACCATTCAAGCCTCTCCAATAGCTACAACACCTACTTCATCTCAGAGTGTTACAATGGGTGTGACCATAGCTTCCACCAGAGGACCAACTCAACCTATGGGTACAGGTGATCAACCCCCAGACAAGAATGTTCCTATAACCCTGACATGTCATGATGGATCCTTGCTAGTTATAGGAACCTAGACTAGCACTAAAGAGAAGAAATAAAAAGAACCAAAGGGCAATGCTCCTTCCCTAGTACCTTCCCCACATACTACTCCTATTCCATCTCCTCACACTACCCTTTTTCCTTCTCTGTGTACCACTCCAATCTGATCCCCTCATCATAGCCTTGTGCCATCAGCAAGTGCTTCCTTGTTGAGACCAGGTGGCTCTCCCATATAGATAGTAGACTTAGGGGATGGAAAAAGTAGCAATAGTGAGTCAACTGAATTAGATGAAGAGATGAGGAAGACTTCAGAGATGGAGAAGGGCTAGCTTCTTCTAGACTCATCTCTAAGGACTCAAAGAATCCTTTCTCTTCAACCACTGTAGCCATGACTCCAGTGAAAAAGAAGATGTTTAGCATCAAATCACTCAAAATAGCTTCCAAGGTGATAAGAAATGACTCTTGGCTAGAAGATACCTTGGATAGGAAAAGGAAAAGAAAAGATGAGAATGTTTCTGCAAAAGACACTATATCCCCCGCGGCTCGTTCTGGGAATACATTGACAAAGGTTAAAAAGTAGAAGAATTTGTCCATACTTGGAAAAGATCCAAAAATAGGGCACCCAACAATGGAGATAGAAAATCTAAACATAGGAGGGAGAATTGAGGATATGACTTTTGATGATTTTACTTTGCATTCAAACGACCTTGGGGAAGCCAAGCATGACACAAAGGTTTGCTTGTGGAGATCGAGAAATGAAGTGATAGAAGGACAATTAGAGAGTCTCAAGTTGTCCAAGATCAAGATGAAGGCATAAATATAAGAGTTGAATAAGTTTATTAGGCAGCTAGTCACTCCACTAGCAACTATTTCTAGTATGTCTGTGACTCAAACTCCTAGTGCAGCTGAAGAGCAAGCTCTCATTTCCCAACTCCAAGAAGATAGGCACCATGGCCAGATTGTTAGAGAGTGGTTTGAGAGACTCAAATCAGAAGGAGTTTCTCTCATAGATCAATTTGGAAATGTTATCCTTAGACTAGAAATAGAAAAGGATAACATATATTTAACAGTAACACTTTGGCCAGAGAAAGAGTCAGGTGTGATGAATGCCTCTCTCTCTTGAAGATGATCATGTAGATGAAAGCCAAAGAAGTAGTTGAAGCCAAGATTCTTAAGAAAGGGAATGAGCCTTTGTTTGAATGGTTCCAAAGTATGTAGTTCAAACTAGAAATGATCCAAGAAGCTGAGAAAGGGCTCAAGGAGACAGAGGGAAAAATAAAGAAGACTCAAGATAGAGGATTTGAGCTGATGAGAGGTTTACACACTAACTCTCAAACTAGTGGTCAAGGAAAGGAAATCATCAGAATAGAAGTGATGAAAAGTAATTTCTCTACTTTTTTAGATAATTTGTCTGTAGTAGCTTCCAATAGCCAGAATAGAACTGTAGAACTCTAGACACTCAGTGGATGGATACATGTGACCACAAAAGAGTTGCTAGATCAGTTGAATGTCATAAAAGAGTTGGCAAGGGAACATGCAAAATGGCTTTTGAGATTCACCAATATACACGTGCCCAATCGTGAAGAGCTGATCCCAATAATGGTTGCTGCCAAGTCACATAGAGAAAAAACAATAAAGGGGAAGAAATCTAAATGATTCATACTATACCCTCTTTTTGTTTTCTTTTGTAATTTTGTAATATGAAAAATTGACACCTTTCCATTTGTCACCATGAGAAGATGAACTGATTAAACTTCCTTTGTAACGGTCATCTCAAAACTCTATATGTATGAATTGAAAAGATTAATGAAAGGTTGGCAAAATTTTGGGTGTGAAGTACTGTTTGTTGCAGAGACAATTGAATGGTATTTTATGTCAATCATTTTCTATTCCAGTTACTATTATATTGAGTTTACGTTTCCTCTTTCATTTGAATTCGAATAAGGGAAGAATAGAGTTTTACCTCCCCTATTTCAAGACAACAAATGAATGTGATAAGTATTGTTATAATTCATTCAACGAAGGGATTCTGTCAGTATTTCCTATTTATCAGTTATAGTTTAGGTTTGAATTTTCTTAGTTCAACATTAGTTAATTATGTAGATGAGATTTATGGATTCATAAGATGTGTGGGTACATGAATCTGTTCTAGTGTTGAGAAGTTTTTTTTTAATCTACCTGAGTTGGATTTTATTTAGGTCTAGCTCAGTTATCCATCTACTGTTCTCGGGTTAAGAACATACCCCAAAGTAATTTAGGAAGAAAAAAAATCATTGCAAATTTATTTCAAGGAGCTCTACCTACCAATTCAAAGGAAAGCTAATACATCCACAAAAGAGCTTTCCAACTGTTTGTGATGGAATATTGTTCTGAATTGGGCATTAAAGAGTAATAATCTAAAAGATCAAATCTGTTTACCAACAAAAGTGTATTTTTATTTTCTATTAGCATTGATAGGCTTCCCTTGAGAAAAATCAAAATGAAGAGGCATAAATGAAACACAAATTATGACATTTCCTTCATTAGAACCATATCTTCTTTTTATGTCCCTAAGCTAGACAATAATGTCTACTAGTTCTCATCAAAAACTAAGATAATTAGTTCTCAACAACTATCAAAACTTATCAATGGGAGAAAGATAGTCCAAATAAGTAATCAATATGAAATGGGAGTTGTGTTGATGTAGTAGATGGAGATATAAATGGAGCATATTTATAGAGGTGAAATGGGTTGGTCATTGGATGAGAAATGTGCTAAATAGGGGTGAAATGCAAAGGTGGGATGTTGAAAGGAATAATGGTGAATTTGAGCAAGGCGAGGTGAAATGCATTTTCCCAAAATTGTTTTGAGTTTTCTAACCACTTATGAGTTTAATCGAACACCATATTAAAATCCACCAATTATGAGTTTTGAGTAGGTTCTAAAAGACTAACTTGTTCAATAATGCGACCATCTTCAAGAATATATGTGCAGGTATAAACATTAAGTAAAACATGTCCAATATTTTTGCAGATATACACATTAATTACACCAAATTTTTCTTTCAGAATCATATGTGTAGATATAAACTTTAAGTACAACTTGTCCAATATTTTTTACAGATATACACATTAATTACACCAATTTTTTTTTTCAAAACTACATGTGTAGATATAAACATTAAGTACAATATCTCCATTTTTTTTCCAGATATACACATTAAGTACACCAGTTTTTTTCTTTCAAAACCATATGTGTAGCTATAAACATTAAGTACACCATGTCCAATTTTTTTTCAAGGTTTCATCTCTAATGTCAATATGTATGTTGAAATGGTTATCAAGGATAGATCTAGCAAGCACAACCAATTCAATAAGGGTACATGAATAAGTTATTCCTATGAAGATGGATTGTGTCAAATAATATAAGAGAATTTGATTAAAAAAGGGAGACAATCTCTAGATTGTTATCTAACTTTCAAAAAGAAGGCGATGACAAATATTATTGTTCTTGTAAGATTTGTAACAACTTAAAGACAAGAAGAATCAAAATAAAAAAAGCTAAGAGACATTGTAGGGAGAATACTCACATTGAAGGAGGGTTTGATTATTAGCCATTGGTAATTTATTTTTTATATTGTTTTCACAATTAATATACATATGAACCACAAAACAATGGTTTGATTATCACATTGAAGGGAGGTTTGATTATCATCATTTTTATATAGGTTGATCTCCCTAGGGTAGTACATGATATGGACCACCCCATCTCAGAGGAACATGAAGGTGTGAATATGGAGGAACGTGGAGGTGTGATTATTGAAGGATAAGATCACGATCCCATGGAAGATGACAATTATGCACCAGAAAACACATTTGAAGATGATGGTACAAATGCATTGATCCATGACACATTTGGTATTGGTGTTGTTGTTGTTGTTGATGATGATGATAATAATGAGCATGACATTGATTTCATCCATGATATACCTCTACTTGAGAAGGCAAACACGACCCTTTACTAAGGATCCCAATCAACTCTTCTCTCTATTGTATTATTGTTGGTGAAATTAAAGGTTATGAATGGTTTATCCAACATAAGAATATCATGTATGCTAAGGTTTATCATATACATCATTATAGTTTATAAAAGGTGAAACATGTACCATTAAGATTTTTTATACTAATGACTTATGCTTTTTGCTATAGATTGATAGGTGAACTTTTTCTACCACCATCAAATGTCCTCCCTTGCTTGTACCAAGAATTATGTGCCACTATGAGTAGGGTATAATATAGTGGAAAATTTTCATATTTATGGCAAATTTGAGGTTTTGCTAGTGTTATTTTTGGTGATTGGTGAGCCCTTCCATGGTTTCCTTGGTCACCAAGCTTTGTCACATTTATCTACTTGCCTAGCATTGTTGGGTTTAGTAATCACCAAGGAAAACTTTACATTTGAGTTTTTTCTTGGCAGTATTCACCTTTCACTCAGCCAACCAGGTAATGCTAATTGGGAAATGTTCGCCAAGTTTCAAGTTTCTATTTGATGCAATATGGGGGAATTTGCCAACACACTTTCATTTTACCATGGAGAAGTTAGCTCATTTCACCTTACGAAAAGTGGAGGAGTTAGCTCGTTTCACCAACACACTTTCATTTTGTCATGGAGGAGCCAGCTTGTTTTGTGTGGTAAATTGGTAATTGATTTGTATAAATCTAAATTTTCCCAAGCAATGAGATATTCACTAAATATTGTTGGCACTCCCTCAATTTTTTTGCAGTGTAGGACACATCATGGGCATGACTTAGACTCTAGGGATAGCTTCCACAAGTGGTGGTATGTGTTGTAAAATACTCTCCTTGAGATTATCTAGTTTAATTTAATAAAAAGCTTATCTACAGTTTCCTTTTGTATCTCATTTTCATTAGAAATTTTTCAAAAAGTGGACACAATACTGCAAGTTGGTGGCGACGTTAATGGTTTTTAAAGCTTGCATGCATGGATATTGACCAACTTTATTTCCTTTTCCAAGGAATGTCAATTCATCAATTGTATAAATCTGATTCAAAATTTTCCTTTTTCTCTTTAAGTTTCAATTCCTAGTTTGAAACTAATACTGCTTATTCTTAGGGAACTAAACAGATTGTCAATGGATTGAGATGTCAGGGGAGGGTGAGTCTCTAACTAATATTTCTTAGTCTTAGGGAAGTAAAATTTAAGGGGTTGTCAATGGAAGGCTACATGTTAACAAGGGAAAAACCCCCAAGGGTAGTGAAGGGATTAATCTTACATCAAAATGCCCAAAACTTAGAGGTACTACCATAAAGGCTTTCATTGGAATTGACAATGTTTCTGGTCCACCAACTTGTGCAACTACAAGTGCAGAAGGAAATCACAATAGGTCACCACCACAAGAAGATCGAGTTGTTAATCAATTAAATCAAAATGCATCAAATTCGAATAACAATGTTCGAACAATAGAAGGTGTTGTAACAGAAGATAATATTGATGTTAGTAGGAAGAACATGTCAATCAAGCTAATCTACTTTGTGTTCATAAAATGAGGGCCAATTCAACTGCAGGAAATTTATATTTAGAAGTTAAGAAAGATTTGAATGAAATTGCTGGTATGGATGACTTGACAATTGCAAAGAAGTTAGTGTGTCTTGGAGCTAATGGAGTTGCAGTAATACAAGGGAAAAGGACTAGTCTTTGTGCAAGATTACAAACTAGTATTGCACCTTACATGCTTGGCATACACTGCATGGCCCACTGAATGAATTTAGCATATAAGATTGTAAGTAGTTTTCCTACAGTGTCAAAAGTTGAAGATACTAATTTGTGAGCTCCACTCCTACTTTTGTAGAAGTCCTAAATGCTTTGTAGAATTAAAGATTTTTTTTGAGGGAGTAAAAATAGGAAATAAGATTCTCAAGGATGTTGAGACTAGATGGATATCTTTGCATGGACAAATAGAATGAGTTATAGCAAAATATAATTCCTTGATTGGAGTTATATATGAGTAACACCTTACAATAGACAAAGCTCCTAACTTGTTAAATAAGTCAAGTGATATAGAGAGCCTATTAACTTTAGCCATTCTTCTCCCCATGCTTGATTGAATGAAAAAGCTTGTTAAGAAAGCCCAAGATAGAACTATGTATATTCATGAGTATAGTGATTTAGGTAAAATGACATGCATTGCTTTGTATTCTTTGTATTTAGATCTCACAGGTCATAGCCCAATTTTTTCAAGGTGGGAGATAATTACAGGTTTGAACTATCCTGAGAATTTTTTATGATTCAATGGAAAAAATGAGCTATGTGTGTTTGTGAAGGGATTTGAAATACCAATACACAAATCTAAAACAACCAAGAGAGGCAGAGTACTACCAATTAGAAAGGATGATTTTGACAAGATTGTTAAATCTTTTGGTGAAAATGTGAAGTCTATTTCCTACCAACTTTCAAGTGAGATTCGTGAAAGATTCCCTTGAGAAGAAATTCTTGAAGCCATGAGTTGTGTGTTTCCTCAATTTTTGAAACACTTCAGACATAATCCAAGTGATGCAAAGTTGTCTCATAATAAACTTGACGAATTGATAACACAATTTTCAAAGCATACAGATTGCAATGGACAACTAATACAAGGAATCTTAGATTCAAATAATCTTGAGAAATAATGTAAAATTTTTGGATTGTGTATGAAATAGCGGATGGAAAATTTTGAGAATCCATTCGATCCTAGTGCAATAACAAGGCTTTGAAAAAGGATAAGTTAGAGTGAAGTACTACGTAGTTCAATATCAGAATATTTCAAACTTCCTAATTTATGTCAAACAATGATATTAGGGTCATTGGAAGATGAGAGAGTTTTTAGTGCATTGAAGTTTTTGAAATCAAAGGTCAAAAACAAGCTAGACAAAAATTTAGAAACTTGCTTGAGGTTGTTTGTAACTCAATACAATGTTAGAGATTTTCCTTATGATAGGTCATTGGCCATTTTGAATTCCATGCATGAAAGATGAGGCCTTTGCAACACTTCAAAAGATGGTGGTGCTACTGCTAATTCCAACACAAATGATGAATTTAGGTCTCAAAGTCAGAATGAAGATGAAGATTTTATGGATTTTGAATACTTGATTCAAAATGAAGAGGAACCTATTAGTACTAGTTAGTTTCAGGATTTGGAGTCCATATGGGATATAGAAGCATCACATTTGAGATTTAGTCAATGAAGTGATTTAGCAATGTAGCATTCAGTTCTAAGGAATTTATAACTATACTCTACTTCAGTTCTTCCATATTTAGTCATATTACAATTAAAATTTACAAAAAATGAGTTCAAGATTTTTGTTACTCTATTTTTGACATAATGTTATTTTTGTAGCTTTAAGGAGTAGCTTATGGTAGCTTATGGTTTGCAATCATTGACAGTTTAATTTCACTCCAGCCCATGGTATGGTTATCTTAGATCTCATTGAGAACACATCATTTGTAATTGGCTTGAGAAAATTTTACTCCTTGGTTTTGACTGTAATTTTGGTAGTGAGATGAGGACATTGAGTGAATGATTTCCATAAATAGTTGGGCACTGTATCTTTCTCTTGATTTAGTTGTTTGATAAAAGAAAGAGAGATAATAGAGATGTGTGCAAAGGCCATAATATCGGCTTAGAATATGAAACTTTTCATTAACATTAACATCATAGAGAACTACAAAACATAATGTAAATACACAGAGTTGGAAAAATTTGTGCTCTTAAAGCAAATTATACTTAATCTAAAAAATAACAATAGATTAGACCATTTTTAAGCCTTGGGAACTCATATTTATATGAATTGAGTTGCAACAAGCTTCAGGCTTAGAAAGGTTACACCATTACAAAAGACAAAAGATAATAACAATTAAGATAATCATTACAATTTGTTGAAACCTTTTGTAACATCTTTTAACAGAAAAAGGGGAAACAATTACAAAATGTGACAAGTGGCAAGTGATCATTAAGCTTGTCTTCTAGTTCTAACTATAGCATTACCCATAGTGAATGTTTTGCAAAGGTAAGGTAATCTGTTATGATGAACAAATTCTCTTTGATATTCTTTTGCAACACTTGTCCTCTAGTTGATTCCCCGGGGCCACCATCTTTTATGCTAATCATCTTCTACTGAAGGGATTGCCTTGATATCTACTATAACCTCCCAGATGGCAATATTTGTATCCACAATAGGCTACGCTATATTTCTAACTACCTCTAATTCACTAATGTTTTTAGTCCATTTTGCATCTATGATGTCTTTACCCTCTCTAGTAATTTTGTTCATATCTACTTCAATTTTGTATGTGATATCAATCATATCATATACAACTTGAGCACTTGATTCACCCCTTGAAAATGCGAGAAGTTTTGGATGGTCTAATATTATATCAAAAGATTCAAACCACTCTTGCCAAGATTTGAAATACCCTACCTTGTTCAAAATTGTTGGAATGTAATCTGGGTTACCCAATGCTATGCTTTTCAACTTTCCCCTTATTGCTTGGATCTTACCATTGAAGAATGAATTCAATTCTTTAACTTGATTTATCATTTTCCTTATAGGAACGATGATCTCCATAGGTAGTTCATTTTTCTATGTGAGTAAAGTAACCAAGCTATCAAAGAATTGAATGTATGGCCCCCACTAGGCAAAGAATGGAAATAATAGTGATAATGCCTCAGAGCATTGGTATTCATTACTCTCCAGAGTATTGTACATACTATTTACATTTATAGAGGCTCTCTTTAAAGTAGTGATTATATGAGTTAAAAATTGTTTCATTGTCCTGATCTCTGCATCCTTGCTAATCTCAAACTCATCCACATCCATATGTGTTACTGGATGTGGTTCTTCTGCTATCTAGTCAGTTTGAATATTCTAGTCTTGTACCTCCCTTACTAACCTTTCTTCTCTTTTAAAATATTCATTCTCCTTTTTTGATTCCTCCAAAGCCTACTATAGAACATATGTTCTTTTCATTTCCTCTTCATACTTCTTCTAGGTGTCATGGTACTTTTCATATGTCTGCACCAGTTATTCCTGAAGAATATCAATCTTGTTCTTGCCTAGCATAGTAGTAGTGGTTTGGAGGTTGTAAATTTGATCTGAAGAAGTTGAATTCACATTCTAGAAAATTGCATTATCTATAGGTGTTTCTTTAATTTCCATCAGGGTAGGCTTTTGTGATTCTAGAACTATACTCTAAATAACCATTTTCTTACTATCTATATTAAATCTTGCCCCCTGCAACTCACCAAATGGATTAATCTCCTCATAAGAGATTGATTTTTCTTGTCTCCTCATTTGGTCAATTAGGAATGATGAACTAATATCCCATCCTAGGAAAACTATCATTCCACTCCTTTGTACCAATTCCCTAGCCTCCTCTATAGTGAGGCTTTCACTATTAGGATCATAGGTTTGGAGCTTCTACACCATTTCAAACACTTTTTCATTTGTGTCTCTAGGTTTTACATGCAAAGAAAGTTCATTCGGTTTGAGTTTATACAGAAAACTTTTGAATTCTCCAGTCTTGATAAAATCATCATCCTTCATGAATTCTTGAGCCTGTATAATTCTATCATCTAGTATCATGGACTGCAGTTCCAATCTATTGGATCTCTTCTCCTCTTGAGTAACTTGATCAATTAAGAACTTTTGTCTAGCATCTTCAAAATACCCAGTTCCTTTTGGAAGCACTTGTAAGACTTTCTCTTTAGCCTTTTTTAGAACCTCAATAAGTTTTTGTTTCTTCTTGCCCCTTTTATCGTAGTTTGAAGGGTTAAGCCGATCTTCTTCATCATTGATTTCCAATACAACATCTCCCTTTGGAGAAGAAGGGTTTACCCTATCTCTAGAATTTTGAGGAACTTGAGTCATAATTTTATCAAACTCCTCAATACAGTTATCAATTTGTAAAAAATAGGGTAAATCAGAATAGAATCCCTAGAAATTAGGATCTACTTTGTTCATTTCTTCCTCTAGTGAGGGGATTTCTCTCCACTTCTGCATCTTATCAGCACAAACATCTTCATCCAATTTATCCCTGATGACATCCTCTTCCCAAATTTTTCTTCCAATGACCACATTATAACCCCTCATTTGTTTAAGAGCACTTTTAACAATGTTATATGGGTCATAAACCCTAGTGGGGGTAGTGGGGAATTTAACTCTCTTAGGAAGGCATCAACTTCCTCAATGGCCTCTTTACCAATTTCACAATCCCCTACTTTGAAATTTCTACATAGAAAAGACCCCTTTTTGATGGTTGGCCCTAGATATTCTCTATTCATGGATAACAACTGCTAGAAAATATCCACTACACCCACCCTCTTAGGTACATATCTTGGCAAGAAATAAGGGGGTTGGGAACAATTTTTTTTTCTAATCGATGTACTTTTTTCTAACAAAAATGAACTACCACAATCATGATCAATTGGTCCCTTATCGTCAAAATACATAGTTGGTCTAACAATCTTCCTAATTAACCTAGGTAATCTTCCCAATTTTGAACCTAACATTTTATGAATAGTTGCAACAAAATCATTATAAAAAGAGAGGGAATTAGAAAAAGAGTAGAACCTCTACCATAATCTTGTCCATCTTTGAACATGAAATGCCTCTCCAAACTCATCCAAAGCTTCAATGAAACTAGAATCCACATGGCCCACATTGTAGAAGAGGATGAGATGCATAAGAAATGAGTAATGTAGAAATTTGAAATTGCCATGCTCACCCTACTGAGTTGTTACCATCTCTTGATGAATACTATCAGTAATGAATGTTCCAAAATCATACCCCACATTAGTATGTGGTCCTGAATGTCTAGAGCTATCACATACAATGTTGGGGAGGCATCCATGGATCCATCTACTCCCAATACTTTGTTCAACCCAAAAACTATTTTCTATAAGTATGAATAGAAATATGAAAAGCGTATAAAATCAATAACCTTTTTCGAGAATTCTCCTTTCATCTTGTTTTCCTTTGGGATATGGTACAACATTGCTTGTTTTGTATAGAAACCTTTTTGTCTTTGAAATGCTACTTCCAATTTTTCTAGGTCAATAGGAACTAACATGTGACCCTGCAAATTAGATGCTTTAGCAAAAGCATCCTTACTTAATGTACAAAGAATGCTCATATCCTTTCTATGAAAGGACCAAGTGGTTGGGTTATATGCATTTACCAGTGCATTAATAATGTCAACACCTACGTATACCTCTAGCATTATCAACTTCCCCAGGTTCTTCGTCCATGGATGTGAGATGGGAACCTTGTGCACCCTATTCTTGTAAAAGTACCAGAATAATTTAGTTCCATTGGTGTTCGATACTTGAGCATCTCTACAAAAGCTACAAGGGTGTCAAAATGTGTGGAGATGAGTACTTTGAGATTGGAAGATTTAGGGAGAATCTTCAACCATTCTTATACAAATTTGGTAGACAATGAAACTTTACTACCCTCTCCAATGCCCTTCTTTACTGGTGATTCTGCTTCTACCATTTTGATCTTATTGTAAATTCTTTTCGCTCTATTAGCTCTGGATATCTGAGAGTTCAATTCACCTTATAAACCTTTTGCTTCAATAATTGGTACTTGAATAATCCTTGGATGTTCAACTTATAGTATTACTAGTTTTTTGCAACTTGGTGATCATGTTAATGGCTTTAAAAGCTTGCATGTAAATGGATATCGACCAGTACCACCTTTATTTCTTTTGCCTTAGAATGTCAACTCACCAACTATTCAGAATCAAATTGGAAAACTTGTTATTTTTTCCTTTCAAGCTTTAAAATCTTATGAGTTGCAAAACCCTTCTTTCTGCACTCTGTCACAAGCAGTTTAACTTAACCTTGAATTCTTCTCGTGAAACTATGAAACCCTTCTTTTTCTTTTCTTAGGCTATCACAACCATTAAATCAAACATTCACTTTACTCTTGTGATCCTATGATAAGCCTTATATCCTCTTCCCTCGCAACATTGTGGTCTTTTCTTTACTAAAGACTTTAACCATTATGAAATGGCGAACATAGGTTATTACGGTTTCACAACTTCCTTTTAACCCTCTTGATTTATCCTTGCAATGTGGCAGCAATGAGATTCCCCTTCTATTGTAGCTTTAGAACTTAAACTTTTCACATCACAGTTTTGCAACTATGAAAACCCATTTCATTCTAATTGGTTTGAAGTGCCAAAGATGGCTTCATCTTAACTTTTTGTGGCTTCACAGCATGAGCATATCTTTCTATTGGAACCTAAAAACATGAAAATCCCTACCATCACAGTCTCATGGATGTTGAAAGTCTTTTCCCTTTAATGGTTGTGAACATGCAAAAACTACCTGAATTAACATTTTGTGATCTCGCAACCAAGAGACTAACTACCTAGAAAAAAGCTTCGATGATGCGATCTCCCTTTTTCATGACTTCACAACATAAAAGTTCACCTTTATCATTTAACTACTAATGCCGTGAAATCTCCTTTTCAAAAAGTCACAATGTTAGCTCCTTTATCTTTTCAACCGACGATGATGCAATCTCTACCCTCCTTGTGGTTTTGCAACACAAAAACTATTAACTATAACTTTGACAATGACATTGCGATAGACCTGTTAAAGCCTTTCTTGTGGTTTAGCGACCGCCAACTTCAAATTGATGAAACCCTTTGTGAACCTCCGACGCCATCAAATTCGCTAATGTATATATTTTCCATTGAATACAATGAAATGATTCGCCCAAAAAATTAAAATTTTACTATGATTATTATATTTTGTTTGCTAATGTATATATTTTTTGTGGTTTTAAAATAACACAATTCACCCAGATTTTACACATTGTTTGAGAGACTATGAATGATTCACCAATGGAAATTATTATTTTTTCTTTGTAAACTATTTTTTTCGCCACAATTTTTTTTTTTTTGTCAAATGTTTTACACCTTTCGCCAAGTTTTTACACCTTTTCTAAAGGAGGGGTTTCTTAAAGTATACACTGACTATAAAACATATTGGAATGGAGTATTAACCAATAGATATTTTTCCCAAATATCATGTTATTTATCAAAAAGTACATAGAAATGCAAAAAAATGCCCTAAATTTCATACAAGAAGATAATGAGATGATCAAGTGACAAAAAAGGTGTTTCAAAAGGTTCTTCATTACATTCCCGTTATTCCACATCTTAAACAATTATTTTGGTGCAGTAGCTTGGCACAATTTATGGATTACCATGCATGCAATAGAAGTCAAGATGACATTATTTGAATGCTTGTGGATGGTTCAATATTTATGGACATAGAGGAAAATTGGCCACACTTTAAAGAAGAACATTGAAATCTCAGGCTTTCTTTGAGAATTGACGGTATTAATCCATTTGGAGAGATGAGATTTGTTTACTCAGTGTGCCCTATTTTTGTTATCAACAATAATCTTCCTCCATGTATGTCAATAAAGAGGGAGCACATTATGTTGGCAATGATTGTTCCAAGTATTTTATTATTTTATTGTTATCTACATGTAATTATAAGTCTTAAAGTGAAATGACCACAATAATTATTTGATATTGTTCATTCAACTAGGTAAATACCAAGTGAAATATATGAATGTATAGATTGTGCCTCTTATTGATGAGTTGTTGGTGTTATAGAATGATTTCATTGTGTATGATATCTCTAGACCAATTGGACAAAAAAAATCAATTCCATGCAATGCTTGTGTAGACAATTCATGATGCCCCAGGATTGACACATTTCTATGGTATATTATGCTAAAATTTAGTTGTACATGATAATAAATATTATATAAATTAACATATTTAATCTAATTGTACCTTTATCTTGTAGGTCTTTAAACAAAGGGGAAATTTTCATGTCTAATGTGCGGTCCAAAGACAAAATCTTGCCATTCCAAAAGTTTAAGAAAGTAGGTGTTTGATGAGTATAGGCACTTCCTCCAAATAAATCATAAGTGTCAAAGTGCTGAAAAACATATTTTCAATGGGAAGGAAGATACTACATCAAAGCCATCAAGAATGACACCTCACCTATGGCAGTTGGAATATAATAGAATTTGAGCTAGTATCACTCCACCTAATGGTTTATGTTTGGAAATTATATATTTTGATTGTGTTTTGTTGGCTAATTATGTAATTGATGAATGTCAAGGTCATCAAGGCATCACTGATCACCTTCCAAAAGTACTAAAATTTTATCCTAGAGAATTTAGTAGGTTTCCCTATTATGGAAAACTTCAAATTGTGCATTTGTCTGATACTATGCATATTGGAAAGAATGTAATTGAGACAATGTGGAAAATATTGGATGGAAGGCGTGATACTGAAAAAATTGTCAAAATTTGTAGTGACATTCATGATTCCAATCATGCAATGAAAAATATCATTGAATAAAATAGCAATGAAATTTTAAAAAATAACTTCTAAAGAGGACTAGAAATTAGCCTATAAACAAGGCTAAACAACTGTGGTTGAATGACTCTGAGCAATGAGTGTGCAAGGTTCTTCTATTGGATCTATCAATGAGGTAACTAAGTCAATTGACTTTTATTTCAAATTGAATACTTTAGCAATTATTGTATCTGATATTAAGTTCCAAAAAGATAAGTCATTATATTTGTTTAAAACTTTAAAGTGAATATATTTATATGTATTAAAATGAATGATTAACATTTCTCAATATTTGTCTTGTATTTATATGTATATATTATTGATTACGCACTAATTATTTGCACTGGATTGCAACCTACCAATCCTGATACACAACCCAAGCAACATGGAGGCATCGATTCAAATGTGCATTGTAGTAATGAAGGTATACATTTTCTATTTGATTTTTAATTTCTGAATTATTAATACAAGTAAACATTTTAAATTGAATTTGGTGTAGTATTATGTGTTGGGATTAAGAAAATGTCTTCTATTGTAGCTACAGAGGATGTAGAGGTCGTTCCTAATGAGTGTGTGGAGGTTCAAGCCATTGGGCAAGATGATGTGGTTGGACAAGTTAAAGAGAACTACAGTGTTCTTTAAAGTCTTTAAAGTCTTGATTTGTTTAATTTAACCCTTTTATTTGTTGTTGCAGAGGACCCACCTTTGCAAAGGACAACGAGATCATGTCCATGGGTGAGAAGAAATGTCGACGACGACATGGATATGCCTCTACAACAATATAGGGAAGGACAAAAAAAGAAAAAGACAAAAAAAAATGATTCTCATTTACATAACTTATTTGATAGCGATTGATGTTTATGTCTAGATATTTTAATCATGTTCTATTGAATGTTCATGTGAATATTCTAATGAATCTTATGTTTTAATGTTAATGTGAATGTTCTAATGATACTTATGTGTTAATGATTTTTATCATGTGATAATTCATGAATGCTACATTTTATTAATAGAATGAAATGCAAAAGGAGGCCATAGTTAAAAATTCAATCTCAATTCATATGCATACAAGATTAGGTATAGCTAAAAAATGCAACATGTTTACATTTTTGTTAGAGGTATTTAATTAGATTTACACTTTTGCAGGTCTAGGAACCTTTTTTTTGTTATATTTATTCACACGTATCCACATGAATATGAATATTTTTAAACAAAACTAAGTTTATTTTCTAGGAATCTTAGATTTTCAAAAAGAATTAGTAAAAATTAAAACAAATGTCTGTTAATGAAATTGAATACAATACATCTAATCCTAATTTATATATCATCAAAGATCAACACAATCCTCACTATCATAATTGATACTACATTCTTATGATAAAACAAAACATTAAATAAAACTCATGTGAGTATTGGGTCTCTATTATAAATATCCAAAATAGTGAGCTCTTGAATCTCTAATTTTCTAAGAGGAGACATATACCAATAATAATATAAGTCCATTATTTCACAAAATTTAATGGGGCAACATAGTGAATGTAGTAGTTTTCAATCTCAACATCCTTTACATGTGTAACATACAGATCACAAGAATATTGTTGAGGAGCTACACCCTTTTCACACTCCAAAGCCTCTCCTTATTAAATTCTATCAAACAATCCATGTCATTCACTATATAAGGACAATAAAGAGCACCAAAATTGACAATATAAATTATCTCCTTGAGTTGATGTATGACATAGTGTAACACCCTACCACAGAACCCAAAAGAAATTAAACTAAAGCTTCACTAAGTTTTTCAATTTTTTTTTTTGAAAGATAATAACTTAACAACATGTATAATATAGCAAAAGTAATAAAATACACACATACATAAGTGACACATAAAAAAATTACATCTCTTAAGGGTCCCATGATTCTGAATCAAATTTATGTTTAATTAATACTAAATCCAATATATAGAATGCACAATCATCCACTGTACAAGTCATAGGGTATGAAAGGCTGAAAGAATATACATTATAAATAAAATACATCATCCCATAAGATCACTGATAATTAAATACATACAATAGAGTATACCTATTCATCATAGTACATAAGAACACAATGAAAGGCACAACTACATCCAATAATGGCATCCAATGGTTGGATCTCAATGATATAAGAATAATGCACTACCACCCGACCTCGTGGAACCTAAATGGCCCACTCCCACTGCATCAGGGAGATAAACTCAAGTCCCAAATAGATATCAAAGTACAAGTCATAACCAACATTTAGGTTCAAGGAATAACTTGAAAGCAAACTATCTCAAAAGGTACCAAGACACAACTATCAACTAATCCAAGATGTAGCACGAAAACATAGGAAATTTACTATGCAAGTGGGCAAGTGTCATCGCATGAGCCAACTCTAAGGTTACCCTGGTAGCCTCGCTAGACTCTAGCCCTCTAGTGTCTCTATGCGGTGTTAGTATCCTTTCATACTGACAAGGTATACTATGAGTGAACTCTAAGGTTACCTTGGTAGCTCATAGGACTCTAACCCCCTAGTGACTTTATGTGGCACCAATATCTTATTAATTCATTTTAAACCCATTTAATGAAATGTTATTACTTATTAAAATAACCTACAATGGGTTACCCAAATAACCACTAAGGGCTTCGACCTCCACTACAAGTCACTTCCCAACATGACATATAGATAACCTACCCTAAGCTCAACAAAAGAAGAATGTCTCATACGACCATAAACCACACATCAATTCTTAAACAAGCAATTAGAAAACACTGAAATATCACTAATCAAAATCACAAATTTCATCAATACAATCACCATAACAAGACTAATCCAAAATCAAGTACACAGATACCAATCCATGACATCACATGTCATCACCAAAAAAAATCACAATAATCACCTTAGTCCTAAACAAGCATCTGGAAAGCAATCCAAAGATAATTGATCAAAGATTCAAAGGTTATACCAGAAAGTCACACCATTCATCTTAGTTCTATACAAGAAACTGGATAACATCCAAAAGACAACTGATCATGACTAATCATAGAAACATTTGACACATTACCATGGTCAAGTATAAAAGATCACATACATAATACCATCACAGAACAAAACTCCCAATCTTTTGGTAAACATCTTGATTTGGTCAAAGTACTAAGTCAACCCAAACCAAAAATTGGTAAACTACATATCACATAAATTACATGCAAAAGTAACTTTCATAATTCATTAGGTTTTGAAAACATAAAAGTTCAATTTCCACTAGTAGATTTTCAAGTTTCCATTTTTTTCAACAAGTATTACATATTCACTAAAGTTCTCGAGTCCACACAAGTGTCAACACTCAACAAATCATAAAGAGTTGTTTAAACATAAAACCCCAAATGTAAAACCACACACATCTCATCAAAGTCTTTTAAACATTTGTTTCCATAGTTCGTTAGGTTTTCTTCAAACATAAGAGTTTAGTAGACAAACAGGGTTCACGTTTTCGTCTTCTCAAAGTATTATAATTACCAAGGTTTTCAAATAATAAAATTCCCTAGTATTACAAATCATTTCCATATAAACACATCCAAGCTTATAAAAGAAAACATTAATTCTCCCAATTAATTATTTTGATTTTTAATTTACTTTAAAATTATATTTAAATAATAAAGTAATAAATCAAGTTTTCAAATAGTTAAAGTTAAAATTTTAACAATGCTTAATAATAATAATTATCAATTATTACCAAAATAATTTTAAATTTATTAAACTTTGGAAAAACTTCCTTGAAAAGGAAACTTGCTAAAAAATGGAAACTTTCCTGAAATGGAAACTTCCTAAAAATAGAAACTTCCTCAAAATGGAATTCTAAAAATGGAAATTTTCTCGAAATGGAAACCTGCTAAACATAGAAACTTCCTCGAAATGGAAACCTGCTAAAAATGGAAACTTTCTAGAAATGTAAACTTGCTAAAAATAGAAACTTTCTTGAAATGGAAACCTACTTAAAATGTAAATTTTCTCGAAATGGAAACCTATTAAAAATGAAAACTTTCTTGAAATGGAAACTTGCTAAAAATGGAAACTTTCCCAAAATGGAAACTTGCTAAAAAATGGGAACTTTCCCGAAATGGATAATATTTATGAAGATAGATATATTTAAGAATAAATTTACTGCGTAAAACCCACAAGATCTTACCTGAATTTGATGCTAAAGCAATGAGCACACAAAACCTGTAAACAATTCTTTTTCTTTCGAAAACCCTCTTCTTGGAAAAATGGCTCCTCCAAACCTTTGTATCAAGAAAAGAGCTCTTAATCTCTAATAAAGAGTTTTATTAATAACATTATTTAGAGTTTATTATTAAAATAAAACTCCTAAAGAATTATCCATAAATATAAATATGCCAAAATTAGAACTTTAATCAAATATTTTAAATTTAATTATTTTATTTAATTAATTTTTTAATTAATTAAATATAATTAAATATTGAATTTGTTAAATAAAATTTTCATTAAATTATCTTTAAATTTGATTTAATTATAACTAAAAATCACAATAGGCCCACAAGGCTAAAATTGATAACTCAACTAAAGAACAAAGAACATGATCAAACTCTAGGGTCAAAATCATGAATTCACGTCACTTGATCAATTCAAATAGGTAAACAACTTAGATAATTGTCCCACATTGTAGGACAATTGGCTTAGATTAGGAGTTGGACTCAAGAATTATCTCCCCACTTATACCATTGGGATACTACGATAGAGTACACTCATCTTGGCAATTGAGGGAAGTCAATACTCGGAACCTGCAATTTGCATAAAATCCATGCATGTACATACACATATAATCTTTACTAAAAAGACAATGGTAGGGAGTGGTTAATCATATAGATCTCAAATAGTAGGTGACTACGACTCCCTCCCTCAACCACATTAGGAACATCAATCATAAAGTAAAACAAATAAGTATGCTATATACATGTAAGTATAGGGTAAGTAACCATAGAATTGGATATAAATCATTCAACTAACTAATCATCATGAGATAATGAAAATCACTAAATGAACACACATATATCATCATCGAAATAATCATGAACACATGAAGTAACTAAGTAACTCAACATATATATCAACTAAGTATGAAATACATTTAATCTAATCTAGTAACCAAGTACTGATAATCATAAACATAAAACTATTAGACATGATTGAAAAGGTCATGAATGAAGAATGATGAAATTGGTAAAGAATGTTTTCAACCATTGTTTTTCATTGATGTCAAACTTGCTACTTGCAGGAATGAAAATTGCTTAAGTGATCTAAATACTATCAATTGGTTGATTGACAAGGAGGAGGCAATCAATAAGATGTAACTAGAGCACCTAGAGAAAGGTTGAAGTTATGATGTTGTGATGAAGTATAAGGATCAGATAAGCCATTGATGAAATAGTGTATTGATGAAATACTCTAAGACACAGGGAATGGACACACTAAGACACATCAAAGATGTAAGGTTTAACTAAGTCATTTGTAGAACTTGACTAAGTTCATTTGTGAGTGCCGAGCAAGGTAGTTAAAGCCGAGAAAGTTCAACTTTAGTGTGTGTCGAGCAATCCTTCGGGTGCTAAGTAACATAGAAGGTGCTGAGCATCAGTAAATGTAGTAGAAGCCGAGTAACACAGAAGGTGCTGAGCATCAGTAAATGTTGTAGAAGCTGAGCAACACATAAGGTGTCGAGCATCAGTAAATGTAGTAGAAGCCAAGTAATATAGAAGGTGCCAAGCATCAGTAAATCAATGATGCCGAGTTGCTGCATTATTGATAAGACAAAAAGATTCACCAGATTAGTAATGATAAGTTTGTTACATTGGATTTTGTGAATTAGTTGGATAATAAGGATGATGAGTAGATATCAAAAAATTTCATACAAACCAGTTTTGAGAAAATACTGATGGACTTATCATGAAGTTTCTGGAAGAAACAATTTGGAGGGAAAACAATATCATTCTCTCAGATCAAATCAAATTGATGAGCAAGAAATGAAGAACATAACTTCTTTATAAGGAGTTACAGGTTAGAGATCAAGAGTGTGTGAGGGAGTTGGTCATAAGTGTGGTCGTGCGAAGAAGCCAAGAGAAAGCTAGTGTGAAGTGTCAAAAGGAGGACACAGTGAGGAGTAAGCACAAAGAATCAAGACTCTGAGTTGATCAAGTGACTAGAGAGTGCATTGGCATAATGAGTGGAAGAACTCAACGAGACAGATCTTGAAGGGTGGACAAGTTGTCAGCACTGCAAGGAAGAAAAGCCAAGCAAAGAAAAGAACGAAAGAGTGATATGAAATCTGCAAGGTTAGAGTTGCAATCTTTATCAAGTCAAAACCTTTGTAATACTTTCTTACCATTGTATTAGACATTGAAATCCTACATTGCTAGGTTAGCTAAACAGCTAGGTGGATAAGCCTCAGGAAAAGGATAGAAGATCCCCAGGAGAAGGATAGGAGATCTTTAGAGAGGGATAAAAGATTCTTTTGAGAAGGTGGCTATAAATCTCATGGACTTGGGTGGGCCTAATAGCTCTATGTAAATCCTTTAACAGAGTACCATTCTAAGTTGAATGTTCTTAAGTCCTCTAACAGGGCACACTCCTAACAAGGTGTAGAAATCCTTTAACAAGGTCACATTTGATAGTGTGTAAAGCCTTTAATAGGGAAAACCATCAGAAGTGGTTGAAATCTATTGCGCAATAATTTTTTCGGTATCATCCCCACCCCAATTTTACCTTCTTATTCTTGGAGGGTTTCTGGATCACCAAAATCCTTTGTGTTATGTGGTGATGCATGTTTACTTTTCATGATTGCTTAATGTTTAATTGCATGCATGATAATTTCAGTTATATACCATTAAGGATTTGACAAGAAAGGTGAAAGGGTAGTACTTCTAATTCACCCTAGTTTTATTAAAAAATTTGCATTAGAAATTATTGGACCTTGAATAACTGATTCATCCCCCCTCTTAGTTATTCTAAAAGAATTGTAACAATTGGTATCAGAGCCCACTGTTGATTTGTTTCAAGGTACTAGCAGCAGGAAGATCAAGATGTCCAAGAGAGAAGTTCCCAAGCTAAACAAAGACAACTTTATTGCATGGAAAAGTCTGATGAAGTTGCACCTTGGATCAATAGGTGACTATGCACAGACCTCAATCATAGTTGATCATGTAGACCCTGTAGGACCCGTCACTACAGAAGACATGAACAAGTAGAAGAAGCACAATCAAGCAATGTTAGATATTGCTTCAACACTAAGCTATTTCGAGTATGATGACATCATAGAATGTGATACTACACATCAGATATGGAAAACATTATCAAACATCTATGGAGGAGATGATAATGTCAAGAGAGCCTAAGAGGAAAGATTGATGACATGAAAATGGAAGAAGGAGAGAATGTTGCTCAATACAATGCAAGAATGAAAGAAGTGGTAAGTGCCATAAGAAACCTAGGAAGACAGTTATTAGAAGAAATAGTATGTAGCAAATACTTGATAACTTTGCTTCCTATCTATGCTATAAGAGTATCAGCCATCTAAGAGCTAAGGTGTGTACCAGGCAACACATTTCCATTTGAAGGAATAATTGGAAGACTCACTACCTTTGAGCTATCCAACTTTGACAACTACAAGCCAGAAAACTTTGAATCTGCATTCAAAGCCAAGATGTCAATAAAAGACAACGAGGAGGTTGAAACAAAGAAAAAGAGTGGAAAAGGAAAGTATGTATCTAGTGACAGTAGAACTGATGAAGATGATGTAGATGAATTAGATGCATTACTAGCAAGAAGATTTCATAGAGGAAGAGGAAAATTCAAAGGTAAGCTACCAATCATTTGTTTTAATTGTAATGAAGTTGGTCACATTACAGCTAGATGCACACAAAAGAAAAATTACAAGGATGGAGGCAACCTCAAGAACAAGAAAGAGGACAACAAGGACTACAAAGGTAAAGGCAAAATATGCTTTATTGTTAAAGAAGAATCTGACGAGAATGATGATGAAGTAGTTTATATGGCTATGAAAGATGAATCAGATGAAGATGAAGCAACTACCCTGGTAACCTGCATGAACAAGAAAAAAAAAATGGATCATAGACAATGGATGCTCTCATCACATGACTGGAGATAAGAGTAAGTTCATTACCTTTATTCAATATGAAGGAAACAGTGTTAGATTTGGTAACAATGCACCATGTCAAATCAAAGGGAAAGGTAGTATCAAGCTTATTGAAAAGATATCATGTGATAATGCATACTAGGTTGAAGGCCTGAATTATAACTTGTTAAGTGTCTCACAATTAGGCAACATAGGATGCAAGGTTGAATTTTAAAATGGAGTTTCCAAGATCTATGATTCTCAAGGAAGTCTAATAGGAAAAGGTGACCAAACAAGGAGTAATTTGTTCTACCTGGACATGGAAGATGCTTCTTGTCTCATTGTTCAAACTGATGGTGTATGGTTATGGCATAATAGGCTATGTCATGTAAATTTTGACAATCTGATAAGCATCAACAAAATGAAGAAAGTTAGAGGTCTACCAAAGTTGAAGAAGCCTGATAACACCATGTGCAAACAATGCCAACTAGGGAAGATGACCAAGTCAACTTTCAAAAGCAAGGCTTATACTTCTAATGAAGTATTAGAGCTAGTTCATACTGACTTGTGTGGTCCTGTTGAAGTGCAAAGCTACAAAGGTGACAGATACATAATGCTATTTGTGGATGACTATTCAAGGATGATGACAGTCATGTTCCTAAAACAAAAATTAGATGTGTTCCAAATGTTCAAATAGTACTTCGCCAGAGTTGAGAAAGAGACTGGGAAGAGCCTAAAATGTCTCAGATTTGATAGAGGAGGTGAATTCACATCAAAATAATTTGACGAATTCTGCAGTGAAAGAGGAATCAAAAGGAAGACATCAGCACCTAGGACTCCACCTCAGAATGGTATAGTAGAAAGAAGGAATAGATAAGTTATTGACTACACTAGGACCTTAATGATGGAGAAAAATGTTGCACTCAAGTACTGGAGAGAAGCTATAAGTACTACAGTCTACACACTCAATAGAGTTCAAGTCAAGAAAGGTACAAATGCAACACCTTTTGAATTATGGTATGGGCATTCTCCTAATGTAAAACATTTCAAAATATTTGGATGCAAATTCTATATATTTAAATAGTCTAGAAATGGAAAGTTTGATGCAAAGAGTGAGGAAGGCACATTTCATGGTTATTCTACTAGAAGCAAAGCTTATAAGTGCTTGAATGTTAACACTAACAAAGTAGTAGAAAGCACAAATGTGAAATTTGATGAGCTTGCAGAAGTTCAAAGTGTTGAGAACACCAATAAATTAGAAGAATACAAGACCTTTGTATACTTTTATGAAGGTATATCTAATAATGGTGAAGTTGCAACTCAGAATGACAATCAGCAACAAAATCTAGTATCTGCCGAGTCACAGACAATGAATGCCGAGAAACAGACACATTCATAAGCTGAGCTAGAGAATAGAAAGAATACTCATTTAGATTCTAAGAACTATCAACATGAAGGAAATGAAGAAATATCCAATGAAAATACACATGAAGATTCAGATTCTGAAAGAGACAACATGCAAACAAGGAAAGAACCAATATTGGAAAAGTATGTAAGAAGACATCATCTTGTAGATCAAATTATTGGAAACAAAGAGGCACGACCAATGACAAGGAATAGACTCAAAAGTGAGACATGTCTGCTCAACAAAATGGAACCAAAAATAGTAAGTGAAGCCATAAAAGATGATGAATGGTACAATGCTATGAAAGAAGAAATAGAACAAATTGAAAAGAACAAGACATGGACCTTAGTCTCAAGACCAGCTAACAAGAATGTAATTGGAATCAAGTGGGTGTTTAGAAACTAGTTAGATGAGATTGGTAAAATCACAAGGAACAAGGCAAGACTAGTCTATAAACAGTATGCACAAGAAGAAGGACTAGACTATGGAGAAACTTTTGCTCCAGTTGCAAGAATGGAAGGAGTAAGGACCTTACTGGCATATGCAACCTTCAAAGGATTTAAAGTCTATCAAATGGATGTTAAGCCCACATTTTTGAATGGAATACTTGAAGAGGAAGTCTACATAGAGCAACCAGAAGGATTTGTTGATGAAAATAACAAAAACAAGGTATGCAAATTGCATAAGGTTCTATATGGATTAAAACAAGCCCCTAGAGCTTGGTATGAGAGACTTCAAAAGTATCTAGTACAAATAGGATTTGAAAGGACTGATGATAATAGCAACATGTACATCAAATCAGAAGAAGGTAGGGATATCCTTGTATCTAAAATCTTTGTGGATGACATAATTTTTGGAGGAAAGGAAGCGCTTTGCAAAAGTTTTGCTGACAAAATAAAACATGAGTTTGAGATGTTTATGTTTGGAGAAATCAAGTTCTTTGTTGAATTACAAGTACATTAACTAAAACATGGTATATTTGTGACACAATCAAAGTACATCAAAGAGATACTCAAGATGTTTGGATTGGAAGACTCTAAACCTGTCAGCACACCAATGGCAACAGGACATAAGCTATCCAAAAATGATGAATCAGTTGAAGTCAATCAAACAATGTATAGATCCATGATTGGAAAACTACAATATGTTGTACATAGTAGACCAGATATAGCATTAGCAGTTGGAATAGTGGCTAGATTCTCTATTAATCCTAGAGAAAATCATCTCATGACAGTAAATAGGATAATGAGGTATCTCAAAGGAATTGATGATTTTGGCCTATACTACAAAAAGAATGAGAAGTTTGAGCTCAATGCATACATAGATGTAGATTGAGGAGGCAACATTGATGATAGGAAAAGTACAAGTGGAGGAACATTATTCTTGGTAAAAGGCTAGTTACTTGGACTAGCAAGAAACAAACATGCACATCTCAGTCCACTGCAAAAGCAAAATATGTGGCAACAACAATCAATTGCACAAACATCTATTGAAAGGAATGAAAGAAGAGGTAACCAAACCTGTGATACTGTATTGTGATAATACAAGTGTTATAAATATATCTAAGAATCTAGTAATGCATGCAAAAACCAAGCATATTGCAATCAAGTATCACTATGTCAGAGAATTGGTGGAAGACAAACAAGTGAAGATGGAGTACATTCACACAAAGGAACAAATTGCAGATATTTTCATCAAACCATTGCCCAAGGATACTTATGGATATCTTAGAGGAAAGTTGGGGGTAAAGCCCCTAACTGAAGTAGTGTAAAGCAACAAAGAAGTTGCCTTGCATCAACAGGAGTAGATCATTGAAATATCAGAAGAATGATGCAGAGGATGACAACAGGAACATATATTCCAGATCAGTCACAAGCATGGTGACAGAGGAAAAAGACATAAGATGCAATGCTTACACCAAGCATGTTGAAGATGCTACACCTTTGGCATTTATGTCAAAGAGGGAGATTTATGAGAAACTGATCAATAAAAGGTAAGAGGGAGATGTATTAAAAAAAAGAAAAAAAAAAGAGAGATTCAAAAGAGATAAGCAACTGATCAGCAAGTAGCTATGAAGGATTAGGAATATAGAGCAAGGATACAATAGTCAAGAGGGAGAAGCAGAAAAAAGGATTCAGTTTGTATCAAAAAAAAAGGGAGCCATAATACAAAAAGGAAGATATGTAATGACAAGAAGTTTTCTATTTGGTATATAATTTTGGTGGTAACTAAGTTGATCATCTCAATCAATTGATCAGTTTAGTTTGCCATCAATGCCAAAGAGGGAGATTGTTGGAAATGATTGAAAAGATTATGAATGAAGAATGATGGAATTGGTAAAGAATGTTTTCAATCATTGTTTTTTCTTTGATGTCAAACTTGCTACTTGCAGGAATGACAATTGCTTAAGTGATCCAAATACTATCAATTGGTTGATTGACAAGGAGGAGACAATCAATAAGATGTAACTAGAGCACCTAGAGAAAGGTTGAAGTTATGATGTTGTAATGAAGTATAAGGATCGGGTAAGCCATTGATGAATTAGTGTATTGATGACATACTCTAAGACATAGGGAATGGACACACTAAGACACATCAAAGATGTAAGGTTTAACTAAGTCATTTGTAGAACCTAACTAAGTTCATTTGTGAGTGTCGAGCAAGGTAGTTAAAGCCGAGCAAGTTCAGCTTCAGTGTGTGCTAAGCAATCCTTCAGGTGCCGAGTAACACAAAAGGTGCCGAGAATTAGTAAATGTAGTAGAAGCCGAGTAACATAGAAGGTGTCGAGCATCAGTAAATGTAGTAACACAAGAAGAAGGAGCATAATCAAGCAATGTTAGATATTGCTTCAGCACTAAGCTATGCCAAGTATGATGACATCAAAGAATGTGATACTGCACATTAGATGTGGAAAATATTATCAAACATCTATGGAGGCGATGATAATGTCAAGAGAGCCAAAATAGAGAGCCTAAGAGTAAAGTTTGATGACATGAAAATGGAAGAAGGAGAGAATGTTTCTCAATACGGTGCAAGAATGAAAGAAGTGGTAAGTGCCATAAGAAGCCTAGGAGGACAGTTATTAGAAGAAATAGTATGTAGCAAATACTTGAGAACTTTTCTTCCTATCTATGCTATAAGAGTATTAGCCATCCAAGAGCTAAGGTGTGTACTAGGAAACACATTTTCATTTGAAGGAATAATTGGAAGACTCACTGCCTTTGAGCTATCCAACTTTGACAACTACAAGCCATAAAACTTTGAATCTGCATTCAAAGCTAAGATGACAATAAAAGACAATGAGGATGTGAAAAAAAAAGAAAAAGAGTGGAAAAGGAAAACATGTATCTAGTGACAGTAGCACTGATGAAGATGATGTAGACCAATTGGAGGCATTACTAGCAAGAAGATTTCATAGAGGAATAGGCAAATTCAAAGGTAAGCTACCAATCATTTGTTTCAATTTTAATGAAGGTTGTCATATTGCAACCAAATGCACACAAAAGAAAAATTACAAGGATGGAGGCAACCTCAAGAACAAGAAAGAGGATAGCAAAAGTTCAACAATCATCTGATGGGGGCCAATTCATTGTTTTGTCACTAGCGCGATAGGTAGACATCACAATTGTGATGGCTTGCTATTATAAATTGTTTCAAATATAGTAGTGTTTTGATCTAATTTCTATTGGACAATGCATATATCTTTTTGGCAATTCATATAACTAGGCCCACAGGGACATGCATGATCTTGTCACATTGGTTAAATGTCTCACTTTTTTTAACAACTAGAACATGACAACCATGGATTAGCTTTTGATCTAAAATCTATGAGAAAATACATTTTCCTTGCTTTATATGGTCCACAGGGACACATGGCACCATATTATTTTCTCACATTGTTTAAACTACATGCATATTTTGATTGTGACATTAGAAAAATTGTCAATCTCTGTAAGATCGACAGTGTGAAAAAAAAACCTTCACTATAGGGTAAGGCCCATCAGGATTCATGTCATAACCTCAATTTATTGCATTGGTTAAAAATTAAGCATTTCCTCATAGTGACAATACAACATTCATTGATCCTCAACCCGATCAATGACTAAAATGAGTCTTAAAAACATGCTTACCCTCAGCCATAATCAAATCAAACTATGACACCAATTAACCTCTAATGATGCCATCTCTTTGAAGCTTACAAGAACTCTAGCCCCATTGTATTCATGTGTCTTTCTGTCACTATGTCACATTGGTTAAACTTAGGATATCTTCCTTTAGCGATGATGCGAAAACCCTCAATCTAATCTAATCTGAATTTGATGGCTCTCATTCAAATGTTCAAAATGTTGTATTTCTATGGCCCAACTAGACATGTGTCATATTCTCACTTTGTCACAAAACTTAAAAACCTTGCACTTTTTAATAGTGACAAAATGATGACCTTCAATTATCTTTTGATTTGATGGTTGTAAAATAAGTTCGCATCAAGGGTTCACCATAGGAAAAATATAATGAAAAATTAAAATCAAAGGACTTGCCATGATTAATTCATAACAAAGGGGGCATAAAACTCAAAAAACTTAGGAAATGAAAAACTTAATAAGGTTTACCCTTTATTAAAAAAACCATAAAATAAAAGGTTCAAAACATAACAAGGATAAACCTATTCATTTATAGTTTAGGGTTTTGGACACAATTTCCCACCCTAATTTTTTTTGAAAATGAGACTCTTGCTTACCAGATTTTAAACCTAAACTTTTTAAAAAGAAGGAATGCCCAAGAAGGGCTAAGACACCTAAAAAACACTAATGGTATTGAAGAGATGGAGATTATATCCTATATATTAGGGTGTAGGGATGCCTATTTTAGAATCAAGGACATTCACTATCATTCACAAAAGATAAGGAGACTACATCTTTGATGATGCTACTCCCATTATTACTTTTAGAATTTCTAGCCAAATTTATTAATAAAATAGTGGGTTAGCTCGAATATGAGTAAGCATGAGGTTCATGGGATGCTTGATGAATATTTACAATATATTGGAAAGTTTCCCAAAATGAGCCACATGATTTCCAATAATATTTTCCTTTTGGGGGATTGTTGATATTAAGTGAGAAAAGTTCATGGTGATATACACTTGGCACATAAGCTTGACTAAAAATCATTCAAATTTTTGTTCTCTAACATAGGTGCACATATTGACTAGTTAGTTGAAATTCATGAAACTGATACTTTTGGTTGAACACATGAAAGATCCAAAATAGGCTAACAAGGACATTGAAGAGAAATGTAAACAAGAGAAGCATAAATATTCATAAAAACTACTATAAAAAATATTGTGTTATCATTTTGCACGATGCTTAATGACAAGAATCCTTTCGAACTCCCCTCTTGAAAAGAAAATGTAGGATCAACCCCAAGGTTCCAGGTGATCTTGAGACCTACTGGAATCTTCTCAATTGAAGATAAATGTGTATGTTCATGAGGATGCCTTTACTAGTTTGACCAATTTTGGATAAGATGTTTGATCTATTGGTTTTAAAAGTAACCACAAAAGAGATATATTTTTGGTATTTTCTATTTTATGATGAATGTAATTTATCGATGAAACTATATGAATTCCTATTTTAATCAGGTGTTAGAAAAGAAAATAACAAAGATGAGGTAATAGAAAATTAAAGAAAATAACTTGAAGGGGAAATTTCTACTGGACATAAACCATGGTAACAAGAAGTCTGTGATTCAAATCATAAAAAAGATTGGGTAAGAAACCAATGAAAATAAGAGCTACACTTCCTCAATTCCACTACTACAATCATCGATGGGAGCTCAATAAGAATTGAAAGATGTTTCACTTCTCATCAAATCACAAGGCCAGGGAAAGTGCACTCATGTGAGACAAGAAGCTATGCAAGAATAATAGGTGATCTTTTCTCCAACTTGCTACATTGACAAAATTTGTTAACAAGAGGCAAACACCAAAATTGAAAGGTCACACAATCATAAAAATATAATAAAACCATTGGCTCCATTATTATTCATGAACATGCATTTACAAAAATAACATACTCCAACAAGAATAACTACACTCAAAATGAGAGCACCACTATAATATATTATTCTGATCAAAATAATAGTCTAGAGTACATATTACATCCATGTATTTATAAGAAACCATCTCCTCACTTTGTGCTAGGAGAGAGATTTCTCAAAATGAAACTCATGCTAAAAATAATAAAACAAATCTAATTATATACAAACTGACTCTTTAAATAGTGCTAAGTAGGTCTCCATCCTTATTTATATCAATTAATGGATGCATGAGCCTTTACATGACTTAAAAAAATGAAAGAAGAAGTAGAAAAGAAGAAGTAATCTGGAAGAGGATCTCAGAGTCACTAGAAGCTCTAAAAATGGAAGCTTGACCTTCTTTGAATGTTTTTGGGAGTTGACCTATTGTCAAAATGTGTTTTTGGTGCATGGAATGCTCTTAAAATAACAACTGGTAGTTAACTATCGGCGCAATACTACTTCTTCAAAATTATCGACACACCTCTAATAATAGTGCACATGTGCACCTAAACACCTTGATGATAGGTTCCAAAAATGCAAATTTTTTTGAAGTGTTAAAATTGAATTTCCAGCATCTGGGTTTTCTTCCCCTTTACAACAAAATGATGTTTGGGTTTTTCCCCTTGAACTTCTCGATTATCTTCATTACTTGGGTAGCCTTTGATAAATCCAAAGCTCCATACTTATCCTTTACTTATTGTTGGTAATTGCTGACCTCTATCTAGGTCATTGCAAAATCCTCAAGTTTGGTGTCCAGTTCCAACAATACCTCTCAAGTCTTGAATGCTTGACTGATATCTACATCTTGCGAAGCATCCTCGAAGGTTCCTCAAAATTGTTAGACCACTGATTGCATCATGTTGAGTTTGGTCTTTGAATCATCTTGAAGAATCTCAAGGCAAGTAACATTATAGTACCTTTCTACTTCCAAAATTTACTCTTGAGTTTGGTATTTTAATCTCTGAATATCCTCATGTAGTCCTTGCATGACTTTATTACTGACAGATATCTTCTTGATCCAATCATCAAGCTTATCAAGTTCCTTAACTATATATAACTCCATGAGTGTATGGTACCTTTGACCTTTTATTGATTTCAAGGCCTGTAGGTCCTTTTCCTAGGTATGTACCTCTTCCATCAATCCAAAATCTTGGTTCACTATGGACACTAGCTTATCCACACTTGACTGAATATGGTGTAACAAGTTCAGGTTCTTCTCAAAATTATCACACCATTGCTGACATGCATTGAAAAATGGATCTAACTATACAATTCACTTTTCTTTTTTCTCTAGTGATGCAACAAGAGTGATCTCTAAATTATCTAGGTCTATTGGGCCCACAACTCCATGCAAATAACCTCTCAAAAGCTCATTTGATTTTCACAGCATTAGCAACTTAGGCTCATCTTGATCCATATGCCTGAAAACCTCTTTCATGCCTGTAGTGATCATCACTTTTTTAGTATCTACCATGGGCCTTCTCAGCATGACCTCCTTGATCTGGTAATCCTTAGGAGTCACTTGCTCAGTGTCAGCATGTAGAGGAGGAATAGCTATGTGTAAGAAAGTCTTGATCGTGGTTCTTCATTATGAAGGCCAATGCTCATGCATCACCCATAGGTGGCTCAGGATTCTTGATGGATTTAATCACCTCTCTCATTCCCTCATCAATAGTTAAATCTAACTACTTCTTTTTTTAGAACATAACCTCTCTCTGTATCCATCCTAGTTTAGTGCCCATTGGAGACATGTACTTGACTAAAGAGGTGGTTTCTACTATAGGCCCTTTCCCCTTATCAGTCCTCTCAGGAGTCTTCTCCCTTTGATAAAGATCAAAAGTTGGAGTCTTCGTATCTTCTTGGGCAAAGGTCCTAGCTTCTTTATTGTAAGGAATTTGTACAAGCTCTTCAGGTATTTTCCCTTCCTCTAATACTTCATTGGCTTGTAGTTTTTGTGGCTCGGCTTACTTTGCTATTTATTCTTCTATTTTTGTATTGTGAGGAAGTGGTGTTGTTGAGCCTTTTTCTAAGAATGAAAAATCTTGAGATGGTGGTGGTGGTATATGTAGAGGTCCTTGAGGTAGAGGTGGAATTTGACTCCAATCCTCTCCTAAGGATTCACATCTAGGGGTATCTCTTATTTTTTATCTCACCATCTTAGTACCTACCAACATGGAGTCAAAATTGGAGAGATTAAAGACATCCATTTCTTGCCCCTCCATATCATCTATCCATTGTTGGTTTTCATCCTCTAATATTGAAATGTGAATAGGCTCCTTTTGAGCGGATGGAGGGGTTAAGGTTGAGCTTCTTCTCCTTTCTTCTTTTTTTTCCCGTGTTGAGCAAGTCTTTTGACTCAATGGGACATATTCAATTTTCTCACCCTCTTCTTCTTTAGCTTTTGGGATTGTTTCTAGGACCTACAGGGGTGGAGTGTTTTTCTTCTGCAGTCTTCTTCTTCATGTCCCCACCACAATCAATTCAATCCTTACTCTTTTGGGAGTGACAGGGGAGACTTCTTCCTCTAGACCCTCTATTCTTCTAGCTTTCCTTTTTCTAGCTATTCTCCCTACACCTATTGTTCATGTGGGGGTGCTTGTGGTTCTTGGTCGGGCTCTTGTTTGGGCTCTTGTGCTTCAGGCTCTTGAGCCATCATTTTGCATGATGCTTAATGAATTTTTTTTTTCGAATTTCTCTCTCGAAAAGATAATCTAGGATTAACTCCAAGGTTTTGGGAGATCTTGCGACCTATTAGAATCTACTCAATTCAAGATAAATGTGTATGTTGACGAGGAGGAATTTTTCGGTTTGATTAATTTTAAATAAGATGTTTGATTTGCTATTTTGAAAAGTAACCACAAAAGATAAATATATTTTTATATTTTCTATTTTATGATGAATGCAATTTATTGATGCAATTATATGAATTCCTACTCTAACCAAGTGCTAGAAAAGAAAATAAAAAAGATAAGGTGATGAGAGATTAAAGAAAATAACTTGAAGTGGAAATTCCTAATAAACATAAACCATGGTAACAACACGTCTGCTAGTTAAATCGTTAAAAAGATCGGGTAGGAAACCAATGAAAATAGGAGCAATGCTTCCTCAATTCCACTGATGCAATCATCAATGGGAACTCAATAATAACCGAAAGAAGTTTCACTTCTCATTAAATCATAAGGCCACATAAAGTGCACTCATGCAAGACAAGAAACTATGCAAGAACAATATGTGATCTTTTCTCCAACTTGGTACATTAGTAGAATTTGTTAACATGAGGAAAAAATTAGAACGAAAAGGTCACACAATCATAACAACACAATAAAACCATTTGCTCCATTATTATTCATGAACATGCACTCACAAAAATAACACACTCCGACAAGAATAACTATACTCATAATTTGAGCACTAATAACATATATTATTACATCAAAATAATGGCACGGAGTAGATAATATCCATATATTTATAAGAAATTCTCTCCTCCTTTTGTGTTAGGAGTGAAAGCTCTTAATATGAAAACTCATGGTAAAAACTAATAAAAAATATCTAATTATATATAACTGACTCTCTAAATGGTGCTAAGTAGGTCTCCACCCTTGTTTATATCAAGTTAATAGGTGCATGAGACTTTAGATGAATTAAAACAATAAATGAATGAGAAGATAAGAAGGTAGAAGACATGAGATGATTTGGGAGTCTTTGAGAGCTCTAAAAATGGAAGATCAACCTTCTTTAGGTATCTCTAGGAGTTGAACTACCATGAAAATGTGTTTTTGATGCATGAAATGCTCTAAAATAATAGCTGGTAGTTGATTATTGGTGCATTGCTTCTTGAAAATTTTTGGTGCACCTTTGAAAAGTCACATCTATGCACATTCACACCTATGCACCTTGGTGATAGGACCCAAAAATCCAAAAAATCTTCTAAGTTTCAAAACTTGATTTCTAGCATCAGAGTTTTCTTCCCCTTTATACCAAAATGATGTGTGGATGTTTCCTTTTGAAATTTTGGAAAGTAGAGGTTATTTCTTGAGGAAATAATAAGTTTGAAGCTTCATACTTTTCCCTGACTTCCTTATGGAAATCATGAAGTGTGACTTCTTAGGAATTCCCTAGAACTTGAAAGTCATGGGTTTGAGTGTGATCTTAGCTCTTGTAGAAGACATGGAATCCATTGCAATGTTCAATACCTTGGGGGTCCTCTAGATGTTTTAGATATGCACACCTACACACCTTTAGAGATAATTCATTCACAAAATGTTAAAATTGTGCACTTGCATACATGTGCACTTGTGCACGCGCGCACCTCAAGGAAATGTGCAAGGTGCTCAATTCACCAAAAAATCAAAGTTCTTAGTTTTTTAAATAATTTTTGGGTTTTTCTCAAATGGGGTTTTAGATTACTCTTGTGTACTTATTTTTATCTTTCTGATGATTTAGGCTTATTTTCACACCTATGTGCTTTGCTCTTCAAAACTTGTAAAATTCTACATCTATACAGCTTCTAGAGTTCTTTAGCTTGCACATATCTCAAAATTACAATGTGCACCCTTGCATATTGCACACATGGGAACCTTATGGAAAATTCATTCACCAAATCTTCAAATTATGCACTTGCACACCTTTAGGTAATTTTGCAAGGTGTGAGTTCACTAAAACATCAAAGTTCTAAGTTTTGAAAATGGTTTATGGGTTTTTTAAAGATGAGGTTTGGGAGCATTCTAGTGTATTTATTTTTCCCTTTTGATGATTTATAACCTCTTTATATCCCAACATTTTCATAGACTTAAACTCCTTTTGCTTCTTCTATCTGAAATCCCAAGGTGCTTGTTTTGAAAATGCACATGCAATATCATGGGTTTTTTGTGCTATGGATAATGAGGATGCCATTTTATCTACACAAAGAAGAAAGCATTAGTCATGTTATATTGAAAGATCCAAAAGAGGACTCCACAGGACTCAGACTGACAAAAAATTGTGTCAAAACTAGTCAAACTGCCCAAAAAGTGAAATACCCCACAATAGCTTGTTTTGTGTACTAACACACATAAAGCACATGCACAAGGTGTACTAGTGCACACCTTGTTTTCCTCTTAAGTGGCTAAGTGTGTAGTCACATGCTAGCACATATGTACACCTTGATTAGGTGCACATATGTGCAACTACGTACATGTTCATCGATGCGTTTGTGCAAAGAGGTGGGGGAGAAGCCTTGTGTGCACCTCTATGGGTGCACACTATTGATCTCAGATTGGTTTTGACAAGTGAGTGTTAACACATTTATGTTATTTACTTAGTTCATGCTAAACTAGTAATACATGTCAAATACACCATGTAAATATTAGACCATGCCGACTCACAGTGAGTGCCGAGCCACTCATGTGCCAAGCAAATAGACCATGTCAAGTGATTCAAGAACTGAGTAAACATTGGATGCCAAGCAATACATGTGTCAAGTTATAATAGAAATATTAGTGTATGCCAAGCATCAAAAACTTTAGATGTTGAGTAAGATAGTTTTGACATATTTGTTTGTAATGGCACAAACAACTATGTAAATCAATTTTGAGCTAACTTAAGATTGCATTTCAATATTTTGGAGATAAGGATGAATCTCTAGGTGGATTCCCTATGTAATTACATGCAGCTAATCAAAAAATAGGAAGGATTAAGTGGAAAAATAGACAAATCTTAGCCGTAGATTCATACCTAACCCTAAGACACCAAAGTCTTCCTAAGGAGGAAGAAAACCTAAAACTCTTAATAATGAGTGTGTAAGGGAAAATAAGGAGTGAAAAGGATATTTTGCATGCACAAACATAGAATTCATAGTGACTTAGAAGTTATGAAGTGAAACCACATTGTAGAATCAGTTAGAGCAGAACCGAGTATAGAGAAAGGGATACAACAAAGAGACATCTGATCAACAAACATTGTTTAGAGGTGATCTATTATCATGCAAGCAAGGATCTGTACTGAGACATTCTAATAGGTGATTTCAATCAATTCTCTTAATAGAGTAGTCCTAATAGGTTGTATGAAATCCTTTAACAGGGTGCTTACTTAGTTGTAAGTTAAAGTCCTCTAACTAGGCACACTTCTAATATGGTGTTGAAATTTGCTAATAAGGTGAGACCTAATAGTGTTTGTAAGCTTTTAATTGGGCATACCTCTCATTGGATACACTTTATTACTCAATAGTGAAAATTTGTGGGTGTCATCCCCACCCCTATTTTACCTTCTCACTTGGAGGGTTTCTGGGTAATCATATTTGGTGTTATGTGTCTAAATACTATTGGAATACTTTTACAGTAACTAGGGGTTGGGGGGTGTGAATCAATTATCCAAGGTCTAGATGTATAAATAAACCTTTTCACAACTTTTGTGAATGCATAAAACATTTATACTCATGCATGCATCCATTAGGTAATTACTAAAACTTGTATGTTTCTGTCAAATCAATCTTGTAGAAATGTAAAGCATGAAACACAACACATTCATCAACACACTTGACACAATGATTTACGTGGAAACTCAATTTGGGAAAAACCACCATTAACATGCTTCTCCTTTTCACTCTTCTAACATGATGGCCTATGAAAGGCCAATCCTGTTAAAAGTTTCAATTCACACTATTAAATGTGACCTGGTTAAGGGATTTCAATCACCTTGTCAAAAGTGAGCCTTGTTAGAGGACTTTAGGCCATTCACTTGGAATGCCACAAACTTCTCTTATAGATTACAAATCTCTATTTAGTCCTCAATTCTACTTGGTCTTCATACTTTGCAACTTTGATAGCTTGTTCATCCTTCAAGCATTCATCTCTTTAAGCCTTCTTGCTTAACATGCCATTGTAGATTCTCCTCTTGGGTCACTTGATGAAGCAGAATCCTTAATTCCTTCTCCTCATTGGGTTTTCACACATGAAAAAATTCTCTTTTTCTTCATGACTAGACATTCCTATAAATAAAAAATTAGGATATTTTCCTACTCATTTTCCATTGTCCAAATTAGGGTTTTTGGGTGGATTAGGTAGAATAAAATGTATCTACCCCATATCTATTTTTTTCTAGAAACTTCTCCTAGAATCCATTTGAATTTTCCTAAAAATGGTTTACATCAAATTCTGTAATACGAACTCATCAACCTTATCTTCCTCATAGTTCACAAGTTTCAATAAAATAAACTTGTCAGCTTAGATTTCCTAAATCTTTGATCTTTAACATAATGCAATAGCTCGACATCATCAATCTTTTGATGCTTGACACATACTGCATTGCTTAGGATCAACTATAAAATCAATCGGCATCAACTAAAGTTTACTGATGCTTGACACAAACTAAACTTTACTCAGCATCAACTATTTTTCTTGACATCCACTACAGTTTTTCTTTTACTTGGCTCCAACTAACTTTCTGCTCAGCTTGCACTAACTTTTCTTGGCACCTACTATCCACTCAGTCAAGCTTGGTAGACAAAATTTGTTTGACTTGTTCTTCTAAACATTCTAAATGTAGCTAGCATTTGTAACCTTAAGTAGATTATCAATACATCATATCATCACTATCTTAATTGATCCATGTACTTCATTACATAATCATAACTCAACCTTTCCTCTAGGTTCTATTGTTACCTCTTATTGATCAAATCCTCCTCATCAATCAACTAAGTGATAGCACTTGAATCTTATAAGCAGTTGTCTTACCAACAAATGCTAAGTGATAGTGACAAAAAAATGATTGAAATACACAGTCTTTCTTAACAATCTCTCTTATCAATGATCTTTTCAATCATATCTCAACAAATACTTACATGTTTGCATGATTTAGATGTATATACTTTACATGCTATTTTAGATTACTCATTAAATGCATGAGATAGATATGTGATGAAATTTTTATGAGTCCAAGTTTAAACTATTGATTCACCCCCCTGCCTCTCAGAAGTTTACCTTTCCTATTGTAATTCCAACACAAAACTCAAAAGGTGCACACCTCGAAGGGTGCACACCTCTAAGGGTGCACACATGTGCATGTGCACATCCCCAAAGTGAGATGAAGTATGCTTGTGCACACTTGATGCACATGCACATATGTGCATTTCATGCACTATGAAGTGTATCCATGAATTTTGCTTCTCTCTTACTACCCGATCCTTCTTGGTCATAGACTGGGGTTTGACCTAGACCCCCAAAGAGGGTCCAAAATGACTAAAGCTTCAAACCAGATGCCTCATATGAAAATTTTATACTAGGGGGTCCCCATTTCATGACTTCAAATGGGGCGTGCATTTTGGGGCCAAAACAAATAGCTCCAAGAAAAGGGAAGAAATTACAAAGACATTTTTTTGTCAGCAAACATTCTTCTAACATTTTCAAGTGACAACTGGATTTCAAATATTTCAAGCAATTTTCAAGTCCTCTAGACAAAACCTTAGAATCTTTAATCTTTTGGCTCAATGTATGTTTAGTGTATCAATTTCCTTTGACTACCTAAGGTTTAGTCTATGATGAGTATCTCGCAACTTGGAGAAAATCTTTAGCTCTACTAATCGATTCATCAAGAATCCTCGTAAACTTGTTTATGCATCACTATCTAACCAAATGAGAGAATCCATTCTAAGGGCTCTTAGCGAGTTATCAATTCTTTCCTTTTGAGTATTTGGTAGTCTTATTTAACTTTCTTTGTGAAACTCATGTGTTTCCACTTGATTCTTCCTTGGAGCATCTTCATAGAATAGGATATCCATTTTGGAGTGCATATCCCTATATATTTGATTACCTTTTACAATGGTCTAGAATTTTTAGATATAACACCTTTGTGTTTCTTGTTTTCTTTCTTTTGTACCCTAACCATGCTTAGACTATGTGGCCAAGGCATTGGTGTTGTTTCCTAGATCTTTAAATCAATTCATAAATCTTGTGTTCCTCTTTTCATGAACTTTTAGGAAACTCTCATGCCAAATAGTGATCTTAGCAGTCCTTTGAAGAGACCCTTTGTCCAAACTGATAAGTTTTCAATTATCCATTGCTATTGTCAACCTAGTTTCAAAATATAGCTAGATTATCAAATTTTTAATTTGTAAAGAGTGGAGAGCTATCAATCTACAATTCTAATTTTAAGACTAGACATCCTCTACAACTACAAGCAACACATGTTTTTAGTTGGTATAGGAAAAAAAATCATCTGCATACTTTGATAAAGAATTACCTCTTTCCTAAAGTTGAGACTAGTTGGGATGGACCACATGTTGGGAATAGCCTCGACAAAACACACTGACTTCCCAACTCAAAGACCAAAAAAGAGAAAGAAGTGAAAAAACCCAAACAAAATAGACTAGACACAAAGAAAACTAACACCTAACTAAAAAAGGGCAAGAGCCTACAACACAATGGTACATTTTGAGCATCTTATCCAAGAGGTCTTGGGTTTGACTCTACACAAGCTAAATAAATAATAATAATTAATCAAATCACATAATAATAATGAATCTTAGTTTCGACCTCTTATCGATAAAAAAAAACCTAACTAAAAAGATTAAATCGATAAATAAAGACAAATATACATGCACACATACACATACACACACACACACATATACATACACACACAAACACACACATATATATACATACATATATACATATACATATATAAATACATATATATACATACATATATACACATATACATACACACATATATACACATATATATACATACATACATATACATACATATATATATACATATATATACATATACATATATACATATATATACATACATATATATATATATATACATACATAAATATATATATACATACATACATATACATACATACATACATACATACATACATACATACATACACACACACACACAAACATATACATACATACATACATATATATAACTCTGAATAAAAAGAATGTGGGGTGGTTGCCAGTAGATTTCTCATTTTGTGCAATAATAATAACTCAACCCATATAGTTCTAAAAAATGTTGACTTGTCTGTGTACTTGGGAAAAATAAAATTTAGACAATCTTTGTTCAAATCCTTGGTACAAATCAAGCAAAATTAGAAGTTGTGGTAACTCTCCATGGCCATGATTAATCCACAAATGCTTTCTCTTACCTTTAGCATCATATTAAAATTGAAAATAATTAAACTAAGAGGGATAATAGAAGATATCACTTGATCTAGCGAGTCCCCACCATAGGGGTACACTCATGCACTATAAAGTCTATCCTTAATTTTTGCTTCTCTCTCATTGCCTGATCCTTCCTAGTTAGAGATTGGGGTTTGACCTAGACCTTGGGAAGGGTCCAAAATCATTGAGGCTTTGGACTCGATGCCTTATAGTGAATTTTGAAACTAGGGGATCTCCATTTTGTGATTCAAAATGGGGCTTGCATTGTGAGGCCACAACAATAACTATGCTAAAACTTGCTACAAGAATTGTGTAGGCTACCAAAATTATGCATGTCATTTAAAAAAATTATTCTCTTCACTCCTTTAAGTTACAGTTTATGCAGATTTCGTAACTCATGGCTTAAAAAACAATAAATAGAAATTTGTTTAATAAATCAACTCAAAATATAATTTTTTAAAGCTTGCAATTATTGGTTTTAACTCACATACACATAACAAAATAGAAACCATAATATTATAGTTAGTGAAAAAATAGCATGGAGCATTATTTTAGTGTTTAACCATTTGATATATAAATCCTAAGATTCAACATATAATTATCATAAATTATTGGTTAGTTGAAATCTAATTTTTGGCAAATGCAATCAAGAACTTTACGAATACATGGTGCAAATAATTTTCTAAAGCTAATTGCAAATACTTTCTATTAGATATTATTTAATGTATAGTTTTCATATTTTCACCAAATCTATATTAAATATCACTTATTTATTAAATTAGGCATATAGAATGTGAAAGTGGTCATATGATTTGATATGCTATGAGAATGAAGTATGAAAGTAGGTATCAATATATGCAAGAAGGATAGAATATTCAATATGATATAAAACACATATGAATCTCACTAAAGCATAATTTTGGGTTTTGAGGTACTGAAAAGTTGTAGGATTAATAAAGAATGAGACATCCCAAATATTTAGAATCATAGAAGAAAATAGATGGATCAACATTTTGGGTAAACATTTGATATGAAAGTAATTCCATGTGGAGATTCATTTGTTAGAATCGACAACCTTACTAAAAAATGGACCAACCATAAAAGGATGTACGTGGTCTACCTTGAGCCCACAATGCATGAAAAATACATTTTTAAAAGCTACAACTAAGTATAAATATAATCACAAGTTGAGGAGAGAGATTATTTTCAATGAAATGTTAATAGGAATAAATGTTCTTGTATGATAGGGTAACACAACATGAGAAATATGGAATAACTAATCTCCAAAAAGTAACAAGCAATCGAGTAATGATAAGATGTTACATCACAATGAACCTACTATTAGTATGATAGTAGACTTAGTTTCTAGTCCTAATAATGTCATCTTGTTGGTAAACAGATTTGTCACAGTAGAATTGGCCCAACGGAGTGTGTGGCAAACCGTTCACAACAGTTGGATAGGCCCTTGATATGCGGCCTTCCTCTGCGTTTAGAGGGGCAGCTCCCTCGTGTGATATAATTTTGAAGCTTTTCAAATAGATATAAAATTAAAATTGAAAGGGGAGAAAGCTCATGATGACAAATGCACCACACAACTTCAAAGCTTTCTCAAACTACTAACTTAAAATTGCTAATAACAATGATCAAGATCTACGCTTGAAAAACTATTACTAGCACAACACTGATCCACAGATTCATAAGCATCTACACCATACTGTGAGAATGCTCACTACAAAGAGAATCAACATTTGAAACAATTTAGATTCGAAAAGAGGGAACTCAAACTGCACATTCCATTATTTTCTTGCACCAAGAAAGCAATAGAGATTTTTCAATTCAGAAAATAAAAAGTGTACATACTTTCCAAATTTTATCCCTGGATCAAAATTTCAGCATAGTGTTCCCTTATTTTTCTAACCAAAAAGTCCCTTTACAAAGCCAAAAGGTGTCCTTATATAGACATAGAGGTTAATAACTACCTCTCTGAGGTTAATAACCACCTCCCAAATACGTGATTTGGGTGAGGTTAATTAACCTCAACAAAATTAACCCAAAAATGATCAAATCCTTAACCTATCAAAAAGACATTTTAAATCACTAATCACAAAAAGATAATTTAAAAGCTTGAAACTTCAAAAGACTTGTGACTTTGGTGGTGTCTGCATGTTGATCCAAATCATGGAAATGGTCTTTAACTCCACATGTCCTGCTACACCCATTTATCATGCATTTTCTTGGACAATATTTTTCATCACACTGATGTGTTTCATGGTTTGCTTCAATCGCCACTACACAGGGATTATTGCAGCTTGGAAGAGAACATTTTGAGTTGCACATGTGTTGAGGGGAATTACACTTGTGCAACTCAACATTACGGAGTCTTAAACACAGTTCCTGAATCATATTACCATCAACATAACGAATACAACTCTCTCTAGAAAGGTAATTGTCTTTTGAGGGTAACAGCTTGCGAATTTGAGTACTTGATGGAGTGCCCTGAAGAGCTTTGCGCATCCTTACCGATGCTGCAAGAGGTTGCAGATCTATTTCTGCATCACCCATTTCATCATCTGCAGTGAAGGTATCTTTATCAAACACTTCCACTTTAAGACTGTGAGGAGTAGTTGAAGATATATTGAGCGTCAACTCCTCATCCCACACAGGATTCAGATTGCTACTGATAACTTTCGTCTTGACCACCTGGTTGCCAAGCTTGAGAACAACATAGGGATCGCTGCTGTGGATATCCCGCAGTGCGAGGCTCCTTCCTTTCACAACCCGCACTTTCAATACCCCACAAATCTCCCCCATTTTTGCTTCTCCACACAAACCCGCATTCAATGCCCGTAGATTGAAACTTATCATAGGTTCAATAAAATGAGATTCAAATCAAATAAGTTTTGCGACTTTTGCATAGGAATGTTGTAGGGCACAACATCACCCACGTTTTGCATTGGGAGACTTAACTTACGATCGGATTCTAGAGTTCTGCGTGAGTGGTACAGGTGGGAACTTCAACCTCTCACAGCTTATAGATACATCTTCAGAGACAAAGTAAGTACGCTATTACTTGGGAGCTAGGGTGTCCAAGGTGGTGTAGGCTGTATAACTAATCGCAGGATTTTGCATTCCTTTAAGCCACCTTCACCTTGCTCACGTGGGAGAACAGTGTACTTAGGTTGGCATACTATCTGATATTACTTTCCAAATGCATCTATTCAGCTATGTATCTTTCCGTATTGTCTTATTATACTAGATTATATGCACTTTGATTGACTATGTCATATCACCAAATCGTTCTTTATCATCAAATACAATAAAATATTTATAAACAAATACCACAGTTCAAAATTTGGAACTGTCATAACCATTTCCAGTTGAGACATAACTATTACAGCATTCACGTATGCCATAGTCCCCGTGTGCTTAGCACTATTCTGATTCACTGCGCATGGAGTTGAAAAGGCTGCAGGTTGAAAGCAAAGGCTTTATCTAAAACATTCATTCCTTCACTCCTCCCGTGTTGCTGACTGTAAAATGGCTTACATTCAAATAAGTTGAGTTCTTAACCTTCATATCTTAACCCTTTTTTTATCTTTTAGTAGGTTAATGGTTAAGATTGTGTTTGGCAGGTTAATGGTTAAGATCTTGAGCTTATCTTAACCTCTTTTAAGAAGTTAATTTTGGAGGCTTACATTAACCTTTTGAGAGGTTAAGAAAAACATGTTTTTGGTGGTTAACATTAACCTTTTATTTGGAGGTTAAGAAAAACACGTTTTTGATGGTTAACATTAACCTTTTAAGAAGTTAAAGGTTAAGAAGTACGTGTTTTTGGTGGCAATCATTAACCTTTTATATCTTGAGGCTCAGAAGCTGGATTTCAATGATCTCAAGTGCTGTGCGGAACTGTTAACAAGCCGGGGACATGGAGGCCTAAAGACTTGCAAATTTCACAGATAGAATGATCAATTTAAGGCTTAAAACCAGGCAAGTTTTAAATACGAACCATGGCTCATAGAATTAGAACAAATTCTATAGTCGGGCAACACATCTTACTTGTTAGTAACCATCTCATTACTTCATCAACTTGCACACATGTGGTGGAGGGTTATTTAAAACTATTAATTTTTGCTACAAGGTTCTTAGTCTATGTATGGTTTCTCACCACTCAGGTATAGTAATCACACACAAGATTTTGTACAAGTTTGTAAATCCTATAATTTTCACAAGATTTTAGTAGTGTTGGTTCTATTTTTTCATATTCTAGGCATTATTGGATTGATCATTTGAGAGGAATCTCTTGCATGATAACATTAGTGGAAATGTAATAATATGGGGGCAAATCATTCCAATCATCATAGTACTAATATGGCCATGGTTTCAAGTTAACTATGATGATTGTTTTATGATTCAAGGGCATACTCATAATAATATGCTATATTTTGGGGTCCTTCATCACATAAGAAGAAAATGTGGGCAAAACAAAATGCCAACGTAGTCGATGGCATGTACAATGAAATAATTTGTAAAGAGAGTTCAATATAATACGATGCATTCCAATGATATATCCAATGAGAGAATTCACCATGGAGTAGAAACTTAGGGGAGAAAGGGAAGAAATTTGGGCACTAAGTAAGGAGATCTTAAAATTACCACCAATCTATGTATAAAAGATCATTAGTTGAAAGTTGCACTCTCTTCCCATGTTTAGGTGCTTTCCCTAATTTTATTTGGTCTATTTTGGTCATGGTCAATATTGCACTTCTCTATTAGCCACCAAAAGAGGATAGCTATTGAATACAATATTTTGGTTGTGAAATATCATTTTGATATCATTTAAGGTCTTAGTCAACTAGATGTGTGTTAGGGGCCTATAAATTAGTAAGATATTTCAATTGGCATCATGTGTGTTATATTATTATATCTTCTAGGTACTAGTAGTAAAAAAGATTTTGTGGATGAAAATCTATATGAGGCTGTGATTAGTGAGTGAAAAAACATTGCTTGTTAGAATTGCAAGAATTTTTTTTTTTTTTGGTTCTTAAGAAATATTCTCATTTAGGTAGTGAATTGGAGCTTTAAGGATATGTAGAAAATTTAATGAGTTAGTGTATACTTTGTTGGGTTAATGTTTGATGTTACTATGTAATGACTATCATACCAGTACCTCATTGTAGATATGGTTTCATAATCATTACAATTTATTGATTGAGTTTGGATCGATCATTTGCTCAAGTTTATTTATGTTATTTGATTTAATTAATTGTTTTCTAGTTTAAATATAATTTGGTGAGGGCTATGTTTATATTTTGGATAATATTATATGTTTTACATTTCAGATTTTCAATTTTCTGATTAAAAAAAGGGGTATCAGAATTGATTTCCACGTCCCCAATACATGATATGGTAAATTAAAAAAAAAAAAAAAAACTCATTCACCTAAATTCACTTTATAAGTCTTATATAAGGTATATTTTAAAATGTTGTAATAAATAATATATTACTCAAGTATGCTAGATTTAAGTAGCTTAATTTTCTTTGGTTATATATAATTGACACCTATCACACCTCTCTCAAGGTTTTAGATACAACATTCTATTAAAATTATAATACATAATGTATAATTGAAATGGATGAAAAGAAATCCATGTGATTAATAAATTTATCTTTTATAGGTCATTTGGAAATCAAAACATCATTAGCAATACTATGCAATTACTATTGAAGCAAAAGCAAAGAATGACTTAATAATTAAATATTACTACATTGACATTTTTAACAAGAATGAAGTAATTTTAAAATAACAATAATATTTATAATCCTAATGTAAAGTAATAATATCATAATCATATTGTATATTGGTATCTTAACATTTTTAAAAGATACCAATATGTGCATAATACGTCTTAAAAGATACCAATAGTGCATAACACATGTCAAGTGTTACCTATGTCAAACATTATATACATATATACATACATACATACATACATACATACATACATATATATATATATATATATATCTGTATGTATGTACGTACATACGTACGTATGTATGTATACATACATATGTACATACATACGTACAGATATATATATGTATATGTATGTAGGTACGTACGTATGTACATACATACATATGTATATGTACGTACGTACGTACGTACACATATATGTATGTACGTATATTTATGTATGTATATATGTATGTATGTATGTATATGTATGTATGTATATATATGTATGTATGTATGTATATATATATGTATGTATGTATGTACATACATATATATGTATGTATGTATATACATGTATGCATGTACGTATATATGTACATGCGTACGTACGTACATACCTACATACATACATACATATATATGTATGTACGTACGTACATACATATACATATGTATGTAGGTATGTACGTACCTACCTACATACATATATATATATATATATATATATATATATGTATATATATATATATATATATATATATATATGTATATATATATATATATATATATATATATATATATATATGTATATATATATATATATATATATATATGTATGTAGGTACGTATGTACAACCTACATACATATGTATGTATGTATGTATGTATGTACATATATATATATATGTATGTATGTATGTATGTACATATATATATATATGTATGTATGTACATACATATATATATATATATATATATATATATATATATATATATATATATATATATATATATATATATATATATATATATATATATATATATATATATATATATGTATGTATGTATGTACATACATACATATGTTGGAATTATAGATGGAGTAACTAAGAAGCGGGGGGGGGGGGGGGGGGGGGTGTGAATCAGTTACAACAAAAACAAATCCACAGATCCCTTAGATGTCTTAAATACCTATTTATTGTTGATACACGGTAAACACTGTAAGAATGGTGTAACTTGGTAGATTAATTGGTTATTGATCATCTAGCATTCATAATTATTAATATGCATGCAAAAGTTAAATAAAATGAACACAAGTGACACCAAATTTAACGTGGAAACCCAATATGGGAAAAACCACTAAGTAACTAGGTACCAATTTTCACTCTTCTGAATTGAGCCTTGTTAAGAGCCAACCCTATTAAAGGTTACAATACACACTGTTAGGTGTGATCTTGTTAGAGGATTTAATCACTCTATTAGGAGTGGCCTTGTTAGAGGTCTTTAGAATAATTCAACTAAACTGTCACCTTATTAGAGGATTTACAAAATGGTTGTTAAACCAACTTTGTTAAGAGATTTGAAATCATTGCTACAATGATTAGAAAGTAACAATGAATTGACCTGAATATAATGCAACTGAATTTTTTGATTATAGATCTCTATTCTGCACCATTAGATCCTCTTTAATCAAATATAACTTTGTTTCTTTTCAATGATCTCTAATCATCCTTCAAAATTCGCTCTCACAATAGTCAGTCCTCCTTCACATTCACATTACATCAAATCCATCACTTACACTTAGAATTTGTAACTTGACCTCTCATATATACCATTTAGAATATCAAGTCGGCTCATTCATAAGTTACATTTACCAATAAACCATACATCAGTTGGCTACATATATTACTTTAAACAAATAAACATTATTTCATAAATCAATGAAATTCTTCATTGGCTGACCCTTCTCGGTAAATACTGCTTCCAAAAATAATTTCTTAAGTTAATCGTCTTGACTCGATTAATATTGCATCATCTGCAAAATCCTTTAGCTACCAAGTTAACTCGGTAAGAACTAAATTCCTTCGCTATCCATGAGAGCTCAGTAAGAACTAGTTCTGGCATATTTCCCTTTGATGACCGAGTGAGCTTGGTAACAACTGAATTTCTTTGTTTAACCTTGATAGCTTGGTAACAATTGTCTACACAAGGTATAGATTGAGAACGCTTGGTAGACACTGTAAACCTTCTTCACCAATCTTCTGAGTTCGGTAGGCTCTGTCTTTATTCTTACTGACCATTTGAGCTCGGTAGACACTGTTTAATGACTAATATGACATTTGTGTAACATCAAAGACAACACACAATTGGACAATTGTCTCCAATAATCTCCCTCATTGGCATTGATGGAAACACAACATGTCATAACAGAATGAAATTTGAAGATAGGTCTTTACTGACAAAATACTTCACCCTCTTCCTCAAATACAGTAATCTCCCTCTTTCATAATAATCTGTCCCTCTTTCAAAAACTCTTATTATTTATGTAAATTTTAGAAAGATATGACAGTATACTCTCCCTCTTTGACAACACATGCCAAAGACAACACAAATCAAATGAATAGCATTGTACCTGATGTACTAATTCATATGTAATGTCTTCATTACTTTGCTGCATCAACTGATAGATCTTCAATATTGTTTGTGTTGATGCATCACTAAAATTATATTTTAGTGAGCTTCAGATAGGGGAATGACCCCTAACTTGCCTCTTAGATAAGAATGCGTCCTTAGGTAAAGACTTGGTGAATATGTCAGCAATTTGATCCTTTGTATGGACATATTTCAATCTGATTTCCTTTTCTTGTACCAATTCTCTAACAAAGTGATATTTTATAGAAATATGCTTGGTCTTTGAATGCATCACTGAATTCTTGGATATGTTAATTTCACTTGTTTTGTCACAAAACATAACAACAGGTTCTTTGATTTCTTGCTTCATGCCTTCCAATAATTGTTTGAAGCACACAATTTTTTGAGCAGTTTACTGCTGCTACAACATATTCAGCCTCTTCTGTGGACTGGGATGTAGAGTTCTACTTTTTACTTGTCCAAGAAACCAACCTCTTTCCAAGAAAGAAAGCACCTCCAATACTACTTTTTCTGTCATCAACATTCCCTACCCAATCTGCATTAGTGAACACTTTTAAATCCAAATTTTCTCTAGGTTTATACCATAATCCATAATCTTCAGTTCCTTTTAAGTATCTCATGATCCTTTTGATTGCCATCATGTGATTTTCTTTTGGTTTTGCTAAGAATCTTGCTACAATTCCTACTACAAGAGCAATGTCTGGTCTTGTCTGCACTATACTGCAACTTTCCAATCATAGATCTATACAATGTCTGATCCACTTCCTTTGATTCATCATCCTTGGTAAGTTTCAATCCAGTACACATAGGAGTTCCAACTAGTTTGCAGTCTTCCATACCAAACTTTTTCAGTATCTCCTTGATGTATTTAGATTGAGTGATGTAGATACCATTCTTACTCTGATGAATTTGAAGACCAAAAAAGAATTTGATTTCTCCAAACATTGACATTTCAAATTATTTGTTCATTTGTTCTAAAAATTCTTTGCAAAGATCATCATTTCCTATGAACAAGATATCATCTAAAAATATTTTTGCCAAAACAATCTTATTATCTAATCCTTCCTTTATGTACAAACTACTATTGTCATTAGTTCTTTGAAAACCAATCTGATTAAGATAGTTACACGATCTTTCATACCATGCTCTAGGAGCTTGTTTAAGACCATATAATGCTTTGTGCAATTTGCAAACCATGTCCTTTTTGTTTGGATCAAAAAAACCTTCAGGTTGTTCAATGTAAACCTCTTCATCCAATATGCCATTGAGAAATGCTGACTTGACATCCATCTGATAAACTTTGAATCCTTTGTATGCAGCATATGCAAGTAAGGTTCTAACACCTTCCAATCTTGCAACAAGAGCAAAATTTTTGCCATAGTCTACACCTTCTTCTTGAGAGTATCCTTTGCACACTAGTCTAGCTTTGTTCCTTGACACCTTACCATCTTCATTTAACTTGTTTCTAAATACCCACTTAGTTCCTATCACATTCTTGTCTTTAGTTCTAGGTATAAGAGTCCATGTTTTGTTTTTCTCTATCTGTTCTATTTCTTCATTCATAGCTTCAATCCAACTTTCATTGTCTAATGCATCTTTGACATTTCTAGGTTTGAAATTAGCAAGTAAATGAGTGCTTTTCAACTTACTTCTTGTCATTGTTGCTTCTAATTTATCTCCAATGATCTGATCTGGTGCATGATGCTTCCTGACATACTTGGCTAACATAGGCTCAGGCTCGATAGGTGTTGATTCACTAGCTTCTATTTACAACTCAAGTTCTTGCAACTCAGTAGGTATTAGCTCAGTTTGAACTTCTTGCGACTCAGTTATTGAAGACTCTGGAGTTGAAGATTCCTAATTAATAGGTATATTTGGCATTGTATCAAGTTCAATGTAAACAAATCTCCTATAGTCTTCAGGTTCCCTTTTTCTTTCTTCTTTAGTTCTTTCTAAAAACTCATCAACTTTCACATGTCCACTTTCTATGACTTTGTGAGTAGACAGATTCAAACATCTATATGCTTTACTTTTGCAAGAATATCCCAAAAATATTCCTTCATCACCTTTTACATCAAATTTACCTTTTCTAGATTCTTTCAAAATGTAACATTTGCTTCCAAATACTTTTAGGTAACTTACATTGGGTTTGTAGCCATACCATAACTCATAGGGGGTCTTGAATGAGTCCTTGTTTAGCTGTACTTGGTTTAATGTATGAACTGTAGTGCTGATAGCTTCCTTCCAGTATTTGATAGCAATGCTTTTCTCAATTATTAAGGTTCTTGCACAGTCCATGATAGATCTGTTCCTTCTTTCTGCTATTCCATTTTTTTCAGGAGTTCCAAGTGCTAAAATCTATCTTTCGATTCCCCTTTCAATGAAAAAGTTATTGAACTCATGTGAAATGAATTCACCACCTCCGTTAGACCTCAAGCATTTCAGTCTTTTACATGTTTCCTTTTCAAATGCCTCTGATTTCTGTCTTAGGTAGATGAAAATCATCATTCTTGAATAATCATAAAAAAAGGAATGAATTTTTTTTCACCAATATAAATTTTAATGCCAATAGGTCCACATAAATCAGTATGCACAATTTCTAAAATTTCTTCAGACTGATAGTTCTTGCTTTTAAAGCTAGTCTTTCCCATTTTGCCAATTTGACAATTCTTGCATAAACCAACCTCAAGTTTCTTTGTGTTAGGAATGGCTCTTACTTTCCTAAATTTACTTATTTTTACCAAGTTGTCAAAGTCTATGTGACATAACCTCCTATGCCATAACCAACTTTCTTCAACTTGAACAATAAAACATGAACATTCACCAAGTTCAAGATAAAACAAGTTACCTTTTGTTTGAGTGCCTGATCCAATCAGTTTATCTTTGCCATCTAGTAGTCTTGCTTTTCCATGCATGAATTCTTCTTTAAATCCATTATTGATTAGTTGTGGCACACTCAACAGATTGTGTTTTAGTCCTTCTACCCAATATACATTGTCACATACAAGTTCCCTTTTCAATGAGATTCTTCCTTTTCCTTTTATACAACAAGGTTCATTGTTGCCAAATCTTTCACTGTCACCATCATAGTCTTCAAAATGTTCAAACTTAGTTTTATCACCTGTCATGTGCTGAGAACAACCACTATCTATAATCCATGTATCATTTTTGGTCACATGAGAAATGAGTGTCATTTCTTCATCATTATCTGACTCATCTTTTACAGCAATGTAAACAATTTCATCTTCTTCTTCATCAATAGAATTATTAGAATCTTTAACCAAGAAAGATGTTTTCTTACCGTTATCCTTGAATGATTTGAAGTATTTCTTGCCATTGCACTTGTGACCTTTCTTCTCATCCTTGTTCTTATTATTTGGGCACCTAGCAACAATATGTCCAATTTCTTCACAAGAAAAATATATTAGAGGAACCTTACCTTAGTATTTCCCTTTCCCTCTTGAATATTTCCTTGCTAGCAGAGCTTCAACCACCTCAAGATCAGTGTTCAAACTCTGTTGTGATTTTTCATCAGTATTTGACTGTGGATCCTTTTTCTTCTTGCCTTTTTCTTTGAGTGATAGCTTGGCTTCAAATGCTAATTCAATGTTCTTGGCAGTTGGAACATAATTATCATAGTTCTCTAGCTCAAATGCAGTCAATCTTCGAACTATAGCCTCTAAATTTATCTTATGATTTGCTTCACATCTTCTTTCTTGAATTACAGAGACTCTAATTGCATAAATAGGAAGTAGAGTTCTAAGAACTTTACTTATAACTATCTTCTCCTTGATATCTTCTCTAGATACTTTGATTGCACTAACACATGCTTTAAATTTTTCAACATATTTTGCAATGTTTTCATCCTCTCTCATCTTCATTTGATCAAATTGTCCTCTCAAACTTTCTGCTTTGGCTCTTCTCACATTATCATCTCCTCCATAGATTTCTTTCAGCTTGTTCCACATTTCAAAGGCAGTTTTGCAATCCTTAATGTCATCAAATTCTTCATTACTTAGAGCAGATGCTATATCTATCATCATGTTGTTGTGAGTCTTCTTTTCAGCAATATCATTGACAGATAATGTGCCAATAGGTTCTGCATATTTTTCATCAAGGTACTTTAGTCTTAAATCGTCAATAGAACCCAGATGAATTCTCATCAATCCTTGCCATGCTGAGAAGTTGTCCCTGATAAGTCTTGGAATTTCCCTCTTATAAGACATCATGACCTTTAGCTTAGATCCTTGATATCTTTTCTTGAAAGCACCAAGTTCTCTAATACCAATTGTTGGAATTATATATGGAGTAACTGAGAGGGGGGGTGAATCAGTTACCACAAAAACAAATCCACAGATCCCTTAGATGTCTTAAATACCTATTTACTGCTAATACTCAGTAAACACTATAAGAATGTTATAACTCGGTAGATTAACTGGTTACTGATCATCTAGCATTCATAATTATTAATATACATGCAAAAGTTAAATAAAATGAACACAAGAGACACTAGATGTAACTTGGAAACCCAATATGAGAAAAATCACCAAGTAACTAGCTACCAATTTTCACTCTTCTAAAGTGAGCCTTGTTAAGAGCCAACCCTATTAAAAGTTACAATAGACACTATTAGGTGTGACCCTATTAGAGGATTTAATCACCCTGTTAGGAGTGGCCTTGCTAGAGGTCTTTAGAACAATTCAACTAAACTATCACCTTGTTAGAGGATTTACAAAATAGCCGTTAAACCAACTCTGTTAAGAGATTTGAAATCACTGCTACAATGATTAGAAAGTAACAATGAATTGACCTGAATATAATGTAACTAAATTTTTTGATTATAGATCTCCATTCTGCACCATTAGATCCTGTTTGATCAAATATAGCTTTGCTACTTTTCAATGATCTCTAAAAAAATTTCTCTCACAATAGTCAGTCCTCCTTCACATTCACATTACATCAAATCCATCACTTACACTTAGAATTCACAACTTGACTTCTCATATATAGCATTTAGACTATCAAGTTAACTCATTCATAAGTTACATTTACCAATAAACCATACATCAATCGGCTATAGATATTACTTTAAACAAATAAAAGTTATTTCATAAATCAATGAAATTCTTCATTGGATGACCCTGCTTGGTAAATACTGCTTCCAAAAATAATTTCCTGAGTTTTCGGTTAACATTGCATCATGTGCAAAATCCTTTGTCTGTCGAGTTAACTCGGTAAGAACTAAATTCCTTTGCTATCCATGAGAGCTCGGTAAGAACTGTTTCTGCCATATTTCCCTTTGATGACCAAGTGAGCTTGGTAACAATTGAATTTCTTTGTTTAACCTTGGTAGCTCGATAACAACTGTCTACACAAGGTATAGATTGAGAATGCTCAGTAGACATTGTAAACCTTCTTTACTAACCTTTTGAGCTTAGTAGGCTTTGTCTTTTACCTTACTGACCGTCTGAGCTTGGTAGACACTGTCTGATGACTAATATGACATTTGTGTAACATCAAAGACAACACACAATTGAAGAATTGTATCCAAAAACACACACACACATATATGTATGTACATATATATGTGTGTATATATATATATATATATATATATATATATACATATATATTCCATCCAATGTTTGATTAGATAGTATGATTAATAACATAGATAACAAATCCACTCCAGTTCTACAGGCTTTAATTTTGGCATGAAATACTCTAGTTCATTTTATGTTTTTGATAGAGGCAAGAATAGGTTGCTCTATTATGTTATGAATGTGCTAGATGTGGTTAATGTGTTACTAATTATCTATTTCTTATTGTACCACGATCCAAGACCCTCTTTTTCCTTTTCCATTCAAAAAGAAATCCACTCCTAATTTTCCTACGATTAGCAATAATCATTTGAGATTCTATGTAAATATAAAATTTCTAGGGACCCTTTAGCCATATTCTTTTTGTTGTCCTAATGAAAAAATTCCTAGTTATATTTCTAGAACATAATGCCGCAAAAATATAGACTACAATCTTTACTAGGGTGGAAAAAACACAATCATTGAGTGCGACCTTTAGTTTAAAGATAGTTTAACATTCTAGTGACCAATGTTGGATTTGGTTTAAAATTCTGAATTTGGATATTTAACCTTTAAATAAATTTGGGAAGTATATGAATACGGGTAAGTTTATGGAAATGTGGAATATAAAGGGGTTAAAAGTGATCATTTTTTTCTAAAATTAGTTAAACCGGAATTTGGGTAGTTAGTTTGAGATACATAAATTTATAATTTGAAAATAGAATAAGAATAAGAAATGTAGTACTTGAATGTACTTTAAAAAATATAATTTTTGTAAATGGTTAGATTTAAGAAGATCAAATGTTGTACATACACATAAGGATTCCTATTTTCTTACTAAGATATCAAATAATGTTTAGTATGTTTACCTTTTTTTGTTTTCAAATTTCTTGAATCTTATTTATAGAAATGGAAGTTGGAGCGAGTGCTTGAAGTTGTGTATTTTTAATGAATTTTGGATGATTTTGTCTAGGTATTATAATCAATATATGAATAAAAATAATAAAAATAAAAAAATAAAATTATAATATATTTATAATAGAAAAATAAAGACATGCAATATTTTTTATATTAAATTTATCAAATGCTAATATAAAATAAGTCAATCTAAGGGTTAGCAAGATTTGATATTATCTATTTTCTCGTAATCCAAAACTCTTTAAAAGTATATGGTAATCATTGAAAAATGCTATTGAAGATAAAGAATGCCAAATGGAAGCAAAATAAAAGCCCAAACCTCTAGGTTTGGTATCTATGTAAAGGGAAATGTGAATCAAGGAAATTAACCCTAAGTTCATCACATAACCACACACACCTCAAAAGGATTGAGTCCCAGTAAAGAGATTCTTTGAAACCAATCCTCAAAGGTGTCAAATCGTAGTAGGTTATTGTAATCCAAGGGATAAAAGAGCATCAACACAAGCCAAGATATAATGGTTAAGAAGGTAGCAATATCACTTTCCCTTGCCATCTAAATTAGATACTTCTAGATATATGCAAGATACACAATATAAATTAAAACAAGTTCTTTAATGAAATGCTAAATTGGCAAGTAGAGATAAAGATACTTATCTTAAAAATTGGAACCTTAATTTATGTGTACTACACTATTGTAAAAAATGAACAAAAATGGATCTGATCTTGAAACTACGATTCAAATAAAACCTATAATTCTTTTAATGATCTGTGAAAGGTGAATTAGACTACTAGGGCACAATGGATCGTTAGGGGTGCACTATGCCCTGGTGAACATTACGTGATGTTGAATCTGATTTCGTAGTTCTGATAAATGACGAAAAGGGTACTCGAATCCATAACTAATTTTTCCTACTAAGATCTGCTATTATTTGAATTTTGGGATGTTGTGTAGCTATTTAGAAGGTTTCCTTAGTCAATCCCCCATTGTCAATCCTCCATTTTAGTGATTTCCACCTCCACAAATAGTTGATTTATTAAATTTAATTTGCATGATGCTCAGGTATGAGCTTTGAATCTACATTTGGAAGGACCCAAATCCTTATATAATAAAACCTAGAATGAATTATTGTACTTGAATGTGGATGAAGTAATAATGTATAGATTCACGGATAACCTAGAAAGCACAATAATTCCCCAAGGCTAAAGCACTCTCATGATCTGCATTTACTACTCCATGATTAAATCATGAATTCTTGAATGATATAATGTAAAGAGGAAGATGAATAAATCTCTTGATTCAAAGGATGTTTCCAAACCTCCTTTCTTCCACCTTTCAAATGTACTAAAAGAAATTTGGATGTCCATAATGTCTTGTCCACATGAGAAATGCATGCTTGATATTTCTTGAACATAATGATGATTGATTGCTTAATTTTCCACATACATAATGTATGCCAAATGAAGAAATTAAGGGTGTTTATATAGGAGTCATATTAGTTTCCTCTTATGGGTTGGCCAGGCTCAAAAACCTAACTCTAGGCCAAACCCTCAGAAGTGACCAAATGTTGAGACCTAAAATAGGACTTGATTAAAGGTGCACTACACCCGTGATTGATCCATTAGGGACAAACTACACCCTTGATTGGTCATGGGTGCACTATTCCCTTGATAATCCGGTGCAGAAACACCCAGGACTATCTCGAGATGTCAAAATAGATCCCAAAATTTAGAAATCAGGTCCATATTATGAGGAAATCCCATTTTGGTGTGAAAAAGGAGTTCTGTCAATATAAGTGAAAGGAAAGGGAAAGACCTAAGTAAATTAATTATACCTCAATTTTTATGTTGTAAAATAGGAATAACAAGGAGGACTTATTAGGTCTTACCTAGATCCCATTTAAGAAGAGGATACAAGAGGTATAAATACATCTCAAATGCAAATTTATCAGTAAATTGCATTTAATAGGTGCTAAATGATGATAAGTTGAAGTGTTTCCAATTTAAGATGGTACAATATCTAAATCTATTCTAAATTAAAAAGGAAGAGAAATTTTTTCAAAGTAAAAATTTGCAAGCATGTTACATGACACATTCATGTTTTTGAAATGTTATCCAATTCTTTTCTTCTTTTAAGCTTTAAAAATTGTGATTACATTTGCAGAACATGAAACACCATCACATTTAATATGTCATAAAACATAATTGTATTATTTTTATTTTTTAATAACATGATAAGATTATGGCCAAATAACTTATTTGGCCATTGATTTGTCCCCCATTTTCATAAGAATGCCTATAAGTGTACAATTATTAGATCACACCTTTCATTTTCACTAATCAAAGTTCCGTACTAGAGATATCAAAATTAAAAGTTAATTTTTATAAAAACTATATTCTAAACTCACTAATCAATATCTACATATATCAGTTTGGTACGTTCTAAAATCACCAACTGATATCTACATATATATTTTTGAACCCTATCAAATAAATAAAGCAATATTCAAACCTCGTATTAACCATAATGTATTTGAAACCCTTAGAATTAAGATATGAGTATCAATAAAACTAAAAGACACATAAATTGTTAGAAATAGAAAATACTGAGAGGGGGGTGAATCAATATTCTACTGTTTTTTTCCACAACTCGATATTATTAATTACTTTACAACATGCATAAGAAAGTAAACCAATAATGTTGAACAATAAATAAATCCATACACAAAGAGAACTCATAACACCATTTTTTGTTAACTAGGGAAACCCTAGGCCAAGGGAAAACCCTAGTGAGGATGGCACCCACAAAATAATCCACTAAACAAAAGAATCATGTTAAAGATATTGACCCTGTTAGGAGTCTATGAATTACATAAAGTGTCTTAGTCCTTGTTAGAGGACCAAGCCCTATTAAAATCCTCAACCCTATTAGGAGTTGCTTCAGTCCTATTAGGAGTTGGTATTACATTTACAACTGTATGCGAAAGAGCCCACTGCCGGAACATGCAATTATACAATTCAGTGCTTTAAACAAAATAAGATAGATATAATAACCTCTTTCTACTAACTATTGTATTTTGCATATCTCTTATCTTACATTAGAATTCAAATCATAGGTATGTCACATAAGTTCAAGTAAGTTTACATGTCATATTCTTAGTTCGCACATATACCATATACTTCACATTCACATATCATACAATTTGCACATATTTTACACACTTCACAAGTAGTGATCTCTATACTAATACTCTTTTCTTTCACAAAACTCTAGTGTAGTTGGCTTGATGCTTTAATAAGTTATGATAACTTAGGGTAAACATCTAGGATTTCATCCCTATTTAGTCAAGTAATTATTTCATGACAAAAAACCTTCCTTAACCAGTTATTAACTCTTTTTTGATATGTTTTGTTATGTCCAATTCTCTACACTTACTACTATTTTACATGTAACTTCATATGTATTGATCATATTGATCTGCACATTTAGGTACATTATCATGAAACATGGTCTTCCTATTCTTAACTATGCATGTGTTGATTATCCCTATAGACTTCACAATATCAAAATTACCTTTGTACTGATATTAAATACTTAAACAATTTTTTTATTCTAATCGTAAAATCTTTAGCTATAAATTATGGCTTCTATTCCAAAATCATATGTTACCATAAATTAAAACCCTTAACCTTATTAACTTAGCCATATTTCCAAAAATCTCCCCCTTTGGCATTGATGGAAACATATGGGAAAAATGGCTAAGTTCCCAAAATGTTACTTACAAAAATTTCCTCAAAATTGGCCTTACAAAATTGTGGATCATACATGTAACCATCTTATCCTTATCTCTCCTAGAAGTACTACTCCCCCTTGGTATACATAACTGTTACTTTTATAAAAAATATCTTTCATACAATTTTCTTCTATACATTTCTTCCCCTTTGACATAAATGACAAAGGTGTCAAATCTTATGTACATGTCAAAACTTGATTACTTTATGTGGCTCAGCTCGATAATATGGAGAAATCTACAAAATCTATTTGTAACCTAACCAATTGCTTCTTCCAAGTATGTCTGAGTGTCTCTTTGGTGTACAAAGTATGTAGGAGCATAGGATGCCACTTCTGCTACATTCAAATTAGTATAGGCAAACTTCCCATATGATGTCTTGGTAGTAAGAAATTTTTTTGGCTGTCTTTGAAGTATACCGATCTTTGGGGATAAATTTTCTTTAAGAATAGAGCATCTCTTGATTATCTTTCCCCTTTCTAGTTCACTAATCCTAATGGCATCATAAACTTTCTACAAACTATTGTTAATGTCTTCTATGTTTATATCTGGTTGTTGTAGTTTGTCAGTGAGTGTTTAAAGCTCACTCATCTAGGCCGAAAACTTGTTGTCAATGACTTTCATATAGTTTTAGGATATAATACATTGTCCATAAAACTTCTTCCCATCTGTCAAACAACTTCACAAGTCTTTGATTCAAGCATCTAGTGACTATAAATCATTTCATACATTTGTGGAAACTTTGTCAAACAATTGTGCATAATGCCTTATCTATGCTTTGATTATTGCAATGTCTATTAGTGTTATGAATTCCTTATCAAACACTTTCACCATATCCTTGGCTTTCTTGTACATGTTAGGTTTAGTTTCCTTGGAAGACACTACCTTTTGCATTCTTTCTAGTACTTCACCTAATGTTCTTTCCAAAGACTTGACTATTTTATTCTTCTCCAAGAGCTTGCTCAAGGAGGATATGAGACCCTTCTGGTCATTATCATTATCTAATGTTATAGGGAGTGTAGAAGTTACTAGTGATAAGCATGCCACAAGTGTGACCCATAACTCATATGCATCATTTTGTAAAACAACTTTGTCAACTTCTGTGTTGACATGTTTGAGCAGAGGTTGGAATGTAGTTTCTTACATCATAACCTTCCAATTGTGCTTTAATTTCTCCTTTGATTTAGTTTCCTCTTTTCTTTTATCTTCTTCGATTCTCTTTTCTTCTTCCATATTTCTCTTCTCCTCTTCTTCTTCTTCTCTTTTCTTCTTTTCCTCTTCTTCTTTCTTTATATATTTTTTCTTTCTTTCCTCTTCTTTCTATTTCTTTTCTTCTCTTTCCTTCTTCATCCTATCTTCTTCTTTTCTTTTTCTTTCTTCTACTTCACCTTTTATTTTCTCCTCTTCCTCATCAAAGCTAGTGTATTCAATAATATTGCCAACAATGTTTGGCCCAAGATCCTTGAAAGGATCTCCAAAAATGTTCATTGTTACTTTTTTTGCACCAGTTTGCATGGTGTTAGGCCCAATTGAGATCTACAAAGATATATCTACCATCTTTGTGTCCTTAATAGCTTCTTCTACTATTGTTGAAGCAATCTATTCAACTATCATAGGGATTTCTCCCCTTGTCTCTACACTCTGTTCTGGGACCTTAGGCATAAAGGTCATGTACTTGATGATAGCTTCCTATGTTTCCTTGTTTACCTCTTCGTAGTTTTCACCCATCAAAAATATTTTACTTCTTTTATTTCATAACAAGGGTTCAATACCCTTCATTATATTGTTTATGTCATCATCAGTATTAACTTCACAAAGATTTCTCATCATATTCTCCCTAATTTTCTTATCTTCATCTATAACTCTTCTTCTTCTATTTATCAATCTATTATACAAGTCCTCTGGTATATGTCTTTGTACATCTTCAAACCTTTTATTCTTCTAAATCATGTTTCTCACAACTAAATTCTCTAAATGTAATCTATAAGGATGCATAGTGTAATACTTATTCAACTAAATGAAATTATCACTATCAATAATCTATACATTTAAGTTTTCTGCTTTAGGTTTCTAAACCTTCTTTCCTACCAAAGTTTTAGCTTCACCTACCACCATCTTGGTAGGCTTGTCCTCAATTTCCTTTTTTTCCTTTGATTCTTTTGATTATATTTCAACAACTTTAAGATATTTTCTTCTCTTAATAGGTCCTTTGGCTTATTGCTTGAATCTCTTTCTACTTGCAAACTCTATAGATTCAATCTTAACCTTGGTGAGTGTCTCTAGCTCTCTTATGCTTGGAGGAGTACTGAATATCTCCTCAATAATATTTACTTATTCTTCAATCTTCTATCTTTTCACCTTTAGGGGTTTCACTTATGCAACTATGACATAGGGGAAAATAGGTATCTACAAAGACGAATCCCTTAGAAGGTCCTGCCATTTCTAGATGTGTGGCTACAAACACCTCAGTCTGTCCACTAGCCTTCATTTCCAAGGCTATACCATTCTTTTCTTCATATTCCTGGCTTGTCATGCCAGATTCCTTTAGAATAGTCTCAATCTTCTTTTCAACATTTTTCTTTATTTCCTTGTTGTAGAGCTTTATCTCTACATCTCTTATTTTTTCTGCATAGGTTCCCCATCTTGGAGTGTCTTTGTCCTCTTAGATTTTTAGTATGATCTTCACATAACCTTCAATTATATCTTCACTCATTTAATATCCCATAGGGTCTATGAACTTAACCCTCAGCTCAACCACCTCCATACAAGTTACATATATTTCAACCATGAAACATATGTCCTCTTTGGACTTCTGTACTAGGGATGGTGGAATTCTGTATCTTTTCTTCATTGCAACATGGAAGTTTTTCATCAATTTGTTTGTGTCCCCTACAATATTCTCCTTAGACTATTTCTTGTAGAAGGAGGTCACCAAATTCATGGTGCACTGATTGTTGTTCCATTCCTTATCAGGCATACCAAGGAATTGTCTAATAACTTGGATGAATAGGTGTATTAGTAATGACTTAAACCTGAACACCACACTTCTTGTCTTCTTTAGTTTCTCTATGTTATGCAATAGCTAATGTCTAACAATGAGACACATATTAACTTTCTTCTTCTCTATTATCATCATGTATGTTGCATGTAAAGATCTAGTAGGTAATGAGTTCAACCTTAAACTATAATTAATTTTGTAACCAATGATCTTGTTGATTACTCTCACATCATTTTTCTTTATGAGGTCAATCCTCATATTCCTACCATCTGATTTGGTCTTTAGATTGGTTTCCTCCATCTTCTTCATGTTCTTCTCATTGACTGGGTTTTTGCCTTCATTTCTTAAACAAGTTAGCTTGTGAATCATGTCATTATCTATCATGACAGGCATATTTGTAACCCAAAAAATTCCTTCTTGAATATGGCTCAGAATGATTTTGCTCCATTCATGGCTGTTGAAATCCAAATAGAACATGTGATTTACTATGTTCAATTCCTTCAGGTGTGCAAAATATTCTTTCAATGATAAGTCTCTATGGAACACTAGGTCTAATCCCTCATGAATGCTATTGTCTCCAATACTCTCAAATTTGCAATGTATATATATTTTGATATTTTCTATGTGTAAAACATTTTTTGGAACTTGTGAAAATGCTCCTAGAGGATCATCTACTTGAGATATAAATGGGTGCTTCTTAAACACATACCTTTACTTATTATTAACATTACTAACAATGAGATTCTCCATTTGAATAGATTCAAATACTTCAAAAGCTTCATAAAATACCTGAATTTTGCATAGCTAGGTATTTTCTCACTTCGCATTGTGAGTGCTTCAAATTTGCCTTTACTTGTCAAATTTCTCTGAATTGACCCTCAATTCTTCACATAGTCAAATGGTACTCAAAATCTTGTTCACATCCCTTAAATATTTCAAATTGAACTTCACATTACTTGTGCATCTATCAAAATTTGTAAAATTGTTACTCTTTTAACTAGTAAACATGTTTTCCTTCATTCTCCTTCATGCAATTACCAAATGACTTGCACTTTTAACCAAAGCTCCCTTATAATCTCTACTACCTCATGCTAACTTCAAAACTCTTAACTCGACTTCTAACTTCTATTTCATCTTTCTAATACTCTATTTTTATAAAAGGTGCTTAATTCAAATAAGATGAATCACACACTGGCTAATTTCATTCTTCCATTAGGTGCATCAAAAAATTGTTCTTTAGAAACCACATGTGAACTTTTTGGATCTTTTTCTTTCACAAATATTTCCTTAAATTATTCAACATGTTCTTTAAGTGCTTCCTTCTTACTAATATTGCTACTATTACCATTTCTATTATTATTTCTTCTGTAGTTTGGATTCCTATTCAAGTTTCTTCTATCCATTCTGCAAAATATTTATATCTATCCAAAGTTATTATATAACTAACATACAAGTGTAGTCCTTCTTTTATTAGGTCCATTTTGATTTTTTGATGCTCTAAAATTCCTTAAAATGTATCCAAGGTTGTTACATTTTTAATATACAATATAGTTCGTATCTCTGCTAGATCTATCTCCATCATTGGATCTTCTTTGTGATCTCCTTCTTTATTACCTACAGGGTTAGTATCCCTAAACATTCTACTATTTCATTATTACTATCAAAGTTAGGATTCTTACAATTTACTACTTTATGTCCAAAACTATGACAATTATAACAATAGAAATTAGTAATAGGTTTGAAATACTTACTCATGCAATCTCTCATCATATGACCAACTTCATTGCATTAAAAAAACTTACCTCTGAATTCATGTCTAACCTCCTTAGGCGGTTCAACTTGCTCTATTTGTTTTGTTTCTTCACATTTCTCAAGCTGATGTACTTGCTCAACTTCTTTAGATACTTTTGTAGATTTTCTTGGTTTAATCCTATTCTAATAATTTTCCTTAGGTTTAGTGGTTTCAACAACTAGATATGGTTCCTTTCCAGTTTCAATTTTCTTTTCTGATTTTTCTATAATAAGATATGCAAGACCTATCTTATCATAAGAACATCATTGATATAATTGTTTTTCATCAATGTTCTCACTATAGGAATAAAGCTTCTCAAACTATTGTTTAGCTTGAGTTAACTCTCCTTTTACAATGATATTGGACTAATCTAATCCTGCATGCTCTATTTTGACTCAATCTAATTCATATGTTACCAGAGTCAGATGGGATCTTAGATCATCATTATTAAATTTCAAATCTGAATCAAACTTGTCATCATCCTACTTCAAACTCAACTTTAGTTCAACAATCTTCAATTCATGTTTCAAAATCTCATTTTCTTTCTTAAGGGTTCCTACCTCATCACTATCATTAGTCTTCTCTTTTGATTCTTTTCTATGTTCAAGATAATCAATCTTGTCTTTCAGTTTACCAATGTAATATTTTTCATCTTCATACCTTTCTTTCATGTTCTTTGTTACTTCTATAAGAAGATCAATTTTCTCAAGAGCTTCTTCAAGATTCCTCTTTAACTATTCCATATCCATAGGGATCTTACTCAAGTGTTTAATCCTCTTTTAAGTAACTAGGCTCTAATACCAATTGTTAGAAATAGATAATATTAAGAAGTTGGGGGGGGGGGGGGGGGGGGGGAGAGGGTGAATCAATATTCTACAAACTTATTCCCACCACTGGATATTATTAATTTCTTTACAACATGCATAATAAAGTAAACTAATAATGTTAAACAATAAATAAATCCATACGCAAAGATAACTCGTGAGACCATATTTTGTTAACTAGAGAATCGCTGGCCAAGGGAAAACCACAATGGGGATGGCACCCACAAAATGATCCACTAAACAAAAGAATCATGTTAATGATATTGACCCTGTTAGGAGTCTATGAATTACATATAGTGTCTATTTAAAAGAGATTGTTTGAAGTGTAGAACATATCATGGAACAATTATTATTTTTTCAATGATGTCAAACCTACTACTAAGATAATCACTTTTTGGTCTGATTGTTATCATTTTTTTGATTGATGAAGAGAATTTGAAAAGAGAAGATAACACGAGAACCTAGAGAAAGGTTGGATTATTTAGTGTATAAAAAGAGAAATAAGACCAAGTAAGACATTGATGATATTATGTATTGTTGATCTACTTAAGGCTAAAGTAAATGGTTACTTTAGCCAAGCCAAGAAGAAGTGTTTTCATAAAAAGTGTTCGCAAAGCCTAGCCGAGCAAACAATGTAAACCGAGAAAAATCTAGTTCCGGCTGAGTAGAGAGTTAGTATATGCTGAGTGTCATTAAAATTTAGTAAGTGCCAACCATCAAGGAAATAATAGTAGTGACTAATCTGAGAAGACATAGATGGTGCCAAGCAACCCAATGTTGGTCGAGCATTAGAAGATTATTATTGCCGAGTGACTAGTGTACATGTCAAGTGATAGCATAAAGTGTTAAATCAAAGATTTGATGAATCTGAGCCAACTAATTTGATTTCATGAATTATGTTAAGTGTGTGGAAGATAAGTATGATTAGCTAGTTACACAAAATTCAAGATAAATAGTTTTTAGATGAACTCAAGGAAGATTTTAGAAGAAGTTTCTAGAGGAACTAAAATGGAAATGTGGGTAGATTAATTGAATCTTAATGAACCCTAAAATGGACAATTGTGGTTAAACAACAAAAGATCTGAATTCTCTATTTATAGAGATAGTAGGCTAGAAGAAAAGGTTGTCATGTGCGAGAACATAAGGAAGACAAGAAGTCTAGGATGTTGGTTCATTTGGTGGCCAAATAGAAGAGACTACAATTGGCATACAGAGAAGGAAGGCTTAAGAGGTTAAATGCTTGAATGGTGAACAAGCTGTCAAAGATGAAGAGTATGAATGCCAAACAGAATGGAGGACTGAAACACAGATCTATAATCTATAAGTGAGTTGTATTTTATTATCAAGTCAAGTCTTGTTGTTACTTTCTAAAAATTGTATTAGTGTGGATAAATCATTTGGATTAAGGTTGACCTAATAGTCATTTGTACATCCTTTAACTAAGTGATATTCTAATGGAATGTTCTAAAGTCCTCTAATGAGGCTCACTCCTAACAAGGAGATTGAAATCCTTCAACCAAGTCACATTTAACATTGTGCATTGTAACCTTTAATAGGGTTGGCCTTTAAGAAGGCATCACTTCAGAAGATTGAAATTGGATAGCATGATACTAGTGGTTTTTCCCAAATTGGGTTTCCACATAAAACCCTTGTGCCAAATTCTAGCATTTCTTGTTTACATTTCTACAAAGTTATTTTGATCTAAGATATTGACATATTAAATTATGGTATTGGATGATCTAATGGATGCATGCATGTTATTTTTTTATGGATATGAATTTATTAAGATTATTTTTTTTAAATTTGTATATTTGAACCTTGGATAACTGATTCACACACCCTCTTACTCATTCTAAATAATTCAAACAATTGGTATCAGAGAATTGGTGCTTGTGAGGAAATAGTTTGAAGGTACTAAAAGAAAAGATCAAGATGTACAAAAAGGAGGTGCCCAAACTAAACAAGGAAAAATTTCTTGCATGGAAATTTTTGATAAAGCTACATCTAGGAGGTCTTGGAGACTATGCACAATCTACCATCACCACTAAGCATGTTGATCCTTCTGGAGCCCTTACTACTGATGATTTGAAAAAGAAGAAAGAAAAAAATCAAGAAATGGTAGAGCTTGTTTTTTCTCTAAGCTACTCAGTGTTTGATGACATCAAAGGATGTAATTCTGCTAAGTAGATGTGGGATTCTATAGAGACAATGTATGGAGGAGATAAGAATATTTTGAGAGCCGAAGATGAAAGTCTAGGAGGAAAGTTTGATGACATGAGAATGCAAGAAGGCGAGACTATAGTCCATTATTGCACAAGAATCAAAGATTCTATGAATGGTATCAGAGGAGAAAATGGTGTTATTGAATATGAGACTATGATCACCAAAGTTTTGAGAACCCTTCTGCCTATCTATGCTATTAGAGTCTTTGTCATACAAGAACTAAGGTGTGTTCCTAGTAGTAATTTAACATTGAAGGGCTGATGGGTATTTTGGAAATATATATGACTGGCTATGTTACTGAGAGGGGAGGGTTGAATCAGTAACTAAGAAAACTTTACTCTTTAATTACCAATTAATCCTTCATATGTAATCTGATCTAATTGCATGCATGAGAAATTGAAAAACATTAAGTAGTCAAAACACTTTGAGACACAATTTTGGTAACCTAGAGACCTTCCAAATAGACAGTAGAACTAGGTTGGGGATGATACCCACACACATTAGTACTATAGTATAAAGTTGGCATCATAAGGCTTGCAATGATCACTTCTAATGATCTACCCTATTAGGAGCTATAAGGACTACTAGGTCCACCTTGCATAAGGATTTGCAAACATACAATAAAGTATGCACTCGGTAAAGAGATTTAAAAAAGACTATTGAGTTTACCTTGTGAAAATATTTAACTAATCCACCTATTAGGATGAAATAGTGGCTGATATCTGATTTGCAACTTGGTTTTCTGAATGAGATACCTTTGAGTGTAATGATCACCTTGTGCTGATAGATAAATCTTTGCTACTCCTTATACTGCTTGTAGCCTTGTACTTCACTCTTCTGCTCTTCTTTTCTTGTTACATTACTTGCATATTTATCTTTCTGGATGTGATACAATACATTACATATATACCAATCCTATTTACAAATCAAATTTTTTGGCTACAATACAAGTTTATACAAAATACACAAAGTCGGCCCAAATTGCAGGAGCTTGGGTTTTGAAGATTAGCTCGGTGAGGTTCTGGTACTTGGCATCCATAGTCAATGCTCAACATCATCATGCATTCGATAGATGTAGAAGCTTGATCCATACTGATCACTTTCCAAGTAGTCTAAAATTAGTCTACATTGGTGACTCAGTGAATACTGTGAAACTCAACATTTAAATTGAATCACTTGATTCATACTACATGGTTCAGTAAATGTTATAACTGTGAGCTCGGTATAAAATGAATCACTCATTTAACACTAAATGTCTCAGTCAACACTAGATTCACTTTAATGTTGCTGTGAACTTGGTAAGCACTACATAACTCAATTTGTACCAAGGATTTTGGTTAACCTTATGAAGCTTGGTTTACACTACTGATCACCATTATGGTAGTGACTGCTCAGTGCAAATTGAATACTGTCCATTGGATTAGGTAGCAACTGTAGAACTTGATAGAGACTGGAATGCTTGGATAACTCTATTAACTATACAATATGCTTGGTAGATACTTACAATTTGAATAAGTGTTTGTCACTAATAACAAACATGATTGTAATGTCAACAATCTCCCCATTTGAAATTAGTGACAAAAACACTTACCAACCAAAACTAAATTTCAAGAACACCGTTTATTCATCATATTGTGTCCAACTTGGTGGAGTACTCTATTTTTGAGATTTTTCAAAATTATTTTTGTAGAAGATGTATTTCAAAGTATCTGTAAATATAATGCTCCCTTATACATATATACAATATACCTTACATCTTTTAACATCTGATATATACATTTTCTCCCTTTTATGTATACTCCCTTTATAATATACATCTTCTATACAATATACATCTTCTCTCCCTTTTTGACATGAATGCCAAAGATGTATGCTATAAACTATATAGTAATGCCAAAATGTGAAAAGAAATCTTAATGTACCTTTAAAATTAGTGCCATTGTTTTGTCTCATTTTTCTTGCAACAACTTGCATGTGTGCAATGCAACCTAAACTTTTGCTAGAAGTTCTGTCATATGATCAGCAATTGAGAAATTGTTATCATGGATGAGTGTTTCAAGATGTACAATATGTTTCTACAATGCATCCATGTTTGGAAGAATCATGCCTTGAATGTCTACCAATGTAGCTCTTATTCTATCTTATCCTCTTAGAAATTTTGCCTACATATCAATTAGGAATCTGATCTTTGAATAGTGGACAGAGTTGTAACTTGGGTCAAGTTACAGTTGATGTGCACTTGTATGTAAATCTTCATCAATCTTTGACAAATTGTCTCTTATTTCCTTGGTGAAACTTGATGTATCACAAAGTTTACTAAATAATGTAGTTACATTGTTGCACGAGGTCTCCAATGAGCCTAGAATAGTAGATAGCTCTACTTGATGAATAGAAATCTTTTGAGAAATAAGTTCTAGAACTTTATTCTCAAACTTCTTCTTAGCTCTCTAGAAAAAATTGTCCTATCCATTCAAATCTGTGTTGAATTTATGGACTACCTTTGCTAACTAAATTAAAATTGGTTGAGAAGTTTCAACCTCTATATTTAGTGCCTCGGTTAAAATATTCTTAGCATCTTCAATTATTTGAAATTCCTTATTTCTTTGTTCTCTAAGCCTCTGCTACTTAGCTTTCTTCTAAAGAAGTTCTCCAAATGTTTGCATTTGATTACGGTTAAGATTTGAGATGTCCCAATTAGGAATAACAATCCCCTCATCAAGATTAATTTCTTCTTCCTTCTCTTTTCCTTTACCCAAAAATTTTGTGCTCGGTCAAGGCTTGGTCTCAACTGTCTTTGCACTTATTATTTGCATGCTAGGAATGGAAACAATTGTAAAAATGGTAGTACTCACTGAAAAAGTAGATGTTGCACTTATTGTCAAAATACACTAATGTAGAGAGAAGTGTTGTCTGCTCGGTAGATGAAGTGCTTGTCACTTCTGTCAATAAAGTACTAAGCTAGACATGTGCAAAAATTGATTAAGTAATTGTGCTTACAGTGTTTGACACAATCAATCCTGTAGTAGCTTTCTCTAGGCTTGATGTTTTCAATGTTTGGCTTAGAAAATGAGGAAGTGAGGCTATGACTATTGCAACAATTTTCTCTAGGTCGATCTCCTCAATGTTTTGAATTTCTTGTAAGTCTTCCTTAGTAGCTTCCTGTCCCTATTCCTCTTCCTCATCATCTATATTATCATAATGAGTTACTTCATCTTTTTCTTGCTCATTATCATCCTTGTCACTAACATGAACCATAAAATCTCTTAGCTTGTGAAGAAGATAAATGTTCTTCCATGTGTTTGTAGCATTCTTCACTACATGTTTGATGTCATTCATCAGTATAAGACGAGTGTTGAATCTCAAGGTAAGTTTTTCTTCATTCTTCTTTAGAGATTCTTTCACTTCCTTATCACTTAAGCTTGACATAAGTTGCCTTAGGGTTTTCTCATATATGTCTCTTGTAGTTTTCATGGAATTCTCCCATCTTGTCTTGACCTTCTCCATTGGTTCATTTGAAATTTGCCAAGCAATCTCGTCTAGGGAATACTTCCACTTTCTCATTTTAGACATTATCAAATCTTATATCTACTTCTAATCATTTGTAGTCCCTATCTCATACTATCCTTTGTAGCACTTTGAAATTTTTTATGTCGGATCATGAATCTATATCTTTCAACCTTTCTTGGAAGGTGGGTGGAGGTCTTCTAAATATCACATCTCCTCCTTCTTTGTCAAGTTTCTTTCTTGATGCTCTCCTTGTGAACACAATAGTAGATAGTTTGGTAGGCTTGGTAATAATTACCTTACCTTTCTTCTTTAATGGCTCTAATTCCTCTAATTTTTCTTCATATTCTCCTTCTTCACCCTTAATATCATCTCCTTTTCCCTAAGTCAATAGAGGAGGGGAACTAGTTTTCAATTTGGTAATTCTCTTCTTCCCTTTGTTGACTGCCTGAGGGAGTTTGATTTTCAATTCAATTCTAGCCTTTGCTTCATCATAAGTGCCAAAGTAAGCAGCTTTAGGTTCAACAAGATCATTAATCAGTGTCTCAATAATGTCCTTGGTTTCATCTATGTTTACCTCATAACCTAGAGGTTTGACCCATACAATCCTCAGTCTAACTGCTTGAATATATACTTTGTCACTATCAACCATGAAACAAACATCATTTTTGTAATCATCAATGAGTTTCCCGGGTATCCTGAATCTATTATTCATCTTATCTTTGAATGTATCAAAGTAATTATCTATAATACTCGCATAGTTTTCTCCCATTTCAGCTATATATTCATTAATCTGATAAAGCACAGGTACATCCTATTTACACTAATTTAGTATGCAAGTAAACACTTAACTTAATGAAACAAAAGCATTAACATTAACTAAATTAACCTAAACCTCAAGATAGACAAAGAGAAGCCCTCAAATGAGAATATGAGCCATTAAGGGCCTCTCTCAATGAGATTGTTCTCTTGATTTATAGATGTGTCTAATTTGGATATGGATTTAGAATGTATGCTCAAGGTACTCAAACTAGCTTCAATGGATTCTTGGAATTTCGATGTGGATGGATGGATTTTTGATGTAAAAACTTGATCTTAAAAATTGCATTATGGCTTTACTTCATGATCAAAATGGCATTACTTTGTTTCTATGGGTGATTGTGTTAAAATGGCTTGGGAGTGTTAACCTCATAATGGTTTTTGACACTTGAGTGCCAAAACACTTAATCACATTCCACATTGGAACCGAGTACACCATGCATGCCGAGCCACAACAAATGCCGAGTTAGGAAAGACTTCAGGTGCCGAGTGATCTTCATGTGCTGAGTAGTTTTCAGGTGCCGAGTGTTAACAAGTGCCGAGCAACATAAGGTGCCGAGTGATAAAAAGTGTCGAGTGTTAACAAGTGCCGAGCTACATAAGGTGCTGAGTGATATAGTTTTGTTTAGGTGCCGAGCTATCTAGGATACAGCATATGCCAAGTATCAGCAATACTTCAGGAGTCGAGTAACTCAGTAGATCAACATAAGAGTTTGTAATTGCACAAACTATGATGCAAACAGTTTTTACAGCCGACATAACGTAAATCTCGAAGGATTTAATGATGAGATCGAATCTTTTAATTTTCCTATGCAATATTCATGCAACCAATAAGAAAAATGATGAATGCATGCAACAATAGAATAAATGCAAATAATAAGCAAAAATGAAGATTGAATATGGATCGTAGATCCATACCTAACCCTAAATCCTCAAATATCTTTATAAGGAAGATGAAATTTCATTGTAATAAGAAGGAGTGGACATACAAGGGTGCAGAAGGAAATCTATTTTCAGAAGTGAGGGTTATCAGATCACAAAGGATCAAGATCAGAGAAAGCAGAAAAGGTGCCTGCATTCAGCAATCAAGGATTGTAATCTATCAGGTTCATTATACCTAATACTTTCTAGCAATTGTATTAGAATGAAAATCCTATGGTAATAGGTTAGCTTAACAGCTATTTCATAGATCCTTTAATTAGGTGATTAAATCCTTTAACAGGGTGACACTTCATGTTAAGTGTTTGTAAATCCTCTAACCAGGTCACTATTAATATAGTGTAAAGCCTTTAACAGGGTAGGCCTTTAATAGGGCAGACCATTAGAAGTGGTTGAACAATATTGCTGCAGTAATTTTTGTGGGTATCATCCCCACCCTAGTTTTACCTTCTTATTCTTGGAGGGTTTCTGGGTTACCAAATTCCAGTGTTATGAGTTGTTGATGCATGTCTTAGTTCTTGATGTATTTACATGCATGCAATTTACTTTCAATTAAAAGTTTTATTGGCTAAAGTGTGATACTTATGATTCACCCCCCCTCTCATAAGTACTCTTTCCATATTTGAATATTCCAACAATTGGTATTAGAGCAAATCCAGGTTCTCACAAGGAAAAGCCTAACAGGTTGGAGGAAAAGATCTAAAGATGGAAGCTTTCAAACTTGGAAAGATTATTGAAAATCGGGTGATAGATGTGCAACTTTCTCTACATAGCTTGGAGGAATTTAGAAACAAGTTGAGAAATTCATTAAAAAAAAGGAAGGATCTAGCAATAGCTGAAAATGATATACACTACAAGGAGATTGATACCACCAACATATTTTCTAACGGAGATACAAAAGAGTTTGATGCAGCAATAGCAAAACTGGTGGAGAAAAAAAAAGTTCAAGTAGATGAGATAAGATCTGTCAAGATGGAACATGAGTCATAGGCCATAATGATATGTGAAATCACTTAATACAAGAAAATAGTAGTTGAAGATAAAATGATGATGGAAAATGACAAAAGAAATCTTGCAAATAGACTTGAAGAAAAATGTATTGAATTGACAAGGATCTCAAACATGCAGATGGATACACTTGCCCAAATGATGAACCTTCATCATGAACTCAATGTAAAAGATATTGAGATCTCTACTTTGAAGATGCAGAATGAACAAATGAAGAATGAATTGAATAGAGAAAAAGAGGTAGCAGAGAATCTCAACAAGTCAAGTGAAGCCATCAAGTATTTTGAATAGTTGCTGAAATCCCCAAAATCTGCCCATGATACATCAGGACTAGGATACAATAGCACTAAAGTTGGGGAATCATCAATGCATGCTGAACAAAAAAGTGGCAAAGGTAAGAATTCAAAACCCACTTGTCATCACTGTAATAAGAAGGTGCATATAGCTAACGTGTGCAGGAGTAGAAGATTCAATCAATCAAACACGCCCAAAAATAAGAGTTTCTATCACAAATGCAACATGCAAGGACTTATGACACAAAATTGCAGGTCCAATGTCACAAGGACTCAGAGATTTGATGGACATTGTTATAATTGCAAAAAGTATGGGCATAGGGCATTTGAGTGCAAATCAAAACCTATTTGGACATCAAATCAACCAGCAAAAATAGAAGGGAATGAAAGCCATTATCATCGGGATTACAACACCAGGTACAACTATCATTATTGTCAAGAATATGGATATATACCACAAAATTGCATAAGAACACATTTCAGAGGAAACTACAAAAGATGGTTTAATCAAACTACATGTTTTAGTTGTTTGAAAATTGGTCATATCAGCAGAAACTGTCCTACAAGATCAAAGGCACCCAAGACTAAAGAAAACAAAGGAAAACAAAAGATTGATGTCAAAAAGATAAGGGGGCAAATGAACAAGACTTGGAAAAAGAAAGATGAGTGCAACACATCAAGTGGACGGATCACTTCACCCAATGGGTCAAGTGATCGCACTTCATCAAACTAAGCATGAGAAGTACACAAGAATGACATACAAAGCTATATCACACATTAGTCCCAAGACAAAGAAGCTAAGCAAGGTATAAACCTACATGAAACAAGATGTCAAGACAAAAACTAAATGTTGTCTTTAGATACCAAGTTAAACTCCAACAGATGCCGAGCTCCCAACAGCGACCAAGCTGATAACTGATGTTGAGTTGGATAACTCCAATGGAAGCCAAGTAAAGTGGAAATATAGTGGAAGCCGAGTTAGGTTAAAATTTCTTCAGAAGTCGAGTTAGCAGTTGAGCATTTAATGCGATGAAAATAGGGTATATTATCATGATTTCAATCATTTTTACTCATCACGATCAAGAAGAAAAGAAGAAGAAAGAGAGTTGAGCGACTTCATAGCAAGAATCCAGCGTATCAAGCAGATCACAACCGCATTCAACACATTTTTTTATCGATCTTGAGGTATTTTCATTTGTGCCAAGCTACATAGTTTCGTATCCTTTTGTTGTGAAAACCCTAGTTTGCATAAATGGCGTCAAGTTCGAAGAAAACCAAGGAAAAAGAGTCTTTTGAAGTGCAGTTAGTTTCAAAATAGGTGAAGCAACCTAATTTCCATCCTATTCTCGAAGTTGCCTACAAAAATGACCCAGCCGGAGCTCTCTCCCGTATTACCCCAAAAGTTGTAATGGTTCAAGATGTAAGAAAATGTTACAACTGTAAGATAGGTGCTCTAGGAGACATGGAAATAAGACAAGCCTATGAGAAACTGTGCGTAGATGGAGTCTTGAAAGAAGAATTCAAAATCATTGAAAGAAAGGGTTTGACCCAAATTTTAAGCTTTCCCACCGTATTCAAAACAGAATGGGTTAGACTTGTATTGAGCAGAATTCATGGTGGAAATTTGTGGTTAGAAGATATTCCCATCAAATTGACCAAAGAAATCATACCTAGAGTAATAGGGTACCGTACCCAACCCTAGATTAGTACAAAACCCTGAGAAGTGAATCAAAGGAGGTTATTGAGAAGAACACAGGTGCCCAGTGGAACAAAAGAGGAATGACAATTCACACCATACAGGATCCTCTAGTTGAGTTTGCTGTTAGAGTCATTGCCCATAAATTCTATCAATCTAGTAGACTCAACAGTGTACCATGTATTGCAGTAGATGTAGGCTAAAAATTGCTGAAAAAGGATCATACTTATGATCTTGTTGAACTGCAACTACAACAGATCAATGAAAACCTAGCTACCATAAGAAGAACAAAGGGCACTCAATGCAAATGTGGAGCAATCCTAGTTTTCATATTCTTTTATGTTCAGAATGAGTTTCCTTCTTTTGGAAAAGTGGCATGGAGGAATGACAGAACCATCATTACTCAAATCAATGAATAAATAGAGAAAATGGGAGAAAATTTTGATACCTTAATGACAAGCTATTTTGAGGATTTCAAGAAATCCATGAAGCAAAGATCAAGGATACCAGATTCCTTAGTAGAAAAACATACTAATGATATATGTTTCTTAGTTGACATTGATTTTACTTATATTCAAGCAGTGATACCAAGGGTAAGATGGCTAAGGCCATTTGGATATGAAATTAATATTGATGAGGCATCTACAACAATAACTGCATTGTTGGTAGAAGAAATAGATAAAAGTGCTCCACATTTTGGCACTTATGATGTGGTAAGATCAAAGATAAACATGGAATTAAAAACTACTTCCACATTGAAGAAGAAAGACAAATTATTAAAGAAAATTAAGAAGAAATTTGGTAAAGAAATTGAGGCTGAAGCAGAAGAAGAAGAAGATGATAGTGATGATGAAGATGAGCAAGAACAAGGGCCAATGGAATTAACTCAAGGTCTTCGAGAAGAAAAGGAGGAAGGTGTAGAGGAAGAAGAAGCCAAGGAAGCAACAATTGAAGCTGAGCCAAAGAAGAGAAAGGCAACAGAACAGCCTTCAGCTAAGTCCAGATCAAAGAAAGCTGCCACGCCATCACCTCAAAAGGCAACAACACGAGCTACAACAAGGGCCTCCACTCAAAAGGCCAAAGAGGAAGTTACAAAGAAGAAACAAAAGAAGAGCCAAGGAAAAGAAGAAGATGTGTGGCTCAACCTGACACTGATGAAGAAGACCAATCTGAAAAGGTAAGCCATTCTTCAGTTGATACCTTATGTAAAATGATTGGAAATGGTGACTTAAGTAATTTAAATAAAGTTGATTTCAGTAAATTTACTAAAGAAGAACAAAATAAGATAGAAGAAACAGTTTATGGAATGATGGCACAGTTCAAGTACACTCCACTTGAATTAGATGAACAATTGCCAAAAGAACTATCAAAAATTGTAGAAGACAGATGACATTTCTGTTTGAAAATGGAGAAGGAGATGAGGGAATCAACCCTAGCAAGTGTATTGCCGGATTTCACTAAGGAACAAGTAAAGAATGCAGTCAAAAGGCACAATAATAGGTTTACACCTAAATACAGGGCATTCTTCATACTCCAAAATAGAATAGAAGAAATTGTTCAAAGAACAATGAAATCATGGAAGAACTTGTACAAAAATATTGAAGATTTTCTTGAAGAAGAATACAAGGAAGAAGCTACTGTACCAATAGAGGAGAGGAGAAAAAGGAAAGAAGATGAAGAAAAGAAAAGAGAAGAAGAAAGAAAAGAAGAAGAAAAAAAGAGAAGAGAAGAAGAGAAGGAAGAAGAAAAGAAAGATGGAGAGGAGGAACAGACACAAAAACAAGATATAATGGGAACAACTGAGCAAGAGTAGCAGCTAGATCAGAGTGTGCAAGACACACAATTGCCACCCCCTAGTCCTCCTCAAGCATCCATCCCACCTGCAAACACTGTAACTATTACTGATGTTCTTGATACTTCTGGTCAGAATATCAATCCATTAACTGTAGAAGATCTCAAAAGAATTCTTGACCAATCTACACAAAAAGCAATATTATGTGCAGATCTAGTATTGGTTAGTATAGATGAATTGCAAAAACTAGTAGAAAGTACAGTCAAAGATAAGGTGAATCCACAAGAACCACCTTCTATCATCTTTACAACTACTAGTAGTCAATTTCAAATGCCATCAAGCATAGTTGATGCTGCAAGACAGAAGCCAAGTGCAGCTGTAGAAAAAGGAATAGAAAAAATAGGACGAACTATTACATCTGATCCTACAGCACAAACACAAGGTGCACTTCCCAAGATTACAATAATTGATCATGGTAGACAGAAGGAGGAGGAAATAGTGAAAACCCCTAAAGAACAGGAGGCAATACAAATATTAATAAATTTTCCTACCTTGGGAACTCCTTGACACCAGCCATTGCAAATATCTGTGCCAACATCTAGTACTACCAGAGTTGTAAGGGTACTTCACTATGGAGACCCTGAATTAGATAAGGAGATAGTCATACTGAGCTATGACTCAAAATCAATAAACATTGATCAAATCAATGAGGTGCAAGAAGCACTGAATAGGAGGAAAAGAAAGGAAATACTCAGGAAGGAGTATAAACAAAAGCAAACACTATATGAGATTAAGGACATCTTTATGGATGCCTTCAGTTTGCAATCACCAGATGAGTAAAAGCATATCACGGAGCAATTAATAGATATTGTTGACCAAGTGACAAATGAAGACCTAGAAACAAATGCAAAACTTATGGAATGGTCAGAAAGAAAATCTCAGGGGAAAGTGAATGAGAAAATATCTAGTCAAATTGCACTTTCACAAATTTAATTGGCAAAGCTTATTGACAAAGTGAAAAAGGTACTTGAGAATATATTCTCATTGTACAAAAAGCTGTGTGATTTTTCATACTTCACACAAGAAACAAGCCAAAAGATACTGAACCTGGAAAGAAATTTAAACATTTCAAGCATGCAACTACCAAATGATCTAGCTCAAAGTGAGAAGCATTTTGCTCAATCGCTTCAAACTCACAAAGAAATAGATGTATTAATATCAGATAAGGCTAATATCAAGGCCAAATTAATACAACTCCAATCCTCCATTACCCCACATTTAGATATACTCCATAAAGAGCAAGTATATACTAAAATTGTTCTCAAGAAAGACCCAAATCTTTCTACATCAGATGGACTTATTCATCTTGCTGCTAAGACTGCCATCCTTCATAAGTCACTGGAAATTGCTTTGAACAATTGGGATGCAGCTCTCAAGATGATTATGGAGGTAAACAACAAATTTTTGGCTAAATATGGTCTTAACCCTTAAACATTCTTTGACATAAGTGTCAAAAAGGGGGAGAAAATAGACAGAATAGGGGGAGATACAGATATTATAAGATAAATTAATAGGGGATAAAAGATACAAAGGAGGAGCTTGATATATAGATAAGGCATAATCAACTTAGGGGGAGTTACAAATTTTTTGAAGTATATATTGTAAGATTTGTAAGTTACAAATTTTGATCAAGTTCTCTTTAAACTCTGTATATACCAATCAGATTAGTAAATGTACTTATAAGGTTAGTTTATTATTTTTGTCACTCATGTCAAAGGGAGAGATTGTTAACCTCATAATGGTTTTTGACACTTGAGTGCCAACACACTTAATCACATTCCACATTGAAACCAAGTACACCATGCATGCCGAGCCACAACAAATGTCGAGTTAGGAAAGACCTCAGGTGCCGAGTGATCTTCATGTGCCGAGTAGTTTTCAGGTGCTGAGTGTTAACAAGTGTCGAGCAACATAAGGTGTCGAGTGATAACAAGTGCTAAGTAACATAAGGTGCCGAGTGTTAACAAGTGTCGAGCTACATAAGATGCCGAGTGATACAGTTTTGTTTAGGTGTCTAGCTATCCAGGAAACAGCATATGCCGAGTATCAGCAATACTTCAGGAGCCAAGTAACTCAGTAGATCAGCATAAGAGTTTGTAATTGCACAAACTATGATGCAAACAATTTTTACAGCCGACATAAAGTGAATTTCGAAAGATTTAATGATGAGATCGAATCTTTTAATTTTCCTATGCAATCTTCATGCAGCCAATAATAAAAATGATGAAGGCATGCAACCAATAGAAGAAATGCAAATAATAAGTGGAAAATGAAGATTGAATATGGATCGTAGATCCATACCTAGCCCTAAATCCTCAAATGTCTTTATAAGGAAGATGAAATTTCATTGTAATAAGAAGGAGTGGACATACAAGGGTGCACAAGGAAATCTATTTTTAGAAGCGAGGGTTATCAAATCACAGAGGATCAAGATCAGAGAAAGCAAAAAAGGTGCTTGCATTTAGCAATCAAGGATTGTAATCTATCAGGATCATTATACCTAATACTTTCTAGCAATTGTATTAGAATGAAAATCCTATGGTAATAGGTTAGCTTAACAACTATTTCATAGATCCTTTAATTAGGTGATTAAATCCTTTAACAAGGTGACACTTCATGTTAAGTGTTTGTAAATCCTCTAACCAGGTCACTATTAATACAGTGTAAAGCCTTTAACAGGACAGACCATCAGAAGTGGTTGAACAATATTGCTGCAGTCATTTTTGTGGGTATCATCCCCACCCCAGTTTTACCTTCTTACTCCTGGAGGGTTTCTGGGTTACCAAATTTTAGTGTTATGAGTTGTTGATGCATGTCTTAGTTCTTGATGTATTTAAATGCATGCAATTTACTATCAGTTAAAAGTTTTATTGGCTAAAGTGTGATACTTATGATTCACCCCCGCTCTCATAAGTACTCTTTCCATATTTCAATATTCCAATAGGGAGAGGATTCCTTAAATAGGCAAAGGGCTTGAGGGATCAAGGGCTAGGATGCAAGGATGGGAGAAAGTTTATGGAAGGTTTAGATTGAATGAGAGGAGAGCACATGGATTGTGCTTACTTACAGCCAATCAGGGAGTGACACATGTCACAGGGTCATTGGTTAGAGCAAGAGGGGTTGAGGGGTCAACAAAGGAGGCTCAAAGCTCATAAAGATCCTCATAATGGCTTGTAAGAGCAATAAATGGGCTTGTAAGAGTCATTTATGGCTTTGTGGGCTTCATAAAGTTTTATGGTTGGGATATTTGTGAGAGAGTTGAGATATTTTGACTTGGGTTCGATTAAGAAAGTCTTAAGCTTGACTTAGGAATGTGCAAATGATTAAGGCTTGGATTAGGCTTGGGTTAAGATTAGATTAGGCTTGTTAGAGATGGGCAAGTGGATGGCATTTAATGAGGGTGGGTGAAGGAGGAGATATTTGTTGGCTTTGACTTGGGTTAGCAAGTCTTAACCCATGTTTAGGGAATATGACAAGGTTAGGGGGAGGGGATTAGGATTAGGGTCAAAGATAAGGATTGACATCTTCTAGAAGAGTCTAGGCTTTGGATGAGGATGAAGACTTTCTAGAAGAGTCTAGAACTTCCTAGGATGAGGATAAATAAGCTTTTTAGGAAATAAATAAAGTTTTATTTATTTCAAGGGTTTGGGTTGAGGAGACATTTATTAAAATATTTTTAATAAACATGAGGATTAATATTTAATCTTAATTAAATATTTTTAGTAGGGATTAGGGGTAGGAAATGATGGGATTACCTTTAATCGAAATTAAAGAAGGATTAGAAGATTTTGGAAGAGGTTAGTGGTCTTAAGGAAATTGGCCAAGTTTGGGGCAAAAAATAAATAAATAATTTATTTTGGGATTTTTGGTCAATTTATTATTTAAATAATTAATAAATAAGGAAATAATGTTTAAATAAGATTTAAACATTTTTGGCAGGGATTCCTTAATTAAATATTTTTAATTAAGATAAAGGGATTTAATGGCATAAAAATAAATAAAATAATTAATTAATTAATAAATGATGATGTCATCAGGGACTTTTTCAAAAAATAAAAATACTTTATTTTCTAAAGGATTTTTAGATGTCTACACATCCTTCCTCTATCCTTCCTCCATACAAGTATACCTTTAGATGGGAAGAACTTTTGTACATAGAAAAATAAACAAGTTAAAAGTGAACCAAAGTTACAAGGATTTTTCTTTGAATTTCTTATGCTTTCCATATTCTTGTTGAATTGGTTTAGCATCAACTCAGCAAGGTCAAGTGATAAGTTATTCTTGACCACTTTGTATGCTAAATCTACTACTTCACATGACATGTTGTTGAGTCTACTCAAACTGTAAATCTTGTGAGTGATGACATGTATCCCAAAATTCAATTCCATGTCTATAAGATAGTTGATCTTCATTGCCCTTCCATCCCACTCAGCAAGGGTTTTCTTCTCAAGCTCGACTCAACTTAGGGTTTTGGTCATTTTAGCTTTTGCCAACATAGGAAGACTAGTGATCTTATGAATCATCTTCTTGGTTATAAAAATAGGTTGTTCCAACCACAATTGACCATTGTGCACATAGCTAAGAATGAATCTTATCCATTTAATCTTGAAATCCTGTGGCATATTTGGAATGTGAGTCAAACCTTTGACTTCAAGCTTAGGTTTTAACACATCATTCACATAGCTTTTCCAAGGTTTCATCCATTTCCAATGTTCCAATATATTGAATAGAACACTTAATGAAAAAATGTCATTGATTAATAGTAGCTTCGATGAAATTTGTGATTAAGCTCCGCTTGGATCTAGGATTTCTATAATGACAGGACTCAGCTTAAAATCTGGTGCCTTCCATTCCACACCTTGAAATAACATATTAGATCCTTTTTTTGATTTACTACTAGTGGATATCATTTCACTCAGTAGGGTTTTGTGAAAACATGAAAATCTCCAATAGTGATTTTCTTAGGTTGCTTGAATGCATAGAAGTCATGTTGCACAAGTAGCTCTATAAAATTTTTGTTGACAAATGACTACAATTCCATCGTTTTATCAAATTTTGCCTTTCAATTGCCATAAATTCTTGGTACAATTCTTCACTCAAATGATAGACTGTTATCCACTTCATTTGTAGAGTCATTCATGACTTGATAACCACAAAAAACTTAGTTACTCCCAACCTTGCTAGGCAAGGTCTTGCAACCTGACCTCACTCGGTAATAACTGACATCTTTTTCGTGGTCATCCCTTTGCATCTTGAATGCTAGTATGGATCTTTCATTCTATTGACTGGAACTGGTGTAAGAATTATTCTTCAGAATCCTAGTTCCAATTCTCCTTGAGAGATCAAGTGGAAATACTTGAGTCACCCAATTCTTGAGTGACATGATCATCACTGCTCTAACTTACATTTTCAGAAGATTTTGGAATCTATTGTTGTCTCATATGCTTTTGCCTTCTTTTCATCTTCAATTCTTCTAGTATTCATACAATTCTTAGCGAGATAACCAAGTTCTATATAGATAAAACATCTTTTGGTGGTGTCTCTTGTCCTCATGTGATGTTTTACACAATTCATTCTAATATGTTCAAATTCACCACAGTAATGATATCTGCACCAGGTGTTATAATCCCAACCAAATATAGCTTTTACAATCAATTTTGCTTAGTTTAGTATATTAGTTTTTCATTCTGAGGATTTGAGCCCATGTTTCTTGCATTTGTCACATTTGCCTTCAAATTTAGGTTTTTCTTTGCATTTATTAGCTTTATGACCATGCTAATTGTAGTTGTAGCATTTTCCATTGAATTTAGCTTTCCCGTTGCTCCAACATTTGTTTGATGTATGCCCAATCTTACCATAGTGGTTGCAAGTAGGTTTTTGATTCTTTTGAGCTCCTTTCTTAGATGATTCACCTTTTTTTGTATATCCAATTCCTGCTATACCCTTTTCTTTGAAGTGACTTTTCCCATTCAATTGATTCATGTGTTCTTGAGATTTCATCATCCTCTCATTGGTTTGCTTTTCAATGTTTAAATCATTGAAAAACCTTTCATTTTATTATTATCTTAGATTCATATTTCTTCATTTGCATTTGTGAGCTGATTAATGAAGTTTACTTGCTGAAGGGATAAATGCTAAATCTCATTATTCTTTCCTTCTATTTCTTCTTTTATCTATTTTTTCTCTTCCATAACTTCACATAATCTTACTGACTAAATTTCTTGCTCTCTTCTTAGTTTTATTACTTCCTCTTGAAGTGAACCATTCTTTTCTAATAATTCTTTGATTGCTTCATTGGCTTCATCTAGATTACTTGCTAAATGGATGTCTTGAATTCTTTCTTCAATGTAGAGGTGATCATTCATCTGGATTGCAAGATCTTTTTTTTTTTTGAGAGATTGAGAGAGTTGCTCTTTTTCTTTCTTGAGTTGTGCAATAGCCATTTCCAAATCTAGCTTCTCATTGTCAATAGCCTTGTCAAGTCTGAATACCTCCATAGCCTTTGATCTTTGCTCAAGCTATTAAAATTTTCTTTGAGAACCAAAAAGGTTATGATACCAATTGTTGGAATATATATGATAGGCTAAGTTACTAGGAGGGGAGGGGTGAATCAGTAACTAATAAAACTTTACTCTTTAATTACCAATTAATTCTTCATATGTAATCTGATCTAATTACATGCATGAGAAATTGAAAAACATTAAGTATTCAAAACACTTTGACACACAATTTTGGTGACCCAAAAACCTTCCAAATAGAAAGAAAAACTGGGTTGGGGATGATACCCACAAGCTTTAGTACTACAATATAAAGTAGGCTTGTTAAGGCTTACAATGATCACTTCTGATGATTTTCCTTGTTAGGAGCTATAAGAACTACTAGGTCCACCTTGCATATGGATTTACAAACATACAATAAAGTATGCACTCGGTAAAGAGATTTACAAAAGACTGTTAAGTCTACCTTGTGAAAGGATTTAACTGATCCACCTAGTAGGATGAAACAGTGGCTGATCTCTAATCTACAACTTGATTTTTTGAATGAGATCCCTTTGAGTGTAATGATCATCTTATAGTGATGGATAAATCTTTACTGCTCCTTATACTACTTGTAGCCTTGTACTTTTCTCTTCTACTCTTCTCTTCTTGTTACATTACTTACATATTTATCTTTTTGGATGTGATACAATATATTACATAAATACCAATCCAATTCAAAAATCAACAAAGTCAGCTACATTAAAAGTTTACACAAAATACGCAAAGTCAGCCCAAACTATAGGAACTCAGGTTTTGAAGACTAGCTCGGTGAGGTTCTAATATTTGACATCCATAGTCAATGCTCGACATCACCATGCATTTGGTAGATGTAGAAGCTCGATCCATTCTGATCACTTTCTAAGTAGTCTAAACTTAGTCTGCACTGGTGACTTGGTGAATACTGTGAAACTTGGCATATAATTTGAATCACTTGATTCATACTACATGGCTCAGTAAATGCTATCAATATAAGCTTGGTATAAACTGAATCACTTCGTTAACACTAAGTGGCTTGATCAACACTAGATTCACATTATTGTTACTATAAACTTGGTAAGCACTGCCTAACTCAGTTTGCACTAAGGAACTTGGTAAACCTTATCAAGCTTGGTTTACACTGTTGATCACCATTATGGTAGAGACTATATAGTGAAAACTAAATACTGTTCTTTGGATTCAATAGCAACTGTAGAACTTGGTAGAGATTGAAATGCTTGGATAACTCTGCTAACTGTACAATATGCTCGATAGATACTTATAATCTGAATATGTATGTGTCGCTAATAAAAAACATGACTATAATGTCAACAAGGTAGACTCACTACTTTTGAACTCTCTAATTTTGATAATTCAAAACTAAAAAATGTTAAACATGCTTTCAAAGCTAAAGTGTCACTGAAAGAACCTAAATAGAAAAAGAAAAAGGTCAAACATGTTTATAGTGACAATGATATAGATGAAGATTGTGTAGAAGAGCTTGAAGCATTACTGGCAAGGGGATTTTATAGAGGAAAAGGGAAATACAAAGGTAAGCTACCTATCATGTCTTTCAATTGTAATGAGGTTGGTCATATTGCTGCTAGGTGTCTAGAGAAGAAGAAGAATAGAAGTGGAGATAAATACAGAGGTAAAAGAGATGAGAACAACAAAGATTATAAAGACAAAGGAAATAAGTCTTTCTAAATTGTTGAAGAGGAAAAAAAAGATGGATCTAATGACCATGATGATGAAGTTGTGTATGTTTCCATGAAAGATGATTCTGATGAAGATGAGGCAATTGCATTGATAGCTTATGTGAACAAAAGTGATAGATAGATCATTAATAGCGGATGTTCACATCACATGACTGGAGATAAAAGTAAGTTTATTACCCTTGATTACTACAATGGAAATAGTGTTAGATTCTGTAATGATGCACCATGTCTGATAAAAGGTAGAGGATCATTCAAACTAATAGAAAAGATCATGTGTGACAACTCTTACTATGTAGAAGGACTTAAGTATAACTTATTGAGTTTGGTACGATTGAATAGTTTAGGCTGCAAAGTTGAATTTTATAACAAGAAAGAAAATATCAATGACACTGATAGAAAACTAATTGAAAATGGAGATCATGTTGGAATTAACAAATAGGAAGTATACTTCTCCTGGGGGGGGGAGGTGGTGAATCAGAAGTTGTAAACTCTACCAATAAGAATTTCAACTTTAAAACATTGCATGCATAAACATATAGTAATAACATGTAAAGCAAATGCATCCATATAAACACTTGACACCAGATATGATTACACAGAAACCCTCAAATGAGAAGGTAAAACTGGGGTGGGGATGAACACATAACTCTTCACTACTACAACAATAAAGTTCACTTGTTAAGGTTACATGTTTTGACCATTCTCATGATTTGCCCCATGAATGGCTAGCCCTATTAAAGGCTTACAAAAGATTGTTAAATCCTACCTTGTTAAAGGATTTTAATACCCTGTTAAAAGTGCGCTTGACTAAAGGACTTTAGAACACTCACTTGGAATGTCACCTTGTTAAAGGCCTTATAAAATGGCTATTAAACCAACCTAAGTCCATACGATTTCATTCTACTGTAACAATTGTTAGAGAGTATAATAGAATGTTTGATCTGATACACTTAGAATCTAATATTGCTGATTTTAGATCCTAATTTAGTTAATCTCGATCCTCTCTGATCTAATATAAAAATTCTATAACTTTGATACTTTGTTTAGCCAACTAATTCTATAGTTTTTTCCTTCTTCTAAGTTATTTCGCCCCTTTCACTTCCTTCAAGACTTCGCTAGCATTCTCTCCTTGCATGCCTTCTTTCTCACACTTTTAAGTATGGGGCTTTGTCTCTCCTTTAAAAATATTTCATGACTTAAGGTTAGGTATGAATCTATGATTGAGATTCATCCAAATTTCCCCCTCAACTCTTCCATTTTTCTCATTGGTTGCATGTTGATTACATAGGGAATCCAAATAGATTCAATCTTGTCTCTAATCCTTTGAGATTTATCCATATGTCGGCTCAAAAATGGTTTACATTTTAGTTTGTGAAAGCACAAACTCTTATGTTGATTCTGTGTTGTTTGGCACATATTGATTACTGATGTTCGACACATACTAAAATTCTATCCTGCTCGACACTTGAACTTGCTCGGCATCTATTGTTCACTCGGTACTTGAAACTTGCTCAGCATTGTCTGTTTGCTTGACATCTGAATGATTCGTCACTTGTTGAATTTTTGGCTTGATACATATTGCAACTTGGCATCTATATTATACTTGGCATGAATTTAGAAAATTTCTTAAGTGTGTTGACACTCAATTGTCAAAACCAATCTAAGATCAACAATCTCCCCCTTTGACATGAGTGGCAAAAACACTTAACTACACATGATGAATCTAATCTCCTCAAGTACAATATACATTCTATTTGGCATATATACAAAACTTCAAAATTGCTAGAAATACTAAAAATTTTGTAACTCCCCCTGAGTTAATGAACCTTTTATGTATCCAAAATCTCTCTAAGTAGAGTGATTTACCATTGCTGATACTCCTTCTCTTTATTCTAAATTCTGATACTCTATATTGGATATGTCTTGTTATGCGTTGTTTCCTGCTATTTTCTCTCCTCTTTTTTGTTCTCTATTTGTTTTGGCTCCCCCTTTCACATGTCTCCCCTTGTAGATTATGTCTCCTTCTGGCCTTTTGATTTTTTCTCCTTCTTTACAATTTCTCCCCCTTTTTGACACTTATGTCAAAGGGTCTATACACTAACTGAGTATTTTTCCAAAAAGGTCTTGTTTACATCCATCACAATTCTTAGAGCAGCATCCTAGTTTTGTATTACAACCTCTAGGGATTTTATTTGTATTGCCGTCTCTACTACAAGGTGAACTAATCCATCTAATGTTGTAAGATTAGGATCTTTTTTCAATAAATTTTTTGCATAGGCTAGTTCCTTTTGGAGAATCTCCATGTGAGGGGTTACGGTAGCTTGTATTTGAACTAATTTGGCTCTAGTATTAGCCTCTTCTACTGTCAATATAGCTAGTTCCTTTTGTGTGTGAAGCATTATGTGAAATTTCTTCTCACTTTGACCTCTATCTTTTGGCAATTGCATGCTTGATATTTTCGAATTTCTTTCCAAGTTCATTATTCTTTGGCTGGTTTCTTGTGTGAAGATTAAAGGATTGTATAACTTTGTGTATAGTGAGAATATATTCTGAAGTATTGTCTTCACCTTTTCAATTTTCATCGCTAGCTCTACTTGTGATAGTGCTATTTCACTAGATATTCTTTCATTTACCTTTTCTTGAAATTTATTTTCTTACCATTCCATGAGTTTTACATTTGTCTCCTGGTCTTTATTAGTTACTTACTCAACAATTTTTGATAGTTGTTCCAATATTGGCTTGGTTTCATCAGGTGCATGCAAGCTGAATGCATCTAAAAAGATGTCTTTTATGTCAATTAGTGCTTGCCTTTGTTTATACTCATTTTGAGTATATCCTACTTCTTCTTCCTCTCTAATGCCTCTTGCACCTCATTAATCTGGTCTATGTTCATGGTTGCATAGTCATACTTTGGAATGACTATTTCTTCATCTAATGTAGGGTCTCCATAGTGAATTACCCTTGCAACCTTTGTGTAGCTGGAGCTTGGTGCTAAAATTTGGAGTGGTATTGCTTCGGTGCTTGAATTTTGAGGATGTCTCGTAGGAGTCCCAATGGTTGGTAGATTTACCAAAGTTTGAATTGGTTCTTGCTCCTTTTCCTTTGGAATCTCCTTCTCCTCCTTTGATTTGTCTTTATTAATTACTATTGTTTGTGGTGGTGCACCTTGTACTTGTGCAGTAGGAGCAAAAATATCCATTTGTCCTATTTGTTCCTTTACTGGCTCCACAGTAGTTGTAGTAACTTTAACTGTAGAATCAACCTTAGCTGATGTATCTTGTGCAGATTTCTCTTTAGGTTGTTCACTTGTAGCTATAGGGATGTCAAAAGATTTTTCTTGTGTTGTCATCTTGTCTCTAGTCAGGTCAGCTATTGCTTTCTACAACTCATCTACACTGACCAATACTAGATTATTGCATAATTGAGCTTGTAGAGTTGATTGGTCAAGGATCTTCTTAAGATCCTCTACAGTCAATGGATTGATGTTTTGAACAGATTTGTTAGGAACATCCTTCACTTTGATTGTTTTTTCAAGTTTTTTGTTGTCATGTGGAGGACTTAGAGGTGGAAACTATGTATCTTGCACATTCTGATCTATTTGCTGTTCTTCAACAACTACCATATTATCTCCCTTTTTTGTTTCCTCCTCCACTATGGCATCTGCCTTTTCCTTCTCACCTTCTCCTTCCTTATCACTTTCATCCTCTTCTCCATTATTTCTTCCCTCAAAGGGATCTTCTTCTCCTTCTTTGATAGTTGTTAGGCCATAAATCAATTTCCACATTTGAGTGAACTTCTTGACAGCATCTTCAATCTTATTTTGAAGAATGCTAAATGCTCTATATTTGGGTACAAATTTTCTCCCATGCTTCTTGTTAGCCTTAGTTATTTTCTCTTTTGTGAGATCTGGAATTACTCGAGCCAATGTAGACTCTCTTATTTCATTTTCCATGTTGAGGCAATAATGCCATTTATTTTCAACAATAGAATATAAATCTTTAGGCATTGAATTGTCAAGTTCAAGTGGGGTGTTCTTGAACTTGGCCATCATGGTATAGATTGATTCCTCAACCATTTTTTTTTCTTCCCTACTCAACTTATTGAAATCAATGCTCTTCAAGCATGTTAAGTCTGCAATATCTTTAACATTATTGCAAATATTTTCTAAATCAGACCTGGTGGCATGACTTACCACTCTAAATTGGCTTGTATCTTCTGACTCGATTGTTTCTTCATCAGAGTCAGGTTGTGCAACATATTATCTTCTTATCTTCTTTTGAATTGGACCTATTTGCTCAATAGCCTTCTTCTTCTCTTTATTTTTCTCTTTTTCCTTTTGGGTGGTAGCCCTTGTAGTTTCTCTTATGGCTACAGTAGGCTTGGCTAGGCTTGGCTTTGTAGTCTTTTAACCCTTGGGCTGAGCTGTAGGCTATTTTTGATCTTTTCCCTTCCTAGGCTTAGGTTTAGTTGGTGCTTCCTTAGATTTTTCCTCCTCAAAACCTTCTTCCTCATCTTCTCCCATGCCTTGTGTTAAGGAAAGTGCCTCTTGGCCCTATTCTTCTTCTTCTTCTTCATCATCAGCTTCCTCTTCATCTTCTATAGTCCCTTCTCCAAATTTGGCTTTAAGATTATTGACCAATTTATCCTTTTTCTTTAGAGTTGAGGTAGTTTTGAACTCCATTTCCATGTTAGAATTCAATAAATCATAGGTGCCAAAAGGTTTTGTACTCTTATCAATTTCTTTTGCAAGCAATGTTTTGATTGCTCCTGATGCCTCATCAATGTTTATTTCATATCCTAATGGCCTTAGCCATCTCACTCTTGGTACTGCTACTTGGATATAAGTATAATCAATTTCAACTAAGAAACAAAAATCATTGATATGCTGATGTACTAGAGAGACTGGAATCTTTAGTCTTTGCTTCATGGACTTCTTAAAGTCCTCAAAATAGCTTGTCATGAGGGTTTCAAAATTGGCTTCCATCTGCTCTATGTAGTCATTAATCTGTATAGCTATAGACCTATTGGTCTTCTAGCTTATCTTACCAAAGGAAGGAAATTCATTCTAAACATAGAAAAAGATGCATATCAAGATTGATCCAAACTTACACTGAGCACTTTTTGATCTTCTTATTACTCCTAGGTTCTTCATAACCTGTTACGGTTGTAGTTCTGCTAGATCATATGTATAATCCTTCTTGAGAAGTTTGTATCCCACATCAACTGCAATGCATGGTACACTATTTAGTCTGCTTGACTAATAGAATTTTTGAGATATGATACTCAAAGAAAATTCTAGAAGAGGGTCTTTGATTGTGTCAATGGTCATGCCTCTTTTATTCCACTTTGCCCAGTGTTTTTCTCAATGGCTTCTTTTGACTCACTCCTTAAGGTCTTTGGTCATTCTAGGGTTGGGTATCTTGTCACCTTATGTATGATTCTCTTTAACAACTTGATGGGTCCACCTTCCAACCATAGGCATCCATCGTGAATCTTGCTCAAAACTATTCTAATCCATTCAGTCTTGAAGATGGTAGGAAAATCTAGGGCATGAATTAAGCCTTTCCTTTAACCAATCTAAAATTCTTCCTTCAATACCTCGTTATCACATAGTTTATCATAGGCTTAATGAATCTCCATGTGACCAATTTCTCCAACCTTACAATTGTAGCATTTTCTAACATCTTCTGCCATTACAACTTTTGGTGGAATAATGGATAGTGCGCTAGCAGGGTCATTTTTGTATGCAACTTTAGGTATTGTCCTAATATTTGGTTGTTTGACTTCATTACTGACCAACCGAACCTCAAATGGTTCCTTGTCTTTGGGATTTCTTGAACTAGAGGCCATTTTGCAAAACTAGGGTTTCAAAAGATGTAAAACTTTGTAACTACGTAACTAGGCACTTGAGAAATACCTTAGATCGATGAAACTGTGTTGAATCTTTGCTAGAATCTTTGCAAAAGGATTCAATCTCTACTTGGAACTTCTATTCTTTTCTCGCTCTTCTCTATGTTTGAATGATGAAAAATGATCAAAAAATTGACCTTATACCCTTCAATACATAACATTTAATTCTTACTGCATATACAGTTGTACACTTGGCTCCTTGTGCAATTTTTCTTTTACTCAACTTCCATTGATTTTCCAACACTTGGAATCTACTAAGATTTCGCTTACTCAGCTTCAATAGGAATTTCTTTTTACTCAACAACCACTATTAACTCGGCTTCAACTGACTTTGGCAAACAACTCGACATATACGAGGATTTTACTCAACATCTGAAGACAACCTTCCTTACTCGACAACAATGTAAAAACTTTAAAGATTTGACCTTACTTCTTTATTAATGCTAATCTATCCTTTTTAGTACTAAATCATTTTAGGAATTGATGTATGATAAAGCATTTAAATATTAGTCCCACATACCTTTCTTTTTCTTAGTTTGATGAAGTATGACCACTTGACCCTTTGGGTGAAGTGATCCCTTCATTTGATGTACTACATCCATCTTTCTTCTTCCATGTCTTATTTATTTCTCCTCTAATGTGCTCAACATCTACCTTGCCTTTTCTTTATTGGGCAGTGCTTGCTAATATGACTAGTCTTCAAACAAATAAAGCATGTAATTTGGCTCAACCATCTATTGTAGCTTCCACTAAAATGTGTTCTTATGCAATTCTCAGGGATGTGTCCATACTCTTGATAGTAGTGACAGCTATGTCTTGTATTATAGTCCCAATGGTAGGAATTTTTATGGCTTCTTCCCTTGTTTGATGACCAAGTGTACTTGGATCTACACTCAAAGGCTTTGTGTCCAAACTTCTAACAATTGTAGCAGTGTCCTTCAAATTTTGGTGCATGCATGGTCCTAGTTATGCATTCATGTGCCTGATGACCTTTTCTATTGCACTTGTCATATTCTTTGGCTTGGCATTTTGACTAGCATTCTTGCTAATGTAGACATTAGCTATATGTCCTTTCTTTCCATAGTGATGATAAGTAGGTTTAGAGTTCTCACCTTTATTGTTTCTTTCCCCAGCAACTTTGGATGATTCTTCTTCTTTAGTACTTGTGTAGCCCAAACCTGATGTGTGTTTACTGGATCTAGGGGATTTCAGTAGTTGCTCAAAGTATTTGATGGCTTCATTTGGCTTGTTGAAGTTTTCAACAAACTCCTTTCTTTTTAGTTCATTTTGCAGTTGCTCATTCTACAACTTCAATGTAGTTATCTCAATGTCCTTAACATTCAACTCATGTTGGGCATTCATCATTTGACTTAGGGTGTCTAGTTGCATGTTTGAGATCCTAGATAGCTTTGCTGGTTTTTCTTCCAATATATTTGAAAAGATTGTTTTCTCCTCTTCAATCATGGCCTTATCCAATATGGCTTTCTTCTTTTGTGTAGTCACCTCACATAGCAGTATAGCTTGTGATTCTTGCTCCAACTTGAGATTTCTGATCTCCTCAACTTGTGCTTTGTTCTTCTCCATGAGATCTATAATTACTGCATCAAATTCACAAGAGTTACCATCTACAAATAACTTTTTTGTGTCAATCTCCTTGTATTGAGTGTCATTATCAGCTATGGAAATCTCTTTCCTTCTCTTTAGTGAACCCCTCAAAGCATCTTTGGCTTCATCTAATTGTTGTAGTAAGAGGTGTATCTCAATCTCCTAATTTTCAATGGTCTTTGTCAACTTGAAGACTTCCATCTCAAGATCTTTTCTCCAAGCTATGAGGCTTCTCCTGATGAGAACTTGCCTCTAATACCCATTGTTGGAAATAACAAATTGGAAGTATACTTCTGAGAGGGGGGTGGGTGGTGGTGAATCAGAATTAGTAAACTCTACCAATAAAACTTTCAACTTGAAGACATTGCATGCATAAACATATAGTAATAACATGTAAAGAAAATGCATCCACATAAACCATTGAGACCATATATGATTACCCATAAACCCTCCAATGAGAAGGTAAATTTGGGGCGGGGATGACACCTAGAACTCTTCACTCCTACAACAATAAAGTTCACCTGTTAAGGTTACATGTTTTGACCATTCTCATGATCTCTCTTGTGAAAGGCCTGCCCTATTAAAGCCTTACAAAAGGTTGTTAGATCCTACCTTGTTAAAGGATTTTAACACCCTATTAGAAGTGTGCCTAGCTAAAGGACTTTAGAACACTCACTTGGAATGTCACCCTATTAAAGGCTTTATACAATGGTTGTTAAACCAACATAAGTCCATAGGATTTCATTCTATTATAACAATTGTTAGAGAGTACAATAGAATGTTTGATTTGATACACTTACAATATGATATTGCTAATTTTAGATCCTAATTTAGTTCATCTCAATCCTCTTTAATCTAATATGAAAATGCTATAACCTTGATACTTTGTGCAGCTAATTGATTCTACAATTATGTCCTTCTTTTAAGTTAATTCACACCTTTCACTTCCTTCAAGACTTCGCTAGCATTCTCTCCTCGCATGCCTTCTTTATCATACTCTATAAAGTATGGGGCTTCATCTCTCCTTTAAAAAGATTTTGTGACTCAGGGTAAGGTATGAATCTACGATTGAGATTCATCCAACTTTCCTACTCAAATCCTTCCATTTTTCTCATTGGTTGCATGTTGATTGCATAGGGAATCCAAATAGATTCGATCTTATCTCTAATCCTTCAAGATTTATCCATATGTCAACTCAAAAATTGTTTACATCTTCGTTTGTGAAGGCACAAACTCTTATGTTGATTCTGTGTTGCTCGACACATACTGATTACTGATGCTCAACACATACTAAAATTCAGTCTTGCTCAACACTTGAAGTTGCTCAACATCTATTGTTCTCTTAGTACTTGAAACTTGCTTGACATTGTCTATTTGCTTGACATCTGAATGACTCGACACTTGTTGAATTTCTAGCTTGGCACATATTGCAACTTGGCATCTATATTATACTCGGCATGAATTTAGAAAATTTCTTAAGTGTGTTGATACTCAATTATCAGAACCAATCTGGTAATCTATTTTATCTTGACATGAATGATGCTACTTATCTTGTAGAATTTGGTGATGTGTGCCTATGGAACAAGAGGTTATGTCATGTTAACTTTGATAACTTAGTTAGTATCATTAACATGAAAAGTGTAAGAGGTTTGCCTAAATTGAAGAAACTTGATAATGTGATTTGCAAATAATGTCATTTAGGCAAGATGACAAAATCTAGTTTTAAAAGTAAGACTCACTTCTCAAAAGAAATTCTAGAATTAGTTCATATTGATTTGTGTGGACCAATTGATGTGCGAAGCTACAAAGGTGTAAAGTACCTTTTCTTGTTTGTTGATGATTATCCTAGGATGATGACATTTATGTATTTGAAACAAAAATCTAATGCTTTTCAATTGTTTAAGTGGTATTTGGAAAAAGCTTGAAATTTGAGATCTGATAGAGGTGGAGAATTTACATCAAATGAGTTTGAGATATTTTGTAATGACAAAATAATCAAAAGATAGACTTTTTCACTTAGAACCCCTCCAAAAAATGGGATTGTTGAAAGGAGGAATATATCTATAATGGAATGTACTAGAACATTGATGATGGAGAAGAATTTTTCTATGAAATACTGGAGATAAGCTATAAGTACAACTATCTATACTTGAACCGAGTACAAGTCAAGAAAAGTATAAATTCCAAATCTTTTGAACTATGGTATGGATACTCACCCAATGTAAAATATTTTAAGGTATACATTCTTAAGGATAATAGGAATGGTAAACTTGATGCTAAAAGTGAAGAAACTATATTCCTAGGCTATTCCACTAGAAGTAAAGCTTATAAGTGCTTAAATACTAACACCAACAAAGTTGTGAAAGTTGCAAATGTGAAGTTTGATGAATATATAGAGGTACATGAAGTTGAATCTAAGAAGGAACCTACAGAGTAAAAAACCTTCATGTAATACTATGAAGATATGAATGTAGATTAAGTTGTGAATCAAGGTGTAAATCAACAACAACAAGTATCAATAACTTTCAATTTACATACAATGAATTCTAAGTTGCATTCATGGGCCAAGTTGTAGATAGAAGCCAAGGTAAATTTTTATATTGACATTAGTATACATGAAAGGAATGCTAATTTACCTAATAGAAAAGTACACATTGATTCTGAAGTTGACATGCCCATTGAAGAAAGAAGACAAGAATGAAGATTGTCAAATTATGTCAAGAGACATCACCCTGCTAAAAAAATTATTGGAAATAAAGAAGCTAGACCAATGAAAAGGAATAGGTTGAGAAGTGATGCATTTTTTTTGAGTATGCATGAGCCTAAGTCAGTGAAGGATGCATTAGAGTGAATGAAGACTGGAGTAAAGCCATGAAAGAAGAGATTGATCAGATTGAGAAGAACAAAAAATTGATTCTAGTACCTAGACCAGAGAACAAGAATGTGATTGAAACCAAGTGGGTGTATAGAAACAAACTAGATGAGAATGGTGAAGTCACAAGGAATAAGGCAAGATTATTTTGCAAGGGATATGCACACGAAGAGGAAATTAACTATGGAGAGACATTTTCCCCTATTGGAAGATTGGAAGGAGTAAGAACTCTTCTTGCTTACTCTATGTACAATGGTTTCAAAGTTTATAAAATATATGTGAAGTCAACATTTTTGAATGTTATACTTGAAGAAAAGGTTTAAATTGAACAACTAGAAGGATTTGTTGATGCAAACAAGAAGAACACACAATGTAGATTACACAAAGCTTTATATAGTTTAAAGTAAGCCCAAGAGCACGTTATGAAAGGTTTCACAATTATCTTGCGAAGATTGGTTCTAAGAAGACTGATGATAACAACAATCTATATTTGAAGATAGAAGGAGGTAAAAGGATTTTACTAGTTGCAATATTTGCTGATGACATCATATTTGGAGGACAAAATGCATTGTGTAAGACATTTGCAAATGAAATGAAGAAAGAATCTGAGATGTCTATGTTTGGAGAGATGAAGTTCTTTGTTGGTTTGCATGTATATCAAATGAAATATGGCATTTACATCACTTAGTCTATGCATGTAAAGGAAATATTGAAATTTTTCAATATGAAGGGTTCAAAACCTGTTTGCTCTCCTATGGTGACAGGACACAAACTATCCAAAACTGATGATTTTGCTGAAGTAAATCAAACATTGTTAATGTCTATGATTGGAAAATTACAATATGTAGAACATAGCAGACCTAACATTGCATTAGTTATTGGGATTATTGCAAGGTTTTTTGTAAATCCTAAGCAGGGTCATTTGATGGTTGTTAAAAAGGATCATGAGATATTTGAAAGGAATAGAAGACTATGGTCTATACTACAAGAAAAATGATCATTTGAATTAAGAGCTTATATAGATGATGATTGTATTGGAAACATTGATGATAGAAAGAGTACAATTGGTGGAGCATTTTTCTTAGGAAAGGGATTGGTCACTTGGACTAGTAAGAAATAATATTATATATCTCAATCTACTGTTGAAGCTAAATATGTGGCTACTACAGTGAATTGTATAAATGTGGTATGGATTAAAAAACTACTCAAAGGAATGGAGAAATAAATTAATAAACCTGTGGTAATTTATTGTGATAATACAAGTGCTATAAAAATATCAAAGAACCCTATGATGCCTATAAAGAAAAAGCACATTGTAATCAAGTCTCATTACTTGAGAGAGTTGGTTCAAGACAAAGAAGTGAAAATGGAATATGTGAATACAAAATTACATAAAGCTTATATATTCACAAAAGATTTACCTAAGGATGCCCATGAATATTTTAGAGGTAAACTAGGGGTGATAACCCCTATCCAAAGATACATAAGAAACAAGAGTAGAGCCCTGCATCAACTAAGTTGATTATCATATTTTAAAAATTGCGTGTAGTGGATCTTACTTTAGGAGCTTCTTAAAGTAATGAAGGAGCTGAATCAAAAGATTTATAGTAACATACAAGGTGATAGAGGGAGAACCTGAATTGATTATATCTACATGAAAATATGACAAGTCTTTCATATTGTTGTCAAAGAGGGAGATATAGGAAAGAGTGAGAAATTACTAGTGAGGGAGAAGATACATTGAAGGATATTGACATAGCTTACATTACCCTATACAAAGGAAGGACATATACTAATAGAGGGAGAAATTTCAAAGATATTAATTTTCTTTTTGGTATTGTTGTTAGTATTGGTTTGTCATCAATGCCAAAGAGGAATATTGTTAAAAAGAGATTGTTTGAAGTGTAGAACCTATCATGGAACAATCATTATTTTGTCCAAGGTATACTTTAAGAAACCCCTCCTTTAGAAAAGGTGTAAAAAATTGGTGAAAGGTGTAAAACATTTGACAAAAAAATTTATTTTTTGCAGCGAAAAAAATAGTTTAGAAAAAAATAATAATAATCTCCATTGGTGAATCATTCATAGTCTCTCAAAAAACGTATAAAATCTAGGCGAATTGTGTTGTTTTAAAACCACAAAAAAAATACATTGGCGAAAAAATAATAATAATCATAGTAAAATTTTAATTTTTTGGGTGAATCATTTCATATTATTAGACATAAAATATATACATTAGTGAAGTCGATGACATCGGAGGTTCACAAAGGGTTTCATCAGTTTGAAGTTGGTAGTTGTGAAACCATTAGAAAGGCTTTAACAGGTTTATCAGAATGTCATTGTCAAAGTGAAAGTTAATAGTTTCTGTGTTGTGAAACTGTAAGGAGGGTAGAGATTGCATCATCACTGGTTGAAAAGATAAAGGATGAGTTAACGTTGTGACTTTGCGAAAAGGAGATTTCATGGCATTGGTAGTTAAATGATGAAGGTGAAATTTTATGTTGCAAAGTTGCAAAAAAGGGAGATCTCATCATTGGAGGTTTTTTTCTAGGTAGTTAGTCTCTTGGTTGCGAGACCGCAAAATGTTAATTCAAGCAATTTTTGCATTTTTGCAGTGATTAAAGGAAAAAGATTTCCGGTAGTCACAAGACCGTGATGGCAGGGATTTTCATGTTTTGAGGTTTTGATAGAAAGATATGCTCATGCTACAAAGTCATGAAAAGTTAAGATGATGCTGTCTTCACCACTTCATATTGGTTAGAAGGAAATGGGTTTTGATAGCTACAATATTGTAATGTAAAAAGTTTAAGTTTCGAAGCTACGACAGAAGGGGAATCTCATAGCCACCACATCGCAAGGATAAACTAGGAGGGTTAAAAGGAAACTACAAAACTCTGATTACATATGTTCACCATTTCAAAATGGTTAAAGTCTTCAGTAAAGAAAAGGCCACAATGTTGCGAGGGAAGAGGATATAAGGCTTATCATAGGATCGCAAGGGTAAAGTGAATGTTTGATTTAATGGTTACGATAGCTCGAGAAAAGAAAAAGAAGGGTTTCACAGTTTTGTGAGAAGAATTCAACATTAATTTAAACGACTTGCACAAAGCACAGAAAGAAGGGTTTCACAACTCATAAGATTTTAAAGCTTGAAAGGACAAAAGAACAAGTTTTCATATCTGATTCCTAATAGTTGGTGAGTTGACATTCTAAGGCAAGTGAAATAAAGGTGGTATTGGTCGATATCCATGCACATGCAAGCTTTTAAAGCCATTAATGTCATCACCAAGTTGCAAAAAACTAGTACTACTATAAGCTAAACATCCAAGGATTATTCAAGTACCAGTTATCAAAGCAAAAAGTTTACAAGGAAAATTGAATTCTCAGATATCCAAAGCTAACAAAGAGAAAAGAATTTGCAGTAAGATCAAATATCTTATGAGGAGATTAATCCATTTGGTGAGTTGCAGGGGGTATGATTTAATATAGATATTAAGATAATGACTATTTGGAGTATAGCTCCAAAATCATAGAAGCCTACCTTGATGGAAATTAAAGAAACACCGATAGGTAATGCAATTTTCTGGAATGCACATTCAACTTCTTCAAATCAAATTTACAACCTCCAAACCACTACTACTATGCTAGGCAAGAACAAGATTGATATTCTTCAAGAACAACTGGTGCAGACATATGAAAAGTACCTTGACACCAGGAAGAAGTATGAAGAGGAAATGAAAAGAACATATGTTCTGTAGCAGGCTTTGGAGGAATCAAAAAAGGAGAATGAAGATTTGAAAAGAGAAGAAAGGTCAGTAAGGGAGGTACAAGACTAGAATATTCAAACTGACCATATAGTAGAAGAACCACATCCAGTAACACATATAGATGTGGATGAGTTTGAGATTAGCAAGGATGCAGAGACCAGGACAATGAAACAATTTTTGATTCATAGAATCACTGCTTTAAAGAGAGGCTTTGTAAATGTACATAGTATGTACAATACTTTGTAGAGTAATGAATACCAATGCTCTGAGGCATTATCACTATTATCTCCATTATTAGCCTAGTGGGGGCCATACATTCAATTCTTTGATAGGTTAGTTTCTTTACTCACATAGAAAAAGGAACTACTAAGGAGATCACTATTCCTATAAGGAAAATGATAAATCAAGTTAAAGAATTGAATTCATTCTTCAATGGTAAGATCCAAGCAATAAGGGGAGAATTGAAAAGCATAGCATTGGGTACTCTAGATTACATTCGAACAATTTTTAACAAGGAAGGGTATGTCAAATCTTGGGAGGAGTGGTCTAAATATTTTGATCCAATATTAGACCGTCCAATATTTCTAGCATTTTGAAGGGGTGAATCAAGTGCTCAAGTTGTATTTGATATGATTGATATCACATACAAAATTGAAGCAGATATGAAAAAAATTATTGGAGAGGGTAAAGCCTTCATAGATGCAAAATGGACTAAAAACATCAGTGAATTAGAGGCTATTATAAATATAGCGTGGCTTGTTGTGGATACAGATATTGCCATCTGGGAGGTTATAATAGATATCAAAGTAATCCCTTCAGTAGAAGATGATTAGCAGAAAAGAGGGTGGCCCTAGGGAATCAATTGGAGGACAAGTGTTGCAAAAGAATATCAAAGAGAAGTTGTTCATCATAACAGATTACCTTACCTTTGCAGAACATTCACTATGGGTAATGTTGCAGTTAGAATTGGAAGACAAGCTTAATGAACACTTGCCACTTGTCACATTTTGTAATTGATTCCCCTTTTTTTGTTAAAAGATGTTACAAAAGGTTTCAACAAATTGTAATGATTATCTTAATTGTTGTTTTCTTTTGTCTTTTGTAATGATGTAACCTTTCTAAGCCTAAAGCTTGTTGCAACTCAATTGATATAAATATGAGTTCCCAAGGCTTAGAAATGGTCCGATCTGTTGTTATTTTTCAGATTAAGTATAATTTTCTTTAAGAGTAGAGATTGTTCCAACTTTGTGTATTTCCATTATGTTTTATAGTTCTCTGTGATGTTAATGTTAATGAAAAGTGTCATCTTCTGAGATGATATTATGGCATTTGCACACATCTCTATTATCTTTTTATATATTATCAAATAGCTAAATCAAGAGAAAGATACAATGCCCAAGTATTTATTGAGATCATTCACTCAATGCCCTCATCTCACTACCAAAATTATAGTCAAAACCAGGGAGTAAAATTTTCTCAAGCCAATTATAAATGAGGTGTTCTCAATGAAATTTAAGGTAACCATACCATGGGCTAGAGTAAAATTAATCAAATGGCTTACATTTACTTTCCAAATAAACAAGTGTTCTAGAATCCACATAAAGGGAACTCCCATCTCCCAACCTATATGCATTTGATATGTTGAAGGAGTTTAATGTCAATAACTACAAACCATAAGTTACCATAAGCTACTCCTTAAAGCTACAAAAATAACATTATGTCAACAATAGAGTAACAAAAATCTTGAACTCAATTTTTCTAAATTGTAATTGTATTATGATTGAATATGGAAGAACAAAAGTAGAGTATAGCTATAAATTCCTTTAGAACTGAATGCTACATTGCTAAATCACTTCATTGAATCAGACTCAAATGTGATGCTTCTATATCCCATATGGACTCAAGATCTTGAAACTAACTAGTACTAATAGGTTCCTCTTCATTTTAAATCAGGTATTCAAAATTCGTAAAATCTTCATCTTCTTTCTGACTTTGAGACCTAAATTCATCATTTATTTTGGAATTAGCAGTAGCACTACCATCTTTTGAAGTGTTGCAAAGGCCTTATCTTCCATGCATGGAATTCCAAATGGTGAATGACCTATCATAAGGAAAATCTCTAACATTGTATTGAGTTACAAACAACCTCAAGCAAGTTTCCAAATTTTTGTCTAGTTTGTTTCTGAACTTTGATTTCAAAAACCCCAATGCATTGAAAACTCTCTCATGTTCCACTGACCCTAATATCATTGTTTGACATAAATCAGCAAGTTTGAAATATTTTGATATTGAAGTACGCAATACTTCACTCTGACTTATCCTTTTCTAGAGCCTTGTTATTGCACTAGGATCAAATGGATTCTCAAAATTTTCCATCTAGTGTTTCATACACAATGCAAAAAGTTTACATTATTTTTTAAGATTACTTGAATATAAGATTACTTGTATTAGTTGTCTATTGCAATCTGTATGCTTTGAAAACTGTGTTATCAATTCTTCATGTTTATTATGAAACAACTTTGCATCACTTGGATTATGTCGAAAGTGTTTCCAAAATTAAGGAAAGACACAACACATGGCTTCAAGAATTACTTCTTGAGGGAATCTTTCATGAATCTCACTTGAAAGTTGGTAGGAAATAGACTTCACATTTTCACTAACATATTTAACAATCTTGTGAAAATCATCCTTTCTAATTGGTAGTACTCTTCCTCTCTTGGTTGTTTTAGATTAGTGCATTGGTATTTCAAATCCTTTCACAAACACACATAGCTCATTTTTTTCTATTGAATCATTAAAAATTCTTAGCATGATTCAAATTTGCAATTATCTCCCATCTTGGAAAAATTGGGCTATGACCTGTTAGATTTGAATACAAAGAATCCAGAGCCATGCATGTCATTTTATGTAAATCACTATACTCATGAATATACATAGTTCTGTCTTGGGCTTTCTTAACAAGTTTGTTCATTAAATCTAGCATGGGGAGAAGACCGGCTAAAGTTAATAGGCTCTCTATATCACTTAACTTATTTAACAAATCAAGAACTTTATCTACTGTAAGGCATTGCTCATATATAACTCCAATCAAGGATTGATATTCTGCTAGAACTTGTACTGGTCCATGCAAAGATATCAATTTGGACTCAATATCCTTAAGAATATTATTTCCTATTGTTACTCCCTTAGAAAAATCTTAAATTCTACAAAGCATTTAGGACTTCTGAAAGAGTAGGAGTGGAGCTCATGGATTAGATCTTCAACTTTTGACACTGTAGGAAAACTACTCACAATCCTATATGCTAAATTCATTCGGTGGGCCATGCAGTGTATGCCAAGCATGTAAGGTGCAATACTAGTTTGTAATCTTGCACAAAGACTAGCCCTTTGCCCTTGCATTACTATAGCTCCATCAACTCCGAGACACACTAACTTCTTTGCAATTGTCAAGTCATCCATAATAGCAATTTCCTTCAAGGCTTTCTTAACTTCTAAATATAATTTTTTTGTAGTTCAATTGGCCCTCATTTTATGAACACAAAGTAGATTAGCTTAATGGACATGTTCTTTTACAGTATATACATGCATACAGACCCAAGTAGTGTTATCTACCGTAGTGACTTCATCTAAGGATAATGAAATGAACTTGGATTATTTTACTCTCTTCTGTACATTTTTCTTTTCCACCTCAGCAATACAACTTGTCATTTCCCATCTAGCGTATATTGACCAATGTGACATAGGATAGTGTGGAACTCTCAAAAAAGATAATAAATTACTATATTTTGAAAAGTATCTCATAGGATGCCCTTTAGATAGATTATGAAAAATAACACTCATTTGAACGGTCTTTGCCAAGTTTGCATCGTTGGCTACATGTTGAAGCTCATCCTTGATTGGATTGCCACTACTGCCACTACCAATTACCGCTATTTTCTTGAAATTCTCTTCATTAATCCCACTCTTGATGTAAGATTAATCCCTTCACTGGCACTCTTGATGTAAGATTAATTTCACTACCACTCTTGATGTAAGATTAATCCCTTCACTGCCCTTAGGGGTCTTACCCTTGTCAACATGTAGTCTTCCATTGACAACCCCTTCAATTTCACTTCCCTAAGACTGAGCAATATTAGTTAGAGACTCACCCTCCTCCGGCATCTCAATCCACTGACACTTCATTTAATTCCTTGAGAATAAGCAGTACTAGTTTCAGACTAGGAATTGAAACTTAAAGAGAAAAAGAAAAATTTCAAATCTGATTTCTAACAGTTGGTGAATTGAGATTCCATGACGAAGTAAATAAAGGTGGTCAATATCCATGCATGCAACTTTAAAAACCATTAACATCACCACCAACTTGTAGCATTGCATCCACTTTTTGAAAAATTTGTAATGAAAATGAGATATGAAAGGAAACTGTAGATAATCTTCTTATTAAATTAAACAAGATAAGCTCAAGGAGAGTATTTTATAGTGCATACCACCACTTGTGGAAGCTATCTCTAGAGTCTGAGTCATGCCCGTGATGTGTCCTGCACTGCCAAAAATTTGAAGGAGTGCCAATGGTATTTAGTGAATGTCTCATTGCTTGGGTGAATTTGAATTTGTATAGATCAATTACCAATTTACCATGCAAAACAAGCTGACTCCTCCATAGAAAAATGAAAGTGTGTTGGCAAAATGAGGTAACTCCTCCACTTTCCGTAAGGTGAAATGAGTTGACTCCTCCATGGTAAAATGAAAGTGTGTTGGAAAATTTCCCCATACTGCATGAAATGGAATCTTGAAACTTGGTGAATGTTACTCGATTAACATTACCTGGTCAGATGCATGAAAGGTGAATACCGCTAGGAAAAAACTCAAATGTAAAATTTGCCTTGGCGATTACTAAACCTTACAATGCTAGGCAAACAGGTAAACCTGACAAAGATTGGCAATCAAGGAAACCATGGAAGGGCTCACACATCACCAAAAATAACACTAGAAAAACCTCAAATTCTCCAAAATACGAAAATTCACCACTATATTATACCCTAATTTTGTCAATGATGTCAAACCTGCTACTTGTGAGTGAGACAATTTCTTTTTCATTTGAATGGTATCATTTTTTTAATTGATGAAGAGGATTTGAAAAGAGAAGGTAACAAGAGAACTGAGAGAAAGGTTGAGTTATTTAGTGTATAAAAGGAGCACTAAGACCACGTAAGACATTGATGATATTATGGATTGTTGATCTAATTAAGGCTAAATTAAATTATTACTTTAATCAACCCAAGAAGATGTGTTTTTATAAACACTATTTGCCAAGCCTGGCCAAGAAAATAGTGTAAGCCGAGAAAATTCTAGTTCAGGCCAAGCATAAAGTTAGTATATGTTGAGTGTCAGTGAAATTTATTAAGTGCCAAGAATTAGGGAAATAATAGTAGTGACTGAGCTGAGAAGATGTAGTTGGTGTTGAGAAACTCAGTGTCGGTCGAGCATCAGAGGATTGCTATTGCTGAGTGAACAAATGTAGATGCTGAGTGAAAGTAAGAAGCGTTAAATCAAAGATATGACAAATCTAAGGTAACTAATTTGATTTCTTGAATTATGTGAAGCATTTAGAATATAAGTATGATGATCTAGTAACACAAAATCCAATATAAATCATTTTGAGGAATATTCAAGGAAGATTGTAGAAGAAGTTTCTAGAGGAACTAAAATGGAAAAGTGGGTAGATTCATTGAATCTTACCTAACCCTAGAATGGGCAGTTGTGGTTAAATGATAGAAGATATAAATTCTCTATTTATAGAGATAGAAGGCTAGAATAAAAGGTTCTCATGTGCAAGAACCTAAGGAAGACAAGAATTCTAGGGTGTTACTTCATTTGGTGGCCGAATAGAAGAGTCTACAATTGGCATACAAAGCAAGAAGGCTTAAGAGGTTGAATGCTTGAAGGGTGAACAAGCTATCAGAAATGAAGAGTATGAATGCCAAGATGAATGGAGGACTAAACCAGAGATCTTTAATCTTCAAGTGAGTTGTATTTTATTATCAGATCAAGTCATGTTGCTACTTTCTAACAATTGCATTAATGTGGATAAATCCTTTGGATTAAGATTGACCTAATAGTCATTTGTAAATCCTTTAACCAAGTGATAGTATAATGGAATGTTATAAATTCCTCTAACAAGTCTTACTCTTAATAGGGTGATTGAAATCCATGTCACATTTAGCATTGTGTATTGTAACCTTTATTAGAGTTGGCCTTTAATAGGGCATCACTATAGAAGAGTGAAATTGGGTAGTATGTTACTGGTGGTTTTTCCCAAATTGAGTTTCCATGTAACATTCTTGTGTCAAATTCTGTGAATGAGTTTGTAGTATTTAATGTTTACATTTTTGCAAAGTTATTTTGACCTAGGATAGTGACCTACTACATTAAGGTATTGGATGATCTAATTGATGCATGCATGTTTTGGTTTTATAGATATGAATCTGTTAAGCATTGAAAAATTCTACTTGTACATTTGGACCTTGGATAACTAATTCACCCTCCCCCCCCTCTCAGTTCTTCTAGACAATTCCAATAGTGTCTCAATCCTTGTTAGAGGACTAGGCTCTGTTAAAATCCTCAACCCTGTTAGGAGTTGCTTCAACCCTATTAGGAGTTGGTATTACATGTACAACTATTTGCAAGAAGAGCCCACTTCCAAAAAATGCAATTATACAATTGAGTTCTTTAAACAAAATAAGATAGATACAATAGCCTCTTTCTGTTGACTATTGTACTTCACATATCTGTGATCTTACATCTAAATTTGCATCATAGGTATTTCACATAAGTTCACATATTGCATTCTTAGTTCACATATACACCATATAACTCACATTCACATATCACAATTCACACATATTTTACACACTTCACAAGTAGTGATCTCTTTACTTATCCTCTTTTCTTTCACAAAAATCTAGTGCATACAACTTTAAGCTTTAACATATCATGCTAACTTAGGGGAAACATCTAGGATGTCATCCCTAAATAATCAAGTAATTATTTTGTGACTGAAATAATTCCCTAACTAGTTATTAACCCTTTTTTGATATACTTTGTTATGTCCAGTTCTCTACACTTATTGGTGTTTTACTTGTAACTTCATCCATGTTGAGTCAACTAATTTGTGCACATAGGTACGTCATCATGACACTCTGGTCTATATGTCCTTAACTGTGCACATGCTAATTATCACTGTAGATTTTGTAATATCAATATTACCTTTGTGCTAATATTAAACTATGTGATACTTGGACAACTTTGTGACTCTAATCATGGAATCTTTAGCTATAACTTTTGCCTTCTACTCAAGAATCGCATGTTTCCATAAATGACATCCCTTAGCCTTACTAACTTAGCCATATTGCCAACATAAATACAAAAATATATATTTACATCATCCTTATGATCAAAGACATTGATTTTAACATTTAATCACCTCAAACAAGTGACATAAAAATAGTTATAAATAAAATCCAACAAAAATATATCGCATCTCTTTGTAAGTCTTCAAAGTTTGTACACACACACACACACACACACACACACACACACACACACACACACACACACACACACACACACAAGGAGACGTATTTTATAAATATCAATCCTTTTACTTATTCTATAAATACATCTTTGTGAAATTCAAATATGATGAAGGGTACTTTCCTTACTAACCCAAACACACACAACACAATGGTAAATAAATAAAAATTGAAAGAATGTAAACAGTTTTTTTTCCATTATCTTCAATGAAATGACATTACAATATTCAAAAAATAGCATTACAACCACATAGGAATTTTCATTACAATAGTTTAGAAGCTAGAGACACCATATGCATGATCAAATTTCCTTTAGCAATCCCTATTTTTTTTCTTCATATTGGGAAGTTTAACTACCCTAGAACGTACTACTAAAAATTGTAACCCCCTTTTTTCTTTAAAATAATCCAAAGAGCGTCAGAACCCATTTGAGGCATATTCTCAATATATTCCTACATTGGACTATGTTGAGAATATGTCTCAATTGGGTTCTGACATCTTTGGAGTATTTGAAGGGATTTTACCTTTTCTCCTAAAGTAACACAACTTTTAGAGGTTGTATCTTGTGAAATATGTACCCAAATTACTATTATAACCACTTTTCAACAATCTCTCGAAGTGCTTTCTATCCTAGAAAAATGAAGCATAATTCCTAATGGATTTTGACCCCTTTTGGAGCCTCCATGGCCTTCAAAATTTAGTTCAAAGTTTTCCGTACCACTGCTAAAACCAAAAGTTCAATATCTTCAAAACTAGACTCGACCTTACCATGAGACATTATTGACACACTTATATATCCAAATGAACCTTTAGGGAAGTAATTAGGACAATTCATGCTCAAAAAAAAGCCTTAATAAAAATATTAACCCTACCCTAATTAACCATTATTAAGAAAAGTAGAAAATATATTTTTGGGTCATGCAAGATTGATCTTACACTTTGGATGCTCTTGCATCAAAAGATATTACCCCTAATTTAGTTGTTAATACAACTCAAAATAGAATCCTTTTCTATTGTCCACCCAAATTGTAGTATGCATATCTCAAGTCAAATTAGGATGACAATAACACAATAATATATGATAGTATGAGGGAGAATAACCTACGATTCTTTCATCCAATAGAGGTTCAATTTCTCCTACTAGTTCCATGTGGATGTGGACATGTCTACCATTATAATTATACTCTCCATACATGTTATCACTACTTACTCCCTACAACTTGATCAATTATACTCTACTAGTTGCCAACAAATTTAATCTTTTGGAAGGAACTAAATATCTAAACAAGTAGATTGCCACCAAACAAGTTGGTATAGCTAGTGCAGAAGCACCCAAATAAAGAATGTGCATATGCCAATCGGTCACTACCAAGCGTCAGTTTTGTGCGAGCCGACTGGAGGAGTTTATCTTGGGATTTGTAGAGGTCCTTGTGGGGTTGGTTTACGCTATTCTATATTGTTCTGGAATAGTCTATAAGCTATTTTGGCAAGAGATAAGGATCTAGATCTTTCTGTAAGCCATTTTGGTCTCGTAGGGTCAGTTTTCCTATGTAATAATCTAGAATGTTCCCTAGACCATTTTAGCTTGTATAAATGGAGTCTTTAGGTTTAGAGTTGGACAGGTTTTTTTTGAGTGAAGTTGCTTTGGATAGAATTTTTTGGATATGAAGTTACTGGGAGAACAAATCTGTAGGAGAGCAAGTGTATATACTATTCATTTGATTAATCAATTAGAAGAATATTACTATCTATCTTTTGTTGGTGCTGGTTCCTTTTGTTTTTTCATCCGTTGAATTTATCTCTACATCATTTTCAGTATCACAGCTTGGGGAAAGCTCCTAAGGCACTTGGGGAAAAGCTTGGGGAAAGCTTTTAGCTTCTAAGGTGAATTGAAATTCATGACAGGTTGAGGAAAGAACCTGTAAGTGTGGCCAAAAGACTAGGTTGAGTGGAGAGAACCTAGATAGGAGACAATGGTCACAAGAGGAGATTGATCTCATGATCAGAAGATACTATTCGATACACGGGTTTCATATTGGGATTTTTAGAACAAGAAGAAGGAAGAAGGAAGGAAAAGAGCAAAAGAGAAAATGAAGAAAAGAGAAGAGGAAGCCATAATAGATCAAGAGATAAAAGAATGAATGGAATTCCTAAAACAGGAATTGAGAAAGCATGAAGAAAATTCAGTGCGACTAGAAGAGGAATTGCAAAAAAAATATGGACAAAGAAAATACAGATCTAGAGCATCAACCAATTCAGATTACAAAAGCTTGTACTAAAATATTGGAAGAGAAGAGTTGTCCATTGAAAGAACAACCTAATCACATTGATGCTGATATAACAGATTGATGCTGATATACCAAATGAACACAATGATGCAGATATACAAGTTGAGCAACAACATGTTTTTGATGAAACTTATGATACAAAAGTTCTTGAAGATGGAAAAGAGGTTCAAATGGTTGATGAGCATTATGATGGAATGGTTCATAAAGAGCTGGATGTGATGGCCCTTAATGCAACCAAGAAATGGCATTTGAAGTTAAGAAAGAAGGTGGTTTGGCCTATCAAAAGGATACTAGCAACAAGGAAGAAGAGTTGTGATGGAGCTAAGAGGATAGAGGAGGTTCCAATAGTGATGAATTTATCTCCAAGCATGGAGATATTGCAGCATAAAGACATCATAGCAAAGGATGCAACAATTCCTACAGTAACCCAAATTGGTGAAATCATATTTAATGAGGTTCCATCTAATCCATTCATTGTAGGTTTGCAAGAGCTCTATCTGAATATAGAAAAAATTTACGCACATATGACAATTGATGTGGATAATAGTCAAGAGTAAAAACAACAAATACCAAAGAATTGGAAGGCACAAAAGAGGAAGGCCAATCTAAGGGACTTGGATTCTATTGTCCCCGGGAGTATGGTGTAGAAGCACCTAAATAAAGAATGTACATATGTCAATTAGTCACTACCAAGCCTCAGTTTTGTGTGAGCCGACTGAAGGAGTTTATCTTGGGATTTGTACATGTCCTTGTGGGGTTGGTTTACCCTATTCTATATTGTTCTGGAACAGTCTATAAGCTATTTTGGCAAGAGATAAGGATCTAGATCTTTCTGTAAGCCGTTTTGGTCTCATAGGGTCAGTTTTCCTATGTAATAATCTAGAATGTTCCCTATACCATTTTAGCTTGTATAAATGGAGTCTTCGGGTTTAGAGTTGGACAGGTTTTTTTTTTAGTGAAGTTGCTCTGGATAGAAATTTTTGGATACAAAGTTACTGGGAGAAGAAATCTGTAGGAAAGCAAGTGTATATACTATTCATTTGATGAATTAATTAGAAGAATATTATTATCTCTCTTTTTGGTGTTGGTTCCTTTTGTTTTTGCTTCCGTTGAGTTTATCTCTGCATCCTAGCAAGTATAAATAGAGTTTTTAGATTTATGTTTAGTCAAGTTTTTGGATACGAAGTTACAGGGAGAAGAAATCTGTAGGAGAGCAAGTGTATATACTGTTCACTTGATGTATCAATTAGAAGAATATTTAATCAATTAGAATAATATTATTATCTATCTCTTTCTAGTGCTGGTTCCTTTTGTAGTGTATATATTGTTCATTTGATTAATCAATTAGAAGAATATTGTTATTCAAATGGACTTGGATTCTATTGTTCCTAGGTGTATGGTGTAGGAGCACCCACATAAAGTAATGATCTAGAACATTCTGTAAGCCATTTTGGCAAGATCTAGAACATTCTATAAGTTGTTTTGGCAAGAGATCTCTTTGGGTCAGTTTTTCTATTTTGTAATAATCTAGAATGTTTCGTAGACCATCCTAGCAAGTATAAATATAGTTTTTAGGTTTAGGTTTAGTCAAGTTTTTGAATATGAAATTATGGAGAGAGTAAATCTCTAGGAGAGCAAGTGTATATACTGTTCATTTGGTGAATTAATTAGAAGAATATTATTATCTATCTCTTTCTGGTGTTGGTTCCTTTTGTTTTCGCTTTCGTTGAGTTTATCTTTGCATCTTAGCAAGTATAAATAGAGTTTTTAGGTTTAGGCTTAGTCAAGTTTTTGGATATGAAGTTACGGGGAGAAGAAATCTATAAGAGAGCAAGTGTATATACTGTTCATTTGATGAATCAATTAGAAGAATATTATAATCAATTAGAATAATATTATTATTTATCTCTTTCTGGTGCTGGTTCATTTTGTAGTGTATATATTGTTCATTTGATTAATCAATTAGAAGAATATTATTATCTATCTCTTTCTAGTGCTGGTTCCTTTTGTTTTTGCTTCCGTTGAGTTTATCTTTGCATCAATAGCCCTTCCTTGCAAGAATTTATAGTATTGTAGATTGCCTAACTGTAAATAGTTGTGCAAGAGACTTTTTAAAAGTGTTAACAATATAGATAGTTATTAAGTATTGATTACTAATGCTCATTAATTGATATTTCAAACATTATTAAAGTTGGAATAAACGTATTTGAAAATTTCATTTAGTAGAATTATATAATAAAAATAATTTTATGTAACATATCAAATTGATATAATTTTATTCTTTCATTTCTTATACAACTCTTTTGAATATTAGAACATGATATTATTTTGATATCTATTTTATAATTCAAAAAAAAAAATATATATATATATATATATCCTTTTTATAAACATTTAAATTATCAAAAGAAAACTATTTAAACTTACAAATCGTTGAGCTACGTTTTAATAGATATTTATATTAAAGTTGTTAATAGAATACTTAATCTCCACCTCCATATATAATTTATTAAAAACAATAGAACTTTAAGATTTTGGAAATTTAAATTACAATGTCCATTTAAAAACCTAAAATACATACATCGATATGTCCATCACCAATAATTTAATTATAATGTCCAATTCTATTAAAGAGAAAGGATCCAAAATGTGGCGAAAGTGATATGAAAAGAAGCCAAATTGAAAACAATCAACTTAGCAGCTCTTTGAATTGTCGGTGGGAAAAGATGTGAATTTCAACAAAGTTTTTTGAATTTTGTATTGGACTTCGACAAAGTTAAAGTTAGGCCCATCATTCACGCAATCTTATTCTCCAACACGCTTGGAAAGAGACCAAAGTATAACTCAAATTGGCTACATTATCAGAAAGGTAGGTATAGACTATAGTGTTCATATTGCCTCATTTTTCAAAGGAGAGCACATGATTGGTCCTTCTAGAATTTGTTAGGTCTTGCTTCACCCAATTAGAAGACAATATCAAGTCTTTCTTCACCCATTTAGAAGAAAAATATCAACCCAATTATAATCCAGTTAGAAGAAAATATCAACCTAATTATAATCCTTGATATTTGAGATAATTAGTTCTGGGAAATAGTGGATAGGAATAATAGCTCTCTATATCAATAATTCAAGAAATTTAGTTGAATAAATATGACACTCGAATTACATAAGATTGGTTATTTTAAGTTTTCAAATGTTGAAAACTAAAGATATTTGATTTTATTTTGTTTTAAGAAAATGAAATATAAAATATAAAATATAATTAAGGAACACTAATAGGAAAACAATATTGTGCTTCTAACATACTACTTATCTAGCAACATACACATAATAACAAAAAAGATTTGCTATTATCTAGCGGATTGATAGCTGAAAAAATTGAAGTCACATAACCATCAAGCAACAAGTACAATATATATGCTTGATACAAGTGACATATTGTCCACATAATAGTAGAAAAATGAAGTTCAATACATTAACCCTTGTTGCCATTGTGCAAATCATGCTACCATTACAGTTCCAAATTTTACCTCCCCTTCAAAGTGGAAGGCACATGATTTATTATAGTAGCTAATCAAGTTGCCCTGATGTTGTTATTTTGAGCATTGGGTAAGATTTTGGCTTGAAGTTGGAACTTCAAGTGATTCACCAACCAGTAATCATCATTGGTAGTAGAACTATCATTAACATAAGAAGCAAAATGCAACACTTGGACATGCAAACAAGAGCAAATGGTATAAATTTCAATCTCAAGTGGCATGAAAGAGTAGGACAAGGTAGAATGGCATTGGGTCCTCCAAATATTTTTCAATTATGCTAAGCCTATAATAGGCTGATATCATGTTATGAGTTTTTGAAGTTGCTAGAAGAGCAGGCTTCAATGTCCACGGGAATTGAGAAAGGGCGGAAATAAATGCAAATATTTATTTCCATAATAATTTAGCATGAGGACAAAATCAAAAACTATTGTTAAAGGCATTATCAATTATGTTTGATTTTGAGATTCATTAAATTACATTTATAAAATTTAAAATAAAACTATTGTTTGTTGTTTTTAGATAGTTTTTGAGTTTATATATCTAAATTATATCTATAGAGTTGAATTTGTATATATTCAAGTGTTCTATGTACTTTTTAATTGTCTAAATTATATTTAATTGTCAAAAATATATTTATAAATAAGATGATCAATGTGAAAGAAGACTCTATTAGGGGAGGATGTCTCTTCTTTGGTCAATCCCATGTCTTTGATTTTTTTTGAAATGATGATTTAAAATACATCAATTAGATATTTTCCATCATTCCATACCCAACCAATGTAGATTTTGATGGCACGATGATGTAATACATAACAAAGATCTTGTGCTATGTCTCAGATCCTAGATGATCACAATGGATTATGGGTTTCTTTTTATAAGTCACCTAAAAATATGGATTGAATGTTTTCATGCATAAGAATTCATATAATGAGTAACTAGAAGTCATATTGTTGTGCCTATTGATAAAATTGAATTTTCAAGTATATGTGGCTAATTTTGCATTGCATAATTTATTGAAGCTAATGAACTTAGTATTATTGATTTTGAAATATTTTCTTCCTAATTGGGAACAAATGAAATGAATTAGAAGTTAATTGGTTTAAAATAGAAGTGAGCCTTACATAAACTTAAAGTAAAATGTAAAAGAAGAAATATGAAAGATTAGATGATAAATGATTAAACAAGATTGAGAAAATCTATAATGCCTACCCCTAGTTGACTTTTCAAATTGTACTACTGGATTCTTTTAGGCCTTTTTTATGATTAGCGGTACGTGGTTACTAGATTTGATTAGATGTTATTTAATATTCAGTTGATATATGTGTAGTTAGTTATTTCATGTTTTCATGATTATTTCGATGATGATATATGTATGTTCACTCAATGATCTCAGTTATCTCATGATGATTAGTTAGATGAATGGTTTATATGCAATTCCTATGAATACTTACATTAATGCCTACCCCTACTTGACTTTTCTGATTGTATTATCAAATTCTTTTAGGCCATTTTTTTGATTTCGTCTTATGTTTAACAATGTTGGGTTACTATAATTGATTAATTGTATTTCATATTCTATTACTATATGTGTTGAGTTATTTTAGTACTAGTTATTTCAGTTATTTCATGATTGTTTCGATGATGATATATATGTTTATTTAAGTGACTTTCAGTTATTTAATGATGTTAGTTAGATGAATTATTTTTATGTGGTTTCTATGGATACTTACCTCATACTTGCATGTGTATGGTGTGTGTGTGTGTGTGTGTGTTTTCTTTGTGTTTGACCTAATGTGGTTGAGGAAGGGAGTTGTAGTCACCTACTAGTCGGGATCTACAGGATGCACCACTTCTTGCCATTGCCTATTTAGTTTAAAATATTGTGTTTGTACATGCATGGATTTTAAGTAGATTGTAGGTATTGGGTATTGACTTCCCTGAATTGCCAAGATGAGCATACCCTCTCATAGTATTTCAATGGTATAAGTGAGGAGATAACTCTTGAGTCCAAATCCTAACCTAAGTCAATTGTCCTAAAAAATAGGACAAGTATCTGAGTTAGTTTCACTTTTTCAATTCGTCAAGTGATGTCAATTTATAATTTTGACCTCGGAGTTTGATTTTGTTCTTTGAATTTCAACTGAGTTATCATATTTGGTTTTTGTGGGTCAATTATGATTTTTTGTTATAATTGAATCAAATTAAAAGATAATTTAATAAAAATTTTATAAAGAAAATTCAATATTAATTATATTTAATTAATTGAAAAATTAATTATATTTAATTAATTGAGAAAATAATTAAACACAAGAATTAAATTTAAAAGATTTAATTAAAGTTCTAATTTTGATGTATTTATATTTATTTAATTTAATCATTATTATTTTGGAGTTTTATTTTAATAATAAACCCTAAATAATAGTATTAGTTGAGTAATAAATATTATTTGATTAAAAATATATTAAAATATGTGAATATTTGATTAATTAAGAACTAATTAAATTTATACTTTAAATAAAAAAGTCTGGTCTAAAATTAGAAGTCTAAATTCAGAGGCCTAAAAGTAGAAGTCTAAATGTAGAGGTCTAAAATTAGAATTCAAAATTTAGAAGTCTAAATTTAGAAAATTGGTTAAAGAGAAATTAGAATATGATGTTATTTAATTACTTTATTAAATATGTACTTCAATTTAAAATATTTATTTTAAAAGTCTAATTTAAGAAGTTGAATAAAAATAGAATTAAACTATTAAAAGATTAAAGATTTAATATTGTTTTATTATGATTATTTAATTAATAATTATTAGATTAGAGTTGCATTTAAATAATGAGCTTTAATATTCTTATTAATTTAAATAATAAACTATGCTTTAAATAGTGCTTGCACTAATTAATAAAGTGGAGGAAAAGAAAATATAAAAGAATATTTAAATCAAAAAGTTCTTTAAATGTGCATGAAAGAATTAAATTTAAAAGAGTATATTAAAGTTCTATTTTTGATGTATTTATATTTATTTAATTTAAGGATAATTATTTAGGAGTTTTATTTTAATGATATACTCTAAATAATATTATTAATTAAATTAATAAATATATTATTAAAAACACTTTGAAAATTAATAAGGGAGAGAAAGCCTTAATTAAATAAAGTTTATTTTAATTAAATTGCATAAAGTGTGTGCATAAAAATTAAAATATAATAATTAAAGACAAACAGTTTTCAGATGATTGCATGATCGAAGCCCTGATTTGGGGGAAAAAAATTCTTTATTAAGGAAATTAGAGCTCATTTCTAGACACAAGTTTGAGGAGCCAATTTTTGAAAAGAGAGTTTTCAAAGGAAAAGGAAGATTCTTACGTGTTTGTGCGTTCATTATTTTAGCATTAGATCCAGGTAGGATCTTGTGGGTTTGTGCAGTAGTTGCTCATTCTTCAAATTCCTATCTTCTTCATGTCTATTGTGTTTCTATTTTCAGAATTTCTTTGGGTTGAAACCCTTTTTTGAGAAAATTGATTTCCATTATAGAATTGGCCATGATTTAATCTAAAAACCTTTACTAAATATTGAATCTTTAGGATTTTCAAAATCTAATGAATTATGAAATTCACTTTTGTATGCACTTTTTTTTATGACGTGTGGTTTTACTGTTGGGTGTTAGGTTGACCTAGCTTTGACTAGTCAGAATGTTTACCAGAGGCTTGGGAGTTTTGTTTGTGATGTCATGATGATGTGTTGTATATGATCTTTTATACTTAACCAAGGTAATGTGTCTTGTATGCTTTATGAGGTGTTTTGATCTATTGATTGTTGTTGTTTTCTAGTGTTCTTGTGTGAAACTAAGGTGAAAGGTGTGACCTATCTGATATAACCTTTGAGTCTTCGATTAGTTATTTTTGTATTGTTTTCCAATCACTTGTATAGGATTGAGGTGTTTGTATGATTTGTTCTTGGTGATGCCATGTTATGACATGGTTTGGTTTATGTATACTTGATTTTGGGATCAGTCCTGTTAGGATGATCATTTTGGTGGAATCTATGATTATGATCAGTGATTTTTGGTACTTGTCAGTTGCTTGTTTAAGAACTAATATATGGTATGTGGTCTTTTGTGATCTTTTGATTTTACTAAGCTTAGGGTAGGTTATCTATATGTTGTGTTGGGAAGTGGCTTGCAATGGAGGGCTAAGGCCCTAAAGAGGTTGACGAGTAACCCATTGTAGGTTATTTAATAAGTGATAACATTTCATTAAATGGGTTTAAAATGAATTAACAAGATATTGGTACTACAGAAAGTCACTAGGGGGCTAGAGGATTAAAAGACTAGCTAGGTAACCTTAGAGCTGACTTGTTAGTATGTCATGTCAGTACGAAAGGATACTAGTGCCACATAGAGTCACTAGGGGGCCAGAGGATTAAAAGACTAGCCAAGTAACCCTCGAGTTGGTTCATGTGATGACACTTGCCTACATGCATAATAGATTTCCTATGTGTCTATGTTGCCTCTAGGTTTAGTTGATACTTGTGTCTTGGTACCCTTTGAGATAGTTTTCTTTTAGGTGTTTCCTTGAACTTTGAGTTTTGAATTTTGAGTTTGTTATCCATTTGGGACTTGAGACTATCTCCTCAGTGCGGTGGGAGTGGACCTTTTTGGGTTCCATGAGGTTGGGTGGTAGTGCTTTTTCTTATACCATTGAGATCTGAATGTTGGATGTAGCTGCTAGATGTGTTTGTGCAGATGTTTCTTTCTATTTATTCATGTATTTCTATGATGGATGGTTATACGTAGTGTATTGTATTTGATTTCATAGATCTTACAAGATGATGTAATCTATTTCATGATGTATATTATTTCATCTTTTCATACCATGTGACTTGTATAGTGGATGATTGTACATTCTATTTATTGCCAAGTGATATCATATATAATCACATTTTATTCAAATAGAATGTGTACTTGTAGTTATTCTTTAATGTGGACGTGTTATATATTGGTTTTAGTATTAATTAAACTTAAATGTGATTCATCATCATGGGAACCTTAGAGTTGTAACATGTTTATGTGTTGTTGAGGTATGAGTGTATGTTAATTGCTTCCGTTATATTATATTTGTTGTTGTTAAGTCTTTATCTTTCAAAAAAAAAATTTTTTGTCAAACTTAGTAAAATTTTAGGTTAATTTCTTTTGGGTCACCTGGCAAGGCATTACACTTACCCCATACTTGCATGTGTATGGTGTAATTGTATGTTTTACTTTATGTATGACATTTCTGATGTGGTTGAGGGAGGGAGTTGTAGTCACTTACTACTCAAAATCTACATGATTCACCAGTTCTTGCCATTGCATGTTTAGTTTAGATTATATGTGTATGTACATGCTTGGATTTTATGCAGATTTTAGGTACTAGACTTTGACTTCCCTGAATTGCTAAGATGAGTGTGCCCTATCACAGTATCTCAATGGTAAAAGTGGGGATATAATTCTTAAGTCCAAATCCTAACCTAAGCCAATTGTCCTAGAAAGTAGGAGAAGGATCTGAGTTGTGTTCCCATCCAAATTCATCAAGTGACGTTTCATGATTTTGACCCTAGAGTTTGATTCTATGTTTTGTCCTTCAATTGGGTTTTCGTAGTAGTCTTGTGGGTGTGTTGTGATTTTTAGTTATAAATAAATCAAATTAAAAGATTATTTAATTATTTAATTTAATAAAAAAGTTATAAAGGAAATTCAACATTCAATTATATTTAATTAATTAGGAAATCAATTAAATAAAAGAAATAAATTTAAAGTTCTAATTTTAGCATAATCATATTTATTTAATTTAATAATAATATATTTAGGAGTTTACTTTTTATAATAAACTCTAAATATTATTATTATTTAAATTAATAAATATTTTATCAAAAATGTCTTATGAATTAATAAAAGAGAAAGGAAATTGATTAATACAGATTATTTTAATTAATTACAAAAAGTTTGTGCATGCAAATTAAAATATAATAAAATAATAAAGGAAAAAGGGTTCCGCATGATTGTAAAATCGAAGCCCTAAGTTGGGGAAAATATTTTTATTAGGAAATTAGAGTTCAATTCTCCATACACAGGTTTGGAAAAGCTGATTTTCAAGAAGAAGGATTTCGAAAGATAAAGGATTTGCTTCCGCACTTCGTGTGTTTGTATAGAGGAGGGAGTTTAAATTGGTTTATTAAAATTAAAATTAAAATATAAAATATAATTTATGATGGGCGGGGGCCACCACTCCCCCACCCACCTTTTCTCCTCCTTCCTACATTAGCAGCATGTGGTTGCCTAAGGCAGACCACAGTTGCCTAAGCAATCCACGACTACTTGTAGCAACATGCACACGGGAGGTAAGGTAATTTGGTAGTATTTTTTAATTTTTATTTATTTATTAATATTTTATAATATCTTAATTTATATATATTTACTAAATATTAAAAAAAATAAATTATTTTTTGATTGGTAATCAGTCAAAGCCTTGATTATTTATCATTATTTGTGAATATTAATTATTATCATTCATTAAGCTTTAGTAGTTTCGAACCCAAGACCTCGATGAGTGGCTCACATGTTCTCGTTGTGTTGTAGGCTCTTGCTTGTTAAATATTAAATATTATTAAATATTAAATGTATTATACACACACACACACACACATATCAGTTAGATGAATCCATTGTTTATTATTATTATTTGTTGTGATTAATTATTTTGATTATTAGTTAAGCTTGAGTATATTCAAACCCAAGACCTCCCAATTAAGAGGCTCACAATTTACCATAGTGTTGTAGGCTCTTGCCTAAATGTATTAAATATTATTATTATTATTATTTATTATTTTATTAACAGTTTAGTAATAATTTATATTAATAAATTAATATAAATTATTTTACTAATAAATAGATAATTATTATCATTAATAATTTAATGATAATCTATTGTATTTTAATAATATTTAATTAAAGCTTTTAAAAAAATGTATTTATACAGTAGAGTGGTGAGGGTAAAATTGGGGTAAATTGGCTTCCTTAGTAAAGATTGAATTTTTATTAAATAGTTCAATTGTATAATAACGATTTTATAGTATGGAGAATTTATTTATGTATATAACAAAAACTTAGTATCTATGACACTTGGAAATAGAAATGAAAACTTGAAAACCTATAATGAAAATTGAACATTTGTGTTCTCAAAACCTATTGAGTTATAATAGTTACATTATTTTGTATTGTAGTGGCTCTCCAGTTTGATTTCTATAAGTCATCCTAATGGATGCAACCTTGATGATCTTGTATGGTGAGTGATCATGATTGTGACCATGAGTGGTCTACATCCTTGGGGTGATTGGATTTATGTTATTGTATTAGTTACTTTGATTATGATTATGGATGATTTACAAGACTATGATGTGTTAGATGGTTCATTGAGGTTTGTGCCAGTGGCTACCAAGATTGATGTGGTATCATGATGTTGTTCCGTGATTACCCTGATATGTATGTAGAGATTGCACTATGTATTATTATCTTGCTACACTAGACTAGGTTCCTATAGCAATGGTTAGTCATGTGTTTGACCTTGTTCACTTATGTATTTTAAGTGCCTTTTCATGTTGTTTAAACAACCATTCTTAAATACTTAAATAATTAGAAATGAATTGTCCATGTTAGATTACTATGTTGTTAAGTTGATCATATTTGCATGGTGATGCTTTATTTTGAGATGATAGTATGTTTTATGATGACATATAGTTATCTGGTATTTGGACACATCAGTGACTATGTTTGTAGATGCTAAAAAATGGTTCGCATTTATGGTTTCATCACTTCTTCATACTAACTCATCACATTTTCTTATTTCACTAATTCTAAGCTTTTGGCCAACTTGATTATATCTCAAAAAAAATCTTCATCATTTGTATCTGCTTTCACATCATTTGCAGATCATTTCAATATATCATCGACTCAACCCAAAACCATTCCAGCATCATCAGAATCATATCAAATCAACTCGAAATCACCCCAAATCTACCCAAAAGCACCTAGAATCAATCCTAATCAACCTATCACATGCTAGACATCTCAAATAGATCATCATTTGTCCAACCCTAGGCATTTTCATGTCTCTCAGTGCCTTGGAAATCTATCAATCTATCAAACCTATCAATTTTGACCTTAGTAATGTCATGGCTCTCAGTGCAAGGTCAAATTGTCATTCACATCATCTAATCTTTGACATTGTCAAGTCCCTTAGTGTTAGATTGTGACATCATCAAATCAATTTAATAACATTGACAGTGTCCGTCAATGTTATTATGATCAAGCCTATCAATCAATTTCAATCCTATAGCATTTACAATGTCAGTTAAATGTTACACGTGCTTAATTTGTGTCATGTGTCCTTGGCATGTTATCAATCATAATCAGCCATTCAATCTAACCATGGCTTTGGTCTACCCATTATCATCCTAGTCGATCTACATAATTGTCACATTTCATCAAAGGATATTACCACACTTATCAAATCAAATTAGCCAATCATGTACTAATTTTCTCTATAGGATTAAATTACCCATGATTTCATCCTATATCATGCAAATCATTTTCATCACACATTATTAACTATTCTTCCTAATTAACATTCTCAATTAATTGATATTCATTAAGTGTAATGGGCACCCAGGAATGCCCAAAAGCTGAACCAACTACTAAAGTTATATTAATTCTAAATATGTTTCAATCAAGTACAAGGAGATGTATTCCAAAGGCCAAACCCTAAGGGAATGATGTCTAGAATGTTACAACAGAGAATGAACGTCCCCTATTGCCAAAAAAGAGTGTGATTCACACATCCAAGCTGTTATCAAATGCAAGTCATAATCAGTCGATACAATAATCCCATGCTAAACAATGAGACTCTCACCCCTATTTATCCTATTCCTTCACCCTTCTAGAAAGAACTAAAACATTAATTAATTGCAGGTGCTAGAAGCTTCCCCCTTCCAATAATTAATGCACTCTCTAGAAACTCCTCTCTTGCAATAATTAATTGTGCTTCTAGAGGCTTCCGCCTTTCCAATAATTAATACACACTCTAGAAGCATCTCCTTTGTAATAAAATAATTAATTAAATTAATTAAATATAAAGCCACCTTTTAATTTTAATTTATTTAATGGCTTTATAAGAAATTAATTTAATTTCTTCTTATCCTCCACTTAGACTTTGGAGAACGTGAAGGCCAAAAGATGGGATCATTACCAATCCGCCCTCCTTGAAATTGCTTGTCCTCAAGCAATTAAGTAACATAATGAACTTCATCCTCCTCCTGGATCCCAATTGAAGCAGTATGCGACATCCTTGTGGACATTATACCAACTACAAATCAGCATCATCAAAACCAACCACATGTCATGCAACCTAGCACCCAATACTTGTGCTGATGGTGAAGAAGTTAGAATGTCACCAAAAGGTAACTCCGTATAAGATCTATGAAATCTCTTCTTCCCAACTGCTGCAACACAAAATTGAATATTTGTAGATGGTGAAAAAAAAGCCCAACTCCACTCAGGAGAGTGATCAATATCAACCTCAAACATCAAATTGTCATAAGACAATGTGGCATCCATGTTGAACATAGTACTATCGCAGAAGTGAACATCTACACTTTGTTGATCAATAGTATAATATGACTTTGTAACTATATCACTCACCTCATTAGCAATAATAAGTGTACTATCATCAAAGCACACATCTACAACTGCATGCATACTGCTAAACTCCTTGTTGGATGGTTCAATGGACACAGAAGTGGTTGCTGATAGGATAGTATCCTTGCATTCTCCTAATCCCATTATTGTTGCATCGCCATCCTCTGACAAAGCTTCATATGTGAACTCCTGACTATCACCAATAGCATAGCCCGGTGGTGTCTCGATCCCATCTGAAGAATCAACTACCTTCTGCGCTGGAGCAACATACGAATCGTCAATGTTGATGCCTATCTGTCTAGCCATAAGTTGCAACATCATATCCATTCGCCTATTATGCTCCTGTTGCATCTACTACCCCTCCTCTAATGAACTAAGTAACCTAAGCATTGCATTTTCTTGATCTGGACTGGTATACATTTTGTCAGACCCTTTTCCCTTTATCTCGTTGTTCCAAATTCTCTATAAGAACTCCATAAGATGGTAGGACTTATAGCTCTGATACCACTGTAATGGACACCCAGGAATGCCCAAAATCTGAACCAACTACTAAAATTATATTAATTCTAAAAATGTTGCAATCAAGTACAAGGAGATGTATTCCAAAGGCCAAACCCTAAGGGAATGACGTCTAGAATGTTACAACAGAGAATGAATGTCCCCTATTGCCAAAAAAGAGTGTGATTCACACATCCAAGTTGTTATCAAATGCAAGTCATAATCATTCGATACAATAATCCCATCTGAAGAATCAACTACCTTCTGCGCTGGAGCAACATACGAATTGTCAATGTTGATGCCTATCTGTCTAGCCATAAGTTGCAACATCATATCCATTCGCCTATTATGCTCCTGTTGCATCTGTTGTCCCTCCTCTAATGAACTAAGTAACCTAAGAATTGCATTTTCTTGATCTGGACTGGTATACATTTTGTCAGACCCTTTTCCCTTTATCTCGTTGTTCCAAATTCTCTATAAGAACTCCACAAGATGGCAGGACTTATAGCTCTGATACCACTATAATGGACACCCAGGAATGCCCAAAAGCTGAACCAACTACTAAAATTATATTAATTCTAAAAATGTTGCAATCAAGTACAAGGAGATGTATTCCAAAGGCCAAACCCTAAGCTAATGACATCTAGAATGTTACAACAGAGAATGAACGTCCCCTATTGCCAAAAAAGAGTGTGATTCACACATCCAAGCTGTTATCGAATGCAAGTCATAATCATTCGATACAATAATCCCATGCTAAACAATGAGACTCTCACCCCTATTTATCCTATTCCTTCACCCTTCTAGAAAGAACTAAAACATTAATTAATTGCAGGTGCTAGAAGCTTCCCCCTTCCAATAATTAATGCACTCTCTAGAAACTCCTCTCTTGCAATAATTAATTGTGCTTCTAGAGGCTTCCACCTTTCCAATAATTAATACACACTCTAGAAGCATCTCCTTTGTAATACAATAATTAATTAAATTAATTAAATATAAAGCCACCTTTTAATTTTAATTTATTTAATGGCTTTATAAGAAATTAATTTAATTTCTTCTTATCCTCCACTTAGACTTTGGAGAATGTGAAGGCCAAAAGATGGGATCATTACATTAAGTAATTGATTTGTCTTTGCAAATTATAGAAATTCTCCATTTCCTAAGTTTGATTTTCCACCTCTAATTTCCAAATTACTAATATCCATTTCTATGGAATAATGAATTTTTAATTCAAATATTCCACATAATGTTGACATAACCTTGACTTCATCATGAGACATGAACATCTTATGTCATGAATTTTATCCTTGGCTAAGATATGCCATAATCCATATATCCTTATTCCTTACACATATCTATATTTAGCCTTCATCGTCATCAATTCTTGGCTATAAGTGGCTTTGAGGTGTCACATGACATGTCATAGATCCTCATCTAGATTTATAGGCATGCTGACTTCCATGCATCATACAATCTTACATTTGGCATCTTGTGTCATATGTGTCATGGATTTCCTAAGGAATCTCTTTTCAAGTTGCACATTCAAGATCACAAGTTCAATGCTCTCCTCTTGTGTGTTGGCTATAAAATGAGCCACATTGCTCTAATTTCTAGTCCCTTGGTCCAAAATCTTGAGTTCTTCAAGTCCTTTAATGTCCTTAGTCCCTTAGGCTTAAAATCACTCTTCTAGTACTCTCATAGCATTATTAATCATAAGCTTTTTCTTTTCAATTGTGTGCATTATAGGAAAATGGAGCTACATCACATGGGAAATAAAGAAGGACATGGGAGCTACAACTAAAGAGGGCATTTTACTTTATGTTGCTTTCCTTATTTTGGTTAGCTTTCATGGTAAACTGGAGGATTTTAATGTATGCTTATTGATTTTTGTGATTGCTCATAGTATGTTAGATATTAGCCCATTTTTTGGTGCTACAATTGGTGAACTCGATGTAAAGATCATGCTTTAACTAACTTGGGTTTCTCATTTTTGTGCTTGTAGATGCAGGGAAGGAGCTCACATGGAAGGGTATAATGACCATCTACTCTTTCTTATCATACCTAGTTTAATTAGGGGGTCCAATGACATGATTTTAAGCTTTCCTTTATGCATTTTGGTAGCTTGCTGTCCTAGGGTGCACTCTTCTTTGTTAGGGTGCACTTGGGACCTCTAGGAAGCTATTTTAGGGGCCTAGGAGTCGCCATAACCCCCATGTATTATTCACACCTGACCAACTGCACCTAGAAACAACCAAATGTGCCCTTCTAGGCCCCAAGTGCACTATGAGCACACTCTACATTGTCTGGGTGCATTTGGTTGAATAGGTTAAAAAATTTCATTTCTAGTTCTTGTTTAGGCATCATTTACCCACAGTCTACCTCCAGCCTCCCAACTGCACTCTTCTGGGCCCCAAGTACACCATGGGCACAATTAGCACTGTCTAATTGCATTTGGGGGCTTCTTGAGTCCTTCTAGCCTTCTAGGGCATAGTCTTCTCTGTTAGAGTGCATTTGGTTCATAGAAAGCACCTATTTTGATCAAAATCTACATCTAGGGTTTCAATTTCCTTCTAGGGCCTAGAGTAGATGATTTCATGTTACTAATGATCTATTCATAGCATGTGGTGATTGTTGGGAGAAGAAATTCATTAAAAAACTACTAATGCTTGTTTGCAGGATGTTGTTGAAGACCTGTGTGCTTGTCCAAACTCTATGTGTGGTTTTTTCTAGATTACATAACACTTTGTTTGGTGCATTGAATAGAATTCTTATCTTTTTTTTGGTGTCCATGCATTGTTTAGAACCCTAGAAGTTACATGGATGTATCCTCTCCCCTTGCCATTCATGGATCTCTGGTGAAAGAGAAATTTGTGTGACTTCTATAGAGAGGCTTATCTTAGACCCAAGACTCACCACTTGGTGAGCCCTAGGAGATAACCTCAAAGCGGTAATGGGCTAAAGAGAGGTCAACATTCTAGTTGCTATAACAAACTTGATATGGTTAATATTGTGTCGATGGTATTGTTGTGTGATAGCTCTCCTCCAGTACCCTTTTGGTGTGTCAAACCCCAGTTCATGGAGCTGGGAGACCTTCTAAGGAAGTTTATCATTCACTTGCCAAACATAATTCTCAAACTAAATACCTTATTTTAGAGGCCAAAAACCTTTCTATCCATTGACTCAGGGGGTCACTGATGCCCATGAAGAC